>HG993161.1:3072500-3307500 GCA_905231865.2 Boloria selene
TATAAAAGCATCTTAATTTCAATGAAGTCCACAAGTTCTCAAAATGTACCCATCACTACATATATACATATTATAAAACAAAGTCTGTTCGCGATAAACTCAAAAACTTCTTCACCGATTTTCATTCTGCTTTCACCAATGGATAGAGTGGTTCTCGAGAAAGGTTTTAGTATATAATTTGTCAAGCTTTTATATACATTTACTGCGGCTTCGCTCGCGCTAAATCTAGGGATGTTACATAATTTATAGACTAGCTTTTAAGAACTCACCAATTTCTTCTAACTTTTTTCTGATCTGTTCCATAGAAGGGTCTCGTTTTACTTCTTCAGGTAACTCCATCCATGACTGCAAGGTGTCGGCAGTGAGATCTCCACATGACACTAGAGAATAAGTACTTTTATTCAGGACCTGGTTAGAGTCGTTCTTTTTGTGGAACGTGCGGAATATTTTCTCCATTATTTAAAGCATGGGGTTTCTGAAAAAAATTGCATACATTCCTATAATATCGGGACTATTACACAAGGCTTGTGTTACGGATACCAGATAGTTGATACACTACACATATATAAGTTTAAATACATACATATTATTATAAATATAAACACCCATGTAAGGAGAGCAAACATTCATGCTCAACAAATAAACCAATAAACGGGACTCGAATCCACGACCGCTAGCAGAGCAAGTAGAGTCACTACAAACTGAGCCAAACGTGTCGCCAAAATTAATCGGAGTCGATAGACAAAGAAAAATATTGTCTGTTACTCTAATATTGAAAGAAATATGCTATTTGTATAACTTTAAATACATACATAATATTAACATCAAATGACTGGAGTACAGACTACAGACGTTCGTGCTAATCACCCAAATAAATGCTATTTATTTTATAAGGATTTTTATTTTATTAAGGATCTTTTTCTTTTAATAATATTTTTTTTATAAAATTAAGTTGATAGCTAAACGATACTTACCTAGTAATATTTTAAAATTTATGAATAATAATGAAAATGAACGTCTAACACAACACGATGACTTGTGTTGATAGTCAATTAACAACTAGTGTATCGAATCATTGTTATATACGTTGTGCATTATATGAACAGACGAAGGTGTTATGGATATATTATGATATAATCTATACTGATATTATAAAGCTGAAGAGTTTGTTTGTTTGGTTGAACGCGCTAATCTCAGGAACTACTGGTCCGATTTGAAAAATTATTTTTGTGTTGGATAGTCCGTTTATAAAGGAAGGCTATAGACTATATTACATCACCCTATGACCAATTGAAGCGGAGCACTAATGAAAAATATTACAAAAACGGGTTGACAAATCCGTTTGGTAGTCGCAAGTTTATCCCTTTTTTACAGACAGATATGGCGGGGGACTAATATATAGACACTGTTGAGTATTGAGCATTGCTTATCCTGGAAATAAAATATTCTCTAAAACAGTTCGCGGGATAGTATCAACCTACTTTATTTAACAGTTACAACAGGCTTTTGTAAATGTATCAAAAAGTATAGCGTTTTGAAGTTAAAAAGATTAAGAAGCTGTTAAAGATAATAAACACTCAAATGAAAGAAAGATACACAATGATAAGATATACATAATATGCGAAATATCTTTGTGACATAATAAAACAGGATAAAATATATTGGGACATTAATACACAGCGCCATCTATGTAGCTCCGTGGTCAGCTACGAGGCTTGTGTTATGGATACCAGGTAGTTAATATACTACATATATAAGTTTAAATACATACATATTATAAATATTAACACCCATGACTGGAGTACAAACATCTGAGTTTAACAAATGAATGCCCCCGGCGGGACTTGAACCCGCGACCGCTGGCGCAAGAAAGTAGGGTCACTACAAACTGCGCCAACGTGTCGTCAAAAGGATAGGATTATCCTTAATCCAGGGATAAATGTTTATTACTATTTATACCTTAGCAACTTACTGCCCTCGGCTTGGTTCCCATGCAGTAGTATGCACTTCAAAAATAAACGGATGCTGAGAGTTGTCACATTTCATACCGAAATTCATCAAAATCGGTACAGTGTTTTTCTCGTAATGCGGTCAAAGACAGTATTCAGCCCTTTTTAACGTCCCACTGCTGGGGGTGGGCCTCCATACGAGGGGGATCAGGACATAGTCCACCAGGCTGGACAAGTGCGGATTTCACATATCTTCGGAAATTTGCTAGATTATTTTAAGACAAGTAGCAATCATGTTAGCAATGATTCGCACATGATAATATCAGAGGTGCGAGACCCGGATTTGAACCCGCATCACTTGTTTATCTAAGCGAACGCGTTACCACTGGGCTACCACTGTCTGGTTAAAGACAGACAGAGAGACAAACAAAAATTCTAAACCGATTTTCCAATAAATCCTTACTAATATTATAAATGCGAAAGTAACTCTGTCTATCGCGCTTTCATACCAACATTATTGAACCGATTTAAAAGAAATTTGATATACAGATAGGTCTAGAGCCTGAGAATGGACATAGGCTACTTTTCAAGGCGAAGAAAGTGCTGTAAGGGATTAAAGTAGGTAATACGAAAGTTTGTATAGAAATTACGTCATTTTTAAAGCTAGAAGCTTCAAACTTAGTTTTTAAGCTTTTAATTATTTTAATATAAATAAATAAGACATTAAAATTTAAAAAAAAATATTCTAAAGGGGGTCTAGGGTACCTAGGGAGTAGGGGCGAACCTGAGCGAGGCGAAGCGAGGGTTAGTCGCTATTTAATATACAGATTCGACTAACTGCCAGTTTCTATAACTCTATCTACCGATAGACCGGTAGATACTTTCATACGATTTTGACAGGTTGTAACTTTTAATGTGTCAAAATAGTATGAAAGTAACTACCAGTCATCGGTAGATAGAGTTATTGAAACTGGCAGTAAGTTAGAACTTTATATTTGTATAAATAGATTAAAAACATATATTAATCTATACTAATATTATAAAGAAGTAAAGTTTGTTTATTTGTTAAATTGTAAGGGGTAATCTCGGGATCTACTGAACCGATTTTAAAAATTCTTTCACCAATAGAAAGCCACATTATTGCTGAGTGTCATAGGTTATATAAAAAACCGAAAAATAAAAAGGCTTTTACGTGGTAGTCCGTTTTGCAAAGTGAATCGGAGAAAAAACAGTCGAGTTGCCTTAACTATGAAAGATATATTTTTGAGTTCTAGAGAAGAGATGTGGAGCTTAAAAATGCCTTCAAAAAAGTCAACGACAGCATATGTCTAACTTTTATATTTAAGTGACAAAAAGTAGTTTTTATAATATTAGTATAGATAATTTAATTTTTCATATTAATAAAATAATTTAAATTATTTAAACACTCTGTACTAAAAAAGGATTATTAACATTATGCCCAACGACGTGGGCACGGGTCAGCTAGTAATTTATATGTGCGATGCTGATTCTCTTTTAAGTATAATTTAGTTGGATACAATTTCGCATATAATGTGTTTATAATTCTTAGATCTTTAACGTCTTAAATTACAATAGCCTTCGACCTTCAAGCTCATGCTCATATATTTCTATGTGTATTTTATATGTATAATTATAACAGATGGCAGTGGTAGCCCAGTAGTAACGCGCTCGCTTGAATAACCGAGTGATGAGGGTTCAAATCCGGATCTTGCAACTCTGATATTTTCATGTGCGAAACATTTCTATCATGATTACCACTCGTCTTACGGTAAATGAAAACATCATGACGTGAGGAAAACTGCATGAATGAGAAAACTTAGCAAGTTTTCGAAAGACATGTGAAGTCCGCCAACGCGCACTAGGCCAGCGCGGTGGACTATGGCCTGATCCCCCTCGTACTGAGGGAGGCCCGTGCCCAGCAGTGGGGCGTTAAAAAGAGCTGAAGACAAGGCGTATTGATTTACTTAATTAGATTTATCAAGCCATTATTAAAAATAACGCTTTGTAAGATGAAACCTCGCGAGCATATTCGTTTTCACAAGACATCTTACACTTATAGGGGTGTACCATACAAAAATAGTAAAAGTTATTTAATTATGCATATTAGGTATATTAATTAAGCCGCAATAATAAGTTTTCTAATTATTTTGTGTGTTTAGTAGGTATATTTGTTTTTGGATACTTTTATCTATACTTTGAATGTTAGCTGAAGCGAATCTTCGATTTGCCGATAGCCGCCAATAATAATAACACCAAGTACAATGCCTGTGTTACGATAGACTAAAAACAATAATTCATTTTTTATTTTTTTCTTAAGAAATTATACCTTTTTACAAAGTTTTAGTGAAGATAGAAACTTTTTGAGATTAACGCGATCAAATAAAACTCTCTCATTATAATTTTTCGTGATTATTAGTTCAGTATTTTTTCATTCCGACGTTACGAATGCTCTATAATAATCATGGTCAAGGGAGGGAAAAAGTTTTGGATATCCCAAAGCAAATGTTATTATCATATATAATATTACGGATCCACGAAATAATAGTTTAATGTATTTTTAAAGAAAAGCGCAATTACAAACAGCTATAAAAATTAACCGATTACTCTCTATAAATAATCCTTGAATGAATTATAATTATCTTCTTAGTTCTATATAAGTATTACCTTGTTGCTGCGAACATTAAATAATAATAAATAAAGTCAATGAAACAAACTATGTAAATCGCTAAATTAAATTGGCATTCATCCAAAGAAATACACATAAGTATTTGTTACAGCTGCTAATATGTATAACTAATACTATAAAATAATAAAGAAGTATAATAAAAGACATACCAAAATAAATATCAGGAAAATATTCGTAGTAATTTAACTGTAGAAAGACGTATAACTACGCTTGCGCATGTTTTTGTACTAATTATCACGGGTGTAAAACTCAGTACTAAAAATTTCAACCGTATGTCTATGGTTAGCGAATGGTTTGTCTATGTGCAATATTAGAGTTTGACAACTATTTCCCCCTCTTACTCCTCAAATCATTCACTATTTAATCATTGTCACTTCTGAAATCTGAAGTCATTCTGTTTATTCATTACTTGTTTTAGTTTTGATCGAGTGTGTTCTGCGTTGATTAATTTCCGTAACATTCTCTCAAGCTACAACAGTAATATTGCTTTGCAGTATGGCATTTTATAAGTGCTGTGTTCTGGGATGTGACAGTAAACGTGATTACGTTAAATTGTTCCAATACCGAAAGACTGAGATAGGACTCCATAACTGGTTAAAGTTCGTGTCTGATGGTGCTCAAAAAAGTTTTAGTGATCTTAGGAAACTATACGTTTGCGTGAAACATTTTGAGAAACGATTCGTTACTAGTAAATCTCGTCTCCGCCGGGGAGCATATCCAACCTTGTTCACGGCTGAAGAGATTAGTAATGGAATTCCCGATACACCTGTACGCGACGGTAAGTGTATGTTTGTATAAGCTAAAGTTATAAACGAGGTCATAAATTATTCTTAACTTTTGTGCAAAATAAATACATGCTTACTCATAGTTAACATGTTTTTTTTCTTAAAGTTTACAGTACTTTATAATTGCAAGTATATATTTTAGTACCTATAATGTTGTGCCATCTACTTGTACTATGCAGATGACTCCTATTCCATGCTTTTCTGAAATTAATTTGATTATCTAAAATAACCTGTCCAAATCATCCATATGTAAATGATTTACTTAATTTGTGTACCTATTAGTTTCAGGAAACTACAACCCTTATCTTGATCATAATTATTGCAAGAGGAAACACTCTGATCATACTTACTGTAAGGTACCTGAGTCAGTTGAGCATTCTCTTGGAGAAAATGTGACATCGATGGATTCTGGTAAGAATAAACATACACTTAGACTACTTTAATCTTTTTCATGCAATAACTATATTATATTTTATTCTGTCAATTAAAAAAAATAACCAAGAGATTTTGACTAGAATTAATTAAAACATATAGAATAATTTAAGTTTTATTAAATATTTAATCTTTTTTTAGAGGAACACATCACCTTGACACCTTGTCCTTCACACTTAGTTGGTGACTCTGCTCAATTGGCTGTGGCTTCTTCAGTCTCAGGTAAGAATAGTCTCTTTAGTTAGTTATAATTTAAAACTTAATTGACTTACATTTAGTTAAAAATAACTCTTCTTTATAAGTCTTGATTTGGTTACCCAACCAAACACCCAACCTTTAAATGGTACCCCAAGTTTGAGTTATACCCTATATCAAATAAAAAAACAATTGTTGAAATCGGATGACATTAAAAAGTTCTGTATGGTGAAACATAAAAATAGAAAACATGTGTTGAATTAAACCTTGAAATTTGTTTTTCATCATTTTAAAAGTAAACAGTACTCTGTAGATTTAACTTTTTATTTTCAGAAGTTTTAACACATAAAGGAAATAGTGAAATTTTGGACACTGGTGTTCGTCCATCTTGTAGTTTTGAAAAATTCAATCCAGTAATAAAATGTAAGTTTTTTTAACATAGTGAGTTATCCTTCTCATAAGGATCTGTTGTTGAAAAATTAAGAATGCACATGCAGCACAATGGTTTTAAACATCAGAACAAATGTAGGATAGGCACTATGCGTGCTGTGTTAATAACTATACATATTTATAAAAATACAGTTAGTATTATGTTACTAAAAATTAAATCAGGAAAATTAAACAAAAAATAACTAGAGGAAAAAAGCCTAGATATTGAAGGTTCTTCTGTATAACTAAATTTAATTTAATTTTGTCTTAAACTTTGATTCCAGATATTGCCACACCAAAGAAAAACAAGTGTCGTAAACGTGTTTTGCATAAAACTTCTTTGCTGACACCAAACTGCAAAAAACTGTATGAAGAATATAAGAATACAAAAAGGAAGCTCAATTTTTGTAGACATGCTAAAAAGTCTACTAAATTACGCTCAACAGAATTGTCATTTGAAAAAATGACAGAGAATTTTACAGCTGCTGCAAAGACACTTATGAGCATGCAAGTGTCACAAAGTTCAAAAAAAAAACAAGGACGTAGGTTTAGCAATGAAGAAAAATTGTATTGTTTATGCATTTTAAAGCAGAGCCCTAAGTGTTACAGGTACTTGCAAAAGATATTCACATTGCCTAGCAAGGTAACACTTAATAAATTTATATGCAACTTACAAATTGAAGCTGGTATTAACACACATATCTTTGAAGCAATCAGTAGAGAGGTATGTAAAATACTTATTGTATATATTGTGTCAGACTAAAGGAATAATATATAAATGTTCATAGGATTATGATATATATAATGGTATGCAATAAAGAATATTTAATATTTTATATGCAGGTATCTACATGGAATGAAAATAAAAAATATTGCTCTATTTTGTTTGATGAGGTCGCCCTTGAGCCTGGCATAAGTTATAATCAAAATAGAGACATTATTGAAGGATTTGTGGAATGCAATAAAAGGACAAATGACTTTGCTGATCATGCATTAGTTTTTATGTTGAGAGGGGCTGTTTATAAATGGGATCAACCTGTTGCCTTTTACTATTGTAAAGGGCAAACATCGGCAATAGAGTTGAAACAAATCTTAAATGAAATTGTTACTGCCATAATTGAGACTGGACTAATACCAGTAGCTATGATCTGTGATCAAGGATCGGCATTTAGATCAGCCCTTAAAACCTTAAGGCAAGAAAGTCGTCGTAAACAAATATTAGCTGGGGAGGTTATTGGTGAGTACTAATTGTATAATAATGTATGTTTTCATTGCTTAGTTAGTCTAGCTAGTGGTCTGGAGGTCCAGGTTTGAGACCCTGTCATATCAGATATCCAGACTTTTAGAATTGGAGGAATAGAGAGTGCACTTTTGTCTCTACAGTTAAAGATATTCATATGCTATAATATATCCTACCTAGATGTTCAATTTGAGTGAGACACTGTGAACAAAATAGGTGATTGGAAGAATCGATTGTGAATCCAACTAATTACTAAATTATTCAATTCAATTAATAATATAAACGGCACAAGGATTCATTAATTTATACAAAAAAAACATGTTAGAATACTACTACAACTACTTCACGACTTACTACTATTAAAGCTTAATTTTATTATATTTAACATATTTACATAAAAATGTACAAAGTTTTATTTTTTTTCTTCATTTCAGATGACGTCATTATACTAGGGGGATATCACTTGAGTGTGGTATTTGATCCACCTCACCTCTTCAAGGGTATACGAAATAATTTTTTAAAAAATAATGTCAAATTTAATAATAAAATTTCAAGATGGAGTGACTATGTAGAAGTATATAAAACGGACTGCAAACACGCAAGATCAAGATTACTCCACAAATTGAATGATGAACATATCATACCTGAAAAAATTAAAAAGATGAAGGTACCTACATGTTTTTACAGTTATAGAAACAGTACAGTACAATCATAGAAATTATAAATTTTAGGTTCATGTAGTATTACTACATGAACCTAAAATTTGTGATGTTGTTAATCTATAAAAATAAATGTTCTATAAAAGTAAATGTTTAATCTATACTAATATCATAAAGAGGAAAAGTTTGTGTTTTTGTATGTTTCAAATAAACTCAAAAAGTACTGGACCGAAAAAAGGGCTGTAAAGGGTTGAAATAGGGGATGAAAGTTTGTATGGAAATTACGTCACTTTTAAAGCTAGAAACTTATTTTTTAGGTTTTGATTATATATAAATAAGAAAGACATTAAAAGTTTGTAAAAATTTTATGCTAAATTGGTAGTATTTTAAGCTAAATTGGTCACTAGTAGGATATAATTGCCTCGCCTAAAACAACCCTGTTAGTGTTACATAAAATGTTGAATTTATTATATTTTAAGCAATACTTCACTTCACCAACTGAGGTGTATATGAATTGAAAAAATATTTATTATGTTATAGGTTAAAAATTGTACGCGCGTATTTAGCAAGACCATGGCCGCAACTCTAGCATATTCTTCGGAATTTTGTAAGTATTTATGTCTTCATGACCATCTCTGCTGACCGTCCTGACCGTCTGCCTTAATGCCAATTTTATTTGGATATTATTTCGTGTTGTCAATTCATTCTCATTTTGAAAGTATTGTGAGCCCTCAAGTTAATTTGATATCAAAAGGAGGACTACAGCATATAGTGTATGAACAATCCAGTTTTTCTTTGTTTTAGCCAATTATTCTGATGGGACTCCAGTCAGCCCTACATTAAAAAATACAGCTGAATTAACAGAGTTCCTAGATCAGTTATTTGACTCTGTAAATGGAGCTAGTTTCGTCAGCTTGAGAAGAGGAAAGCCACTGAGAAGCGTAGTGACGCAAGATTCAAAACATCATAGCTTTTGGAAGGAAGCAATTGAAAAATTAACAAAAATGACATTTGTTGATAAATTAGGCAAAGAAAAATCGGTACCTTCATTAATGAATTGGATTGTATCCTTAAATAGTTTTTTGAGATTGTGGCAGATGTTCAGGAAAAAAAATATTAAAATTATGCGCCCACGCTATTTTAATACTGACGTGCTAGAAAATTTCTTTGGTCAGGTGCGGGCGTATAATTACAGATACAATAATCCAGACTGCCACACATTCAAAAATACCTTTAGATGTTTGCTAATCACAAGGTTTATAAAGTTTCACTCAAATACTTTTAATTGTGAAGAAGATTCGGGTGACCAACTGTTAAATATGGAAATGTTATTTAAAAGCACAAGTCATATAAAGTCAAAGGAGTCACCCGAGTCTACTAATTCGCCTTCTGTTCAGAGTTATTCAGAAATTGTTTCTTCTGACACAGCTGGTCAAGAAAGAATTAATGTACACTCACATGCCTATACTGCAGGGTGGGTTATAAGAAAAATACTGAAAAATATTGAGTGTTCCACTTGTGAATCGAATTTATTATCAAGTCAAGCTAATTCGATTCACAAATGGATATCTATAAAAGAATACTGCAAAATAAATAAATTAACCTACCCTGCAGAACGAGCTGTAATACTATTTAAATATATAACGCAGGAGACCATAAAATATTTGGAATATCAACCACATAAACAAAATATCCTTAAAAGAATAAAGGCTACAATCAAATCCAAGTATTCTATGGATTTCCTAAATTGTGAGGTACACGAAAACGTCAAAGAAAATTTTCTGGATTACACCTTGCGATTCGCAATTTTTAATTGGTGCAATTCAATAAATAAAATTATTAAAGGTACTGATATAATGAGATTAAGTAAAGAATTGCCGCCTATGCAGCTTAAAGCGTTAAAAAAGTTTAAAATAAGATTAAAAAAAAAGTAATTAACAGACTTTAAGAAACGTAAAAAATAACTTAATGGGAGTTTTCATTTTCTATATATATCTAATCGGATATTTTCGAAATCGGTGCCAGCTGATGCAAGGAAATCTATTTTGATTGTATGAATTATAAATACATAATTTAATGTGTAATATTTTTAAATATAATTAAGAGTTCATACCTAGTCATATTTACCTATTAGATATCTTAAAGCATTATCGGCTGGCACCCACTTTGAAACTATTTGATTAAGTATGTACTTGGTTATAAAAACCCCCATTCATTTTTTTTTAAATTACTTTATTTCGATTTTGAATTTATTGAATTGGTGTTAATCGAGAATAAAATAAAATTTCTTAAATTTTTATTTACGTTTTATTTCTGATTCCTAAAATATAAAAAATAATCCTAAGAATAAAAAAAATATACCAATTAAATATTTAACTCAATAGCCTAGAATCCAATTGTGCTCTTATTTTGAGCTTAAATAGCCACCTATTGAGGCTAAAATTATTAATAGTACCTAGTATCGTAATCCGTAGGTGAATGGTATTCAGTATGCTGTCAGAAGTGTCAGTTTCTATTATTGTAGGTCATCATTCACTATACGGTTGGTTTTTTACATATGAGAGTTTTCCATCTGCGTAGTCTCCTTAATCTGTGCTAATTATATATATAGCAATATACTCTATGACTAAATATAAATACTAATTTAATTTCCATAGATTATAATTTATAACTCTTTATGTCAATGTAAGTTTTGTCACTGTCATCTGTCACATGTGACAGGTTAAGATTTGATTTGATGGTGACATGAGTCCGTAGACAGAGAATTATCTGTCTACGTATGAGTCCATGAGCATGAGTATGCACAGAACAATAATACTCTAGGAGATGTGTATGACTCATGACATGATGATGATCACTGTCTTGTCTTATAATTGTTCATTAATCATTTTACATTTTATGATTACAATTTTTGATTTTAATATTTAACGTTTTATATCCAAAATAGTTTGTGCTCTATTAAAATAATCTAGAATAATACTTTGAACTTTCTTATAATACTTTCTTAGGTTTACACTATATATGTATCAATATACTATAATACTATAATCTATGGTTTACACGAATACTTGACATTTTCACGGGAGAGACCCAAAGAGTAAATTATATACTAGGAAAGAGAGACCCGTGAGCGTGACCATGATTGCTGTAATGTAAATGCATTCGAAACGTCGCTCGGGAACCAAAAATCATAATAAATCCGCGACAAAATCTGAAAAGATAGTTTCATTTATAATATAGAATTTAAAAATGACAATAATAATAAATATATATAATATAAATAAAAAAAATAATTTAGGCTCAATCTACATTGAAGCTCAACTTAAATTGTACATAGTATAATGAATTTTATGACAATTGAGTATCGTTCAAACTTGGTAGAAGCAAAAACAAGTAGCTGCGAGTAATTCCCCAGAAGACGCGTGACGAAAAGATAGTTTTATTTAAAGTAACTTAAAAAGCTTAAATATCTATAGGTATAGCAAAATTAAACAAACTGTATTATTACATAAAATATAATAATATAATATAATGTAAAAATAATCATCTAAAAATACATTTTTAATAATCCACTTAAGTCTCAACATGTTTAAACTTTAACGAATTGTTGCGTTACAAAAATAACGAGACTGAAAATTATTAAAAAAAACTTTTTAAGGGGCACTTTCACTGATCACATGAGTATTTGTGTGGATGGCAATTGGGATAATTGTTATTTTTTGGCCATAGCACTCAGACGGTTCTATGGGCTGATGGTAAAAATATGTCTATTGTCTTGTCTATAAATATAAAATGTATCATACTTCATAAAATTTCTTAGGTTGTGACAAGTCGAAATTTGAAAAAAAAAATTTATCACCACTCTCTAAGTTTGAATAGTGTGGGTAGACTGTCTGTAACACATTTAATGCCTTAAAAACCTCTAAAAGCTTAGTCTCTCCTGTAACCATGATTGCTGTAAAGTGCTAAGATGGATTCAAGAAAAGTTCAGAAAAAGTTTTATCTAACATGTCATATATAAAAAAAATAAAAGTTTTTAACAGAAATTCTAAATGAAGTTATACACATGTATAATAGTAAGTAAAATTCATAACAATAATAAAATTATTTAGACTAGATCATAATATCGGTTTTAAACTTTAAAATACAGTAACTGGATCACATAGCACTATGTAAAATGTTTTTATCATAAATCATTTAAAAAAGAAACAAAATCATCCCATAGACAAAAACCTTCATTATCCGTGATACATTTTTTTAATTCTAACAAAGCAATTTGTGGTGGTTTGTCTAAAGACAATACCAAACCATCTCTAATTTGTTCACTGGATTGATAAATATAATTTATTTTTAAAAGATGTGTGTCTTTTGTTCGGTCAAACCATTTTTGAAATACTACTTTGCCACCAATTGGTGTTGACACAAAGCTATTAATTAAATGGAATGGCTTAAAAGACATTGCGTTTAATAGAACATTAATGTTTGCATCATGTCCCATAATAAGTGTTACCTTTTTATTTTCTTTAAAGAAAATATTCTTTATATAATTTATCAATGGTCGTGCCAAGTCTTTTGCGACATAACTTGTTTTATAAGTTACATTATGATATCCATCACTTAACGCTAATATTGTATTCCACTGCTCAATTGTATTCAATTTACCCCAAGCTACATTTTGTAAGTCAAGTCCGTTATAATATGCCATTAGGAAAGCATCGACTGCTCCATTACTTATCTTTAGAGGTCCAGAAAGTTTAGGTTTTTGCCCAGCAACTATATTTGGTTCATTGATATCTTCGCTCATATCACATTTATTATCTTCTTTACAAAACTCAGAATTTCTATAATCCAGTATATCTTGCATGAAATGGTATGAAAAATTTAAATTCAAATGATTAAGAGCATTTTTCATTTCACTTATAGCTGTATTGTGAAATGCAATTGATGAGTTATGAATGTAGTTACTGAGAATTGGTTCGGGCTTACTCTCATCTGCATGATGTATAGTAATGTTACAATTTGGAAAACCTTTTCTTATGAAGGCACTAGCTGAATACATAGTCCTTTGTGTATAACTTGAATATACATAAAAATCATCTTCATTAGGACAATGTTTTGGCAGCACTCCCTCTTCGTTTAACCAAGTGTAAAAGTAATTTCCCATATATTCTTCTAAGAAATAGCCTTTTGCTGTTAAATATCCAGGCTTTTCTTCCCACTTTGGCCATAGATTTGGAGTAATTTTTTGCAAATTCTTTGACAAAGGGGTCCTCACATTATGCCTACTCAAAATAATAACTTTATCTAACCTTAATGAAGACACTGTATGATAAAATATTATATAAGCAAACACTGCTAATTGCATTATTACACATATTAATATAAAACAAAAACTGATTGCCTCCTTTTTATAATACATATTGGCAATGAATAAAAATGAAAGCATACAAAATGATGTAAAACAAGTAAATATAAATATAATAAGTATATTATATTACAATAGAGGTCAAGGAGATCAGTCTGAAAAGCAGTTTTCCTTTTTAAGCTTAATTCTTATAAGTTATGGAACCGCTAAAATAGTATTAATTATTTATTTTTTTACTATGCTGTTACATTTCATATCAAAACTTATTCTTATTTTGTAAAAAAACGAAAAAGTATATTTATTTACAAACAATATTTATCAAAACAAAGTGATAAACTCGTGATAAACTACAGAGTACAGAGACTGTTATTGTGACAACTGACAGTTTTAAAATCACTACATAGTATAAAACAAAATCTCTTCCCGCTGTCTGTCTGTCCCTATGCATGCTTAGATCTTTTAAACTACGCAACGGATTTTGATGCGGTATAGATAGTGATTCAAGAGGAAGATTTATATGTATAAATTATAATTGGAGGAACTCGTGCTAAATCTAGGGAAGCGAAGGTGAGTCGCTAGTTTTAAAATAAAAAGTAAACAGATTTATATCTTTTTTACTTTTTCACTCCTCTAAAATAAAATATTAAAATTGCTACTTAAATCCTTTGGATGAATCATATTAAATAAACTTTACTAAAATATAAACAATATAAAGATTATATATTAAAAAGAAATACAATTGTAAAATTGCCTTCATGGATGCGAATAATAAAAGTACATACCATGACCAATAAATCATAACATTAAAAATTGATTCAGTAAAACAGGCAATGTTCATTTTACAACAATTTTCCGGCTAATATAAGAAATAAAAATACAAAACTACTTTAAAACCGCAATGGATATTTAAAAATTTAAAATATCTTATTGATATTAAAAACCATCGGCATAATAAAATCAAGATCAATTTAAGAAAAGATTAATTTGGCAGAATTTTTTTGTGTGCTAAATATTATATATTTCTATGATTTCTACACTTTAAGTTGGTTTTTAACCGACTTCAAAAAAAATTCAAAAAAGGAGGAGGTTATATGTTCCGTTGTATGTATTTTTTTTTTTTTTTTTTATGTATGTTCACCGATTGCTCCGCCGTCTGTGGGCCGATTTCAAAAATTTTTCTTTTGATTGGTAGGGTATAGTTCCGAGGTGGTCCCATTGTCACCAAGTCAGGATCTGATGATGGGATCCCAGGGAAATCGAAGGCAACTCTCAAAATTTACAGGCACCTATTATGTTTTTGATATATTTTCTAAACCCGATAAAGCTTTTACGTATGAAAATCATCTTCTCATGTGGATGAGCTGATGATGGAAGGTAAAATTCCTCAACAGTTGTTTTTTATGTGTTTTCACCGATTTCTCCGTGAATTGTGGGCCGATTTTAAAAAATTCTTTTTTGTTCGGTAGGGTATACATTCAAGATGTTCTCATTGTCACCAAGTCAGCATCTGATGATGGGATCCTAGAGAAATCGAGGGCAACCCTTAAATTTTATCGGCACTGATTACCTTTTTCATATATTTTCTAAAGCTGTTCAAGAATTTGTGATGATGTAAGGTATATATCCTCAACGGTTAGGAGTTGAAAGAAAATTCTTTTAATATTATACGTACTTATGAACTGATAGTCGTACTCCTTCAGGATATTAGGTGGATTGATAATAGAAGGTAAATCTTATTAACGTCTACGAGTTACGTGGAAAAATAGACGTGGACAAATCTCGATTGACTATTGTCGTTCATTTCAAAACTTCGCTGACTTATTGGAGCAGTAGTTTAGTTAGCCTTCCAATATTTTATTTAAACATAATAATTTCCACAAAAAAATTTAAAATAAATTATTTTTTAACAAAAATGAAAACCGACTTCAAAACGCTACAAATCGAAACTAAAAAGAAAAAAAAATAATTTTAATTACTTAGTTATTGTTGGAGTCGGTGCCAGCCAAAGCAAAATAATCCTAATACAATCTCCTTGGCTGGCACCGACTCCAACAATAACTAAGTAATTAAAATTATTTTTTTTTCTTTTTAGTTTCGATTTGTAGCGTTTTGAAGTCGGTTTTCATTTTTGTTATCATGTTTGTATTACAAATTAATTATTTTTACCTTAAAGGTCTTATTAAAGAGATCGCTACATGAATGAGATTAACATTTGTGGGATGATGGAATAAATTTTTTTCGACGTCTGTCTTTTCAGTCTATTAGTTTATTTATAATTTTGGTCGAACAAACTATTTATAATAAAATTCTCATAACTTCTTATACTATGTATATTTCGATTTTAGTATAAGTTTAATTTATAATACTGTTCTAAAGAGATTCCATAATTTTCATAAAATCATCCCATAGACAAAAATTATTTTCATCCTTTGGACACGCAGCAACCTCCATTTCAACCCACCGTGGAGGGTTTATATCTGATAGCTTAATGCCTTCTCTTAACTGTTCCACTGTTTGGTAAACGTAATGAATTTTAAGGAATTTTATGTCTTTGTGGGCCCATTTTTGGAAAATCAGTTTGCCTCCCACGGGCGTACTTTCATACTGATCTGGAAGATCATAATTTTTAAAACCAATAGCAGCCATTACTGATATCAAATTTGAATCGTGTCCATGTAAGATTGCAAATTTTGGTGATTCCTTCTCGAACATATTTTTTAAATAACCAAGTAATGGTTTTGCAATTTCCTTAGACAGTGTTGAGCCATTGAAACGCACATTTAGATTTTCTTTTGTGATTCTAGTTAATAATTTCCAATCTTCGTCATTTTTTATATTACCCCACGCTATATCCTTCATGGGTAATCCTTCATAGTAACTCATAAGAAACGAATCGACTATAGCATTGCCTTGCTGTAATGGCCCAATAAGATTAGGTTCTACCCCGATAACATACAAAATTTGATCTTTTACCTTAAAACTGCATATACCGTCATCTTTACACGCCACTGAGTTTTTAACGTCCAATATTTTTTCCAAAAATTCGTAAGAATCTTCAAGTTGTAATTTATTTAATCTTTCTTGCATCTCATTCATTATAATCGATTTTAGTATTTTTGACTCATTTCTTAAGTTCGGATGGAAAATTGGATCCATTTTTTCGGAATTAATCGAATGCACTGTAACATTGCAATTAAATGCACCTCTTACAAAAGCTTTAGCTGACTCTCTCGTCCTTTGTCTAGTGTTTGCATAAACAAAAACCGTTTCATTCGGGCAATCTTTAGTCAGTAACTTCTGTTTCTGAAGCCATTTTGAAATGTATTCACCCATATATTCCTCTAATTTAGCTCCTTTTTGTGTTAAAAAGGATGGTGGTTCCTTCCACGACGGCCATGGATGTGGGGAGTAGCGCTCCAAAGATTTTATCAACGAAGTCCGAATATTATGGCGGCTTAATACAACAACTTTTTCGAGTTTATGACCATTTACACAGACTAAAGCACTTAATAATATATAATTAATGTACTGCATTTTAATTACTAATAATTCGCACAGTCTTCAGCAATGTCGATTTGATACTGATTTAATTTCAGTTATATTTCTTCACTACTGATAAATAATGACCTCCTGTCACACCGTTCGATTTGTAATGCCCGGGCTACGACCTCAGTTAACTAGTTTATTATACCTTATTGTCAATAAGGTATAAGTTCGTATAAGTTTAATGTTTAAACGAGAACTTGTTTTGAGAAAGTCTTGTATTGAAGCAAAATATTAAGATACGTACGGTCTACGTCCCATGGATACTAATAAAATACAAAATTGCGAATTTAATGAAATTAAAAAAAAATATTCAATCTGTATATCTACATCTATACATCTATACATATAGCTTTTTTACCGACTACAAAAAAGGAGAAGCTTCGATTTGGGCTACCTATTGATTTTTTTCTTTCTTTGTGTATAGGATATGTTTAGGAATGGTGTAAAATTTCTATGTTAGTTTAATTAACGAATTGTGAAAATTTTAAGGGTCATTATTTAAAAAAATCGAAATCGGTGTAATGTTTTAGTCATTAATTGCGTAATCTACTTTTATCTATAACGCAGTTAAGCAGCAATTAACTAGTGATTATTATTATTCGACTAAATCATATTGTCAATATTAGGAATATCGATTAAACTATTGTTTGTAGGTATAGTTTAATCTATATTCCGATAATAATAATGTTCTCCGACCGATTCCGGCCACGGCGGCCAATCTCATTGAGACTGGCCAACTGCGCAGGAGATATAGTACAAGGACGCACAGCCTGCGCCAATACACTTTCTATTCCTATCACTCTCATAGGTACTCCGATAGGACGACTGCTGGATAGAATACTCAATAATTAAACTTTGCCCGACTCGGGACAACTTATTTTTCGTATTTGACACGCGCAGTATGCTCTGAGTGAAGGGAAAGCTTACCTCCAAATAGTAAATACTTTTAGTGTAATACTACGTTGATTGTCCCAAATATTAGTTAGAAAAATGAAGCTTAATAAAGAAGATTTAGCTGAAAAAGTGTATTTCAATGGACCATTATACAAAAGCCTTGTTGAGAGATCGCAGAAGAAATACTGGATTCGAAGAAGTTTCAAACGAACGAACAGCTTATTTAGAACATCTCGAAAATTTTACATTGGAAATTCGTGAGTATCTAATATAATATTGTTTTCAATAATTGGTATCTATAGTTACAGATGTCCAGTTTCATACAAAAAAATTATTTTATATAATAACTAGCAACTCGCCCTCGCTTCGCTCGGGCTCTTCGATTTACCACAGGCAAAGCCGCGGGATCCGCTAGTTATGCATATAAACCATCCCCTTGAATCACTCTATCTATTAAAAAAAACCGCATCAAAATCCGTTGCGTAGTTTTTAAGATTTAAGCATACATAGGGATATAGGGACAGAGAAAGCGACTTTGTTTTATACTATGTAGTGGTGATAATTTTATGTAACTGAATGATTATATTTTATATAACTGAAATTAAATCTTTTGCATAGCATTGTATTATGTAGAGTCTAAGTCAGTGGTAGCCCAGCGGTAACGCGCTCGCTTGAATAACCGAGTTGCGCTGTACGGTACCTCGCAGAACAAACGCCCGCCAACGAATTACGTGAAGCCCACCGCCCGCTCTTGGCGAGCGTGGTGGACTATAGACTATAGTCTAATTCACCTAGTATTGAAGAGAGGCCTGTAGAACATCAAAATGGGCCAAATTCAATAGTAATATCATTTTTTCTAGAATATTTAAATTCGATTCAGTTAAAATTTCAATATATATATTAGACTAGCCTTTCCCGCGGCTCCCCTCGCGTTCTAAAGGCTGAAAATCAAAAGAAATATAATATTTTTTCCCGTTTTTGCAACATTGATTCATTGATGCTCCGCTCCTTTGCCTTCCTCGATAAACGGACTATCCAACATAAAAAGAATATTTAAATTTGGACCAGGAGTTCCTGAGATTAGCGCGTTCAACAAAACAAACAAACGAACAAACTTTTCAGCTTTGTAATATTATAGTATAGATTTTGGTGTAGCAATCAGTCAGTTAAGAATTTGCTTATAGTTAATAGACAGATGTTCGTCATTGCTTTTAAGAATTTGTAGGCGTCAAGATCAGTTTCATATCAGTTTCATTTTATGACACGTTTGGCTCAGTTGTTAGTGAATAGTGACCCTACGTTCTGACAGCGGTCTACCAGCGGTCGCGGGTTTGAGTTCCGCTGGGGGGCATTCATTTGTTGAGCGAACGAATGTTTGTACTCCAGTCATGGTTGTTTATATTTATAATATTTATGTATTTAATATTTATATAATATGTGTAGTATATCAACTATCTGGTATCCATAACACAAGCCTCGTAGCTTACCACCGAACTAGATGCTGATAGTAATAATGTCTCAACATATGTATTTATTTATATACATACTTATAATAAAATTTTAAATGAGTCAAATCTGCACATTAAATATTTTTGAAAAATTTAATTTAAATAGACATCTATAGACTACAGGCCCGTGTTGAAAAAATTATGGGTCATTTGAACCACCAGGTGACCTATCTAGAACGATATAAGAGCATAAAATAATAAGATTCAGCACTATGCCGTCACTTGTAAGCTGTCCAACTGAGTGCAGGTGAGAATTCAAAAGTACAGGTAGAGTGAGTACATTTTGGTCATATATTTTTGTACGGCATTCTTACCATCGATACATCCATAAAAAATAATAAGAAAACGCGTAGTGCCGTAAATAAATGGTGCGCCACAAAGTCGGAATTTATTTTTATTTTCCGACAATTTCCAGGGTAAATTTGGTCATTTGATTTTGTACGGCATCAGTTTCATACTATTTCAATACTGCTTCTAATCCATTATTCCGTAACGCCGTACAAAAATCATACGACAAGGGGAAATAATCGAGGGTTGCAACCCCCTCTCTTTCCGTGGTCCAGGGGGTGATTTGAAAAAGTACGGCTTCGGCTTCGTACTAGTCTATCTTGTCTTTTTTTTTAGAATTTGCTTTCACAAATCGTCGCACTATCGTCATCCTACCACCAATCACCATCACCATTTGAATCACAAACAAAACAAAAAATAACTATTCAAGTCCGTCTATTCATAAATTATATCCGTACAAATTGTCTTGAGCGGGATTTGAACTCACTATTGCTAAGAAAACAACTACCTACTTCACTACAACTGATATTTAGATTTCAGAACAATGGCTGTATAATATCATCGTTATGTCTGCATATAAATGAATGACACTATAACTATTTTTAAAGTACCAATTATACTTTCATTTTAAATGCTTTTTTTAATCAGAAAATACCTATGTCTTGTGTTAGACTGAACAATAATTTAAAAAAGTATTGTTTGTGACTACTGAAAGTTAGTTAAATGTAAGTAATATTTTTGTATAGACTAGTGATTCACTCGGGTTTATTCGAATTCTAAGAAATTATTATAGGTAAATTGAAAAACAGTTATTTTTTCAACAACTTATTTTTCGTATTTTACAAGGAAAGCCTTCAAAATAGTAAATAAAAAATTAGTTGTCCCTAATATAAGTAAGAAAAATGAAGCTTAATAAAGAAGATTTAGCTGAAAAAGTGTATTTCAATGGACCATTATACAAAAGCCTTATTGAAAGATCGCAGAAGAAATACTGGATTCGAAGAAGTTTCAAACGAACGAACAGCTTATTTAGAAGATCATCTCGAAAATTTTACATTGGAAATTCGTGAGTATCTAATAAAATATTGTTTGCAGTAGGTAATTGGTCCGTTGCGTAGTTTTAAAGATCTAAGCATACATAGGGACAGACAGACAGCGGGAAGCGACTTTGTTTTATATTATGTAGTGAAGAAAAACATAAACTACTTATGACGTATGTTATATATTCTGTGCTATGTCCGTTTTTCAACGAATTCGCAGACAACCGCCAATCGTATGATTGTTTCATCGCATTCAAACTTTTACTTTATTTTTATTGTATTAACACGTTAGAGCACATTATTCAGAAAAAAAAGCTGTGAAAAGTATCCTAGACATTATGGTTATCTGAGTCAACATATAGAATACTTTTTACTGTTAGAAAATATCTTATTTCTGAGAAGACTTAATTAAACGTTAACGTATCTAGGGATGAACCATATACTCATTATCGTAAACACCATAACAACATCAAGTACTATGTTACGTAACCCTAATGCCTGGGGACCACCAACGTCGCATCCCGCACCTGCACACAGTCTTTCATATTTCGACATAACTTTTGTGAAGTGAAAGTGTTGTAATATCTGAGTTCCCTTTTAAAAACCTGGTAAAGACTTTTTTGATCATTGCATTCGTCACACTTCGACGGTGTAATCCCCTTAGTATAATTAATTTGTAAAATTAGTTTTATTAAAGTATTTTATAAGTAGAGTTACATTTCATTCGCATCCTCTGACGTCTATAATTACTATCATAAGACAAACAACAAGAACAATTTTATATATTATGGTGCTATTTTTGGAACAAATTAAAATAATTGATATTCAAATTATGCCAATATTAAATAATCAAGTTGAATACTAAACATGCTATTAACCTAAAAAGTTAAATGTTTAGTTAATACTAGTATTTCCCGTGGCTTCGCACGCGTTCTAAAGACCGAAAACCATTTTTTTTGAGTCGCGCGGTATGGTACCTCGCAAAAATAACGCCTTTCAGTTTTTGCATGAATTTTAATTAATGCTCAGCTCCTATTGGTCGTAGCGTGATGTAATATAGTCTATATTATAGCCTTCCTCGATAAATGGACTTTCCAACACAAAAAGAATTTTTCAATTCGGACCAGTAGCTTATAAGACTTTCTGAAGGAGTGATTTTCGGTTTTATTCAAACGCGACAGATGAAGAAGGGCTATCTTACAATTAATTTTGATAAGATAGAAATACAGATGAGGGCTTAGGCGTAGGTTACCCTATGGTATCGCCATCGCTCGAGTAATCAAGCGTTAAATCGTTGTCTGGCGCCGCTGATATTTATATGCGCAAATCATTTCTAACGTGATTTCGACTTGCTTTACGATGAAGAAAAACATCGTGAGGAAACATGTATGCTTATTTTTATGGTAAAAAGGGGGCAAACGGGCAAGAGGCTCACCTGATGGAAAGTGATCACTTCCGCCCATGGACATCCGCAACACTGCAGGGCTTGCAGATGCGTTGCTGGCCTTTCAGGAAAGGGAGGGAGGGAAGAGAGGAGGGAGGGAGGGAATAGGGAGTTAGGAGGGAATAGGGAGTTAGGAGGGGAGGGAATAGGGAGTTAGGAGGGAGGGGGGGAGGTATGGAGAGTGGGCCTCCCGGACTCTCATTTACCGGACGAAACGCGACAGCATAGCTGCCACACACACGCCGGTATTCTGTGAGAGAGTGGTACTAAATGGGGCGTGCCGGCCCAGTCGGCTGCTATCCGAAGGTAACAAGCATGGCACTACCAATAGAGGACTTGAGAGGATCTAGCAAGTTTTCGTAGGATATGTGAAGTCCATCAAGCCGCAATTGACCAGTATAGCGTGACATTACCACAAGAGGTTATGTGGGACACATCGGCTGGAAAGCAAGTACATACTACCCATTTAAACCCCACAGATCTCACCCGTCAATCATCGCTTGCTCATTCAATTAGGAGGGCCCAACGGCTAGTAAGAATCAGAACGTTATTTTCATGTTATAATGTGTTAGCCATGCAGTGTTAGGCATGTTAGCCATGTCACTATACGTTTACCATTGACTCATGGTATGGAAGGGGATAATTGATTCGCCCTTGATACTTGTCAGGTATAAGGAAATACATAACAAAATATCTTGCTTTGTTTTACTTAGGATCTCTTAAACTAACAATTATGATGTTATAAAAACCTACTAGTGATTGAACGACTCCTTGGCTTCGCACGGGTACGTGTCTCGATCCATTTTAATGGTTAGTATAAAAACTACATGAAAAATATTTTTATTATTTTTTATTTAAACACTTTATTGCACACAACAATAAAAATGATACATACAAATACAATTAAAGAAATGTGCAAAGGCGGCCTTATAACTAAAAGTGATCTTTTACAGGCAACCGCTAGAAGTAGGATACAAAAATTAATAGAAAGCGGAAAGGTGCATAAAGTGTACTCAATATATATATTCTTTATTGCACATAAAAAAAAAACAAAGAAAAAATAACAGAGAAGTTGAGGGCAAAGGTGGACTTATCTCTAACAAAGATTTCTTCCAGTCAACCTATGGGGTCAGAGAGATTGTTAATAAGCAGACCAAAAAGTGCAAGATCATACAAAAAAAAGGTATACATAAAAGACAAAACATTCATATAAAATACATAGATGTTCGTGTATATACGAGTATATTTAATATATTATATTTTTATATATACCATACATGCATACATATATACATACATACATACATACATACACATACATACATATTATATACATACTACATAGAAATACATATATAAAATACAATATATACAGTAAATATTTTATCGTGTCAATACTTAAACATATTAGTATCCCTTACTTGAGTAATTATTAATTTTACATAAAGATTCATCCCCCTTTATCCCTTCTTAAAGGTTGATTCGAGGTATAAAAAAAATACTATGTCCTTTTCAAAGTTTGTAACTATCTTCATACGAAAATATATCTAAGCTGGTTCATAGGATTCTTAGTCTATCCATTACAAACAAACGTACGATCTTATCTCTCTTTGTACTACTTAGTCTATATAAATGTTATTTTATCATTGTTTAAATGACGCTATAAAGTCTTATTTGGGTAAGCATGTTCTCGCTCATAACTTTCTATGATAAAAATTAAATTCTCTGACGATTATTATATTACAAAGTCTGAGTCAAATACTCGTATATATGCAATGATTATCACAACATACTTAGTATAAAACAAAGTCGCTTTCTCTGTCCCTATATCCCTATGTATGCTTAAATCTTTAAAACTACGCAACGGATTTTGATGCGGTTTTTTTAAGTGATTGAAGAGGAAGGTTCATATGAATAATAACAGTAGGCTATATATATATTTAATACCCGTGCGAAGCGTACGATATAAGTAAGTAGGTACGATATAGGTGCAGAAAGTAGATTATTTTGACAATTAATCATAGAGTAAAAAAATATAATTTAAAAAGTGTACGTGGGTCAAACACTTTCCCCTATGTATTTAAACTTATATATGTAGTATATCAACTATCTGGTATCCGTAACACAAGCTTCCTTCGTAGCTTAACATGGAACTAGATGGCGCTGTGTGTAATAATGTCCAACATTATATCATATTATTATATAGTGTGTCGAATATACATAACGCGAACGCTAACCATGGACTAGATTTATTATACCAAAGTATAAATTTATAATTTACTTTGCGTGTTCAAACTTATTTATAATTATTATAATTATTAATTAACGTCTATGCATAAAAGTAAAATGGTAGAGTCTGTTGGTGGGTTCGAAAAAATAGCAGTAACTTGATGATGTCTTGACTACCGATTTGGGTCACGGCGATTAACCCTACTAACTTTTTTTTTAATCCTTGGGAAATGCATTGACGCATACCACCTGTAGAAAACAGGAAGCTAGTACTACCCACTAAAACCCAAGCACCCATCGCTTGCGCATTCTACTACGACGCCCCGACGATCCGGCAGGTCTGCCGAAACAGACCACACAGCCAAGAGGGTTGCTCTACAGTCCAATCTGCTATCCAGAGAAGTACCAGGAGCAACCCACCAGACACATCGCCCATCGAAGTGGGCCCTCCCTGCGCGTTTTTTAGCTTCGCGTCCGGCTTGTCGAACGCTACTAAGCCTTCCCACCACGACAAGGTGAACGCATGTTGGGATTTTTATTCTCCTGAGACTAGCCAACTGCGCAGAACATATTTTGGGCACTGCGTAATTGTATGGGCTGATAAAAATTAAAATGAATACTATTTATACCTTTCATTCTCAATTTCCATTTAGACTATACATTGACAAGACTAGAGAGTTAAGCGCAGAACCGAAGGCTTTACGCGCTCAATATAGCACTTCCCATCTGCTGACGAATACTAAAAACCTTTGACAAAAGATGTTCCATAGGGATCTAGTTTGGGACCATTTATGTTCCTAGTATATACAAATGTCTATTTATGCTACAAAACGTGAATATTTTTTTCTTTAACCTAGATCTATTCTAAGGATGCATAATAACTATTATTATACTAGAGGAATTATAAAAATGATCTTGGACGAGAATTAAACTTGCTATTTACCATGTCATGCAGGTGTTTATAATTTAATTACAAGTACCTAACTAAAGAATTAATTATACTATTAAATTATACATAACAAGTTATTAATTAGTAGGTAAGTATTATTAGCGTTCAGTAAATCTGACGAGGGCATCCTGAAACGCACGATAAGGTGGCCCATTTTAATGGGCGGTGTACCATGCAGGTTTTTCCAGGTCTTATCTGATAGCTGAAAAGTATTCCATCTGCTGTCCGAGTGTCGTAGTTAAGTGCATAATGTTCTCCGACCGATTCCGGCTATGGCGGCCAATCTCATTGAGACTAGCCAATTACGCAGGAGATAATATTATAGTGCACAATAGTACGCGCAGACACAAGTGCACTCTCTATTCCTATCACTCTCACACTACGGTGGGACGACTGCTTGACACGACCAGTGACAGTTAAGGAGCAGGGCTGACAGGGTGAAACACCACCACATTCTCAACTCCGGACTGTTACTGAGACTTACTAAACAGAAAGACTCAATAACTAAACTTGGCCCGACCTGGGCCCAGGAACTTTCGATGTGCTACCGTACCGTAGCTAGCCACTACAGCACCGAGGTAGTTAAGTGCATAAATTACGTTTATTTTACGCAAAGTTATGTAAGATGGGGAATGTCCCGTTGGATTTTAGTTGGTAATAGTATATAGTCTATCTAATTCATATAGATCAAGATCCCAGGGCCGCCACGTCTTATAATTTTCTCAGTTATCAAATGTATTGGACTTCCGTCAACGGTAACTATGGGTACTGTAGTCCCCTAATTACGACGTCTCATGAAACACAGACAAGATAGTTCTGAAAAGTATTGTTTTCGAGGTGTCACAAGGTAGATACTACAAGTCTTTTATTCTAAATCTAACCTCCTAATTTGTGAAGTACTATTACCTACATAAGGTAACTATTGGTTCGGTATAAGTATAGCAGACGCTTAGAAGATCTCAAAAATAGTGTAACTGAACTATTTTAATACTTTTTGTATGATTTTCGTAGACCAAAAGACCATTATCACGCTTCCGCACAAACTCATAGCGACACTTCGTGGGTCTTGGGGAATATTTGCCCATCCGATTATTTTAAGAGAAGTAACTCTTTAGTCTGTTTCAACTACACGTTTGGTTATCATTGCCTACTTGTATTGTCAGCGGCCGTGAGTTCGAGTCCTGTTACAGGCATTCATTGGTGTGATGAGCATAAAAGTTTTTACTCCAGTCATGTTTGTATTAATAATCTGTATGTATTTAAAGTTATATATGTGTAATGTATCAACTATCTGGTATCCGTGACACAAGCCTCGTAGCTTTCCACGGAACTAGATGGTGCTGTGTGTTAATGTAGTAATATATTTATTGACTTATTATTTGTTTTTATCTCTGGAACTCCTTGTCTGATTTATAATATATCTGCATTTTACTGTCAATGATTACAAGAAGAAATATATTTATTATAAATAAAAATAATTTATTATTACACTAATAACTAATAAATATTAAACGTCGGTAGTATTGTTACCATAGATGACTAATAAAATGTTACTATATAAACTTTTTACGATCTTTGATCTTTTCCTCTACCAAAGAGGTTATCTAAAACAAAATAATGAAGAAAAATAAATTTTTTTGATACATATACAATGTAAATATATATTATGTACCAAACAAAGTATTACATAAGTTACCATTGACATTGAAATTAATTTAAAAGTAATAAAAGTAAAGACTAAAGAGAAAAAATATAAACAAACACAAAATACCAAGCATTCATACGGCATATTGATAACGCATTTGATAAATACTTCCTATGCACATCGCCAGTTGCGCGCCCTTGTCCATCGAGACCGAACGTCTATTTCATTTTAAAAAGTTAAAAATAAAATGACGTTTAAAAACGCGCGAAAAATTTGACAATCGTTAAAATTGTCTTTTTTAATCTGTGATAGAGTTCTGTGTTCTGAATAAGTTCATACTTTTTGGTGGATTTTTAAATATGTGGTTTTATTTACATATATTACGATAAAATTAAAACAGTAGCGTGTGGTTTAGCAAATTAGAAAGACAAGTGCTTGTTTGATAACATTGAAATTATCGAAACAACGTATGTTATCTATTAATTTTATTAATAAAGATTTTATTATTATTTAATCTATGTTATAATATTTTCATACACATATTATCTCGTGTGTCTAGCCTTTGGGTACTAGATAGGCAACTTATCAATTTCATTTTATAAAAGTACAGTATGAAATGTGTTACACATAAACAAGATTCCTTTCGTTGTTGTTCTTATCTGCTGAAGAGTTTGTTTGTACGCGCTAATCTCAGGAGCTACTGGATCGAATTGAAAAAAACTTTTTAGTGTTGGATTACCCATTTAACGAGGCAATACGCTATTTAAATTCACATAATATGTTAAATCTAAGGATTTCGTTTCCGGTCTTTAAAACGCGGGCCGAGTCTCGTGAAATGCTAGTAACTTATATGTACTGAAAGGTTGTATTAGATAGAGAAAGAAATATTATCTCTCTTTTTTCATATTATGTAAAGTAAGTAATATGAAATGTACCGTCTAATAAATTTTGATTCGTAACACTTTTAGTAGGTCCGTATTTTAAACAACATAATGCATGTTTTGTTTGTTAAGGATACAAAATTTGACGAGAAAATTGAATTGAAGATAAATGTCATTACTTATATTCTCTGTGCACATTATAATATATTTTTATAACAAGTGTTTTCTCGCGGTTGTTCCCGTGTTTATTTTTGTAGGATTGCTCGCTCTCGTTGCTCCCTGTTGTATGTAGGCTTGCCAGATGGCCGGGAAATCCGGGATTGTCCGGGAATTTTGTCCAGTAATTAGACCATATTGTCCCGAATTCCGAAAAGCTACTAGTTTTGTAACAAAATAAACTAACAACGAATAACACGTCACACGACTAAAACCTATGAAAATCAAAAAAACCAAGATATATTTACTTTATAGTAATCACGAGATCATTCTCGACCCGACACCGTTGTCCTAGAATTGTCCCGGATTTGATAAGTTTCTATCTGGCAACCCTAGTTGTATGAGGTAACTTTCGATAACCAAGCTCTATCTGTATGCAGGTTCTCTCATCTCTTCTCTTCATGTTCGCTTTCGTCGTAAGACAGGAGGTGGTAATCTTGTTGCAAAATAATTTGCACACGAAAATGTGCAACACACGGGATTTGAACCCGTTTCACTTAGTTGACCAAGCGACAGCCTTAGTTTTCAAATTGGACCATGTTGTAGATTGATCCCAACGCCTTTAATATAACAAACTCTTCAGCTTTATATATGTACTAGCGAATTACTCACGCTCCACTCGGATTCGTCTCTAGATGCGTTTAAAAGTTAGTATAGATTCTTCAGAAATTAGATATTTTTCCGAAGTCAAATTCAACTAAAATTTGAACTCTGTATCTTTATAATAATGACTATTTTAATAAGATGTTCAAAAAATCTAATATACCTACAGATTCGGCTCAGCTAAAATTTATTATTTGCACATGAGATTTTATCTATAATTTTGAAAATCTTAATAATTATACTCGTACAATGTAAGAATTACAAAAGACTTGCATCTGGCTAAAAAGTAAAACCATCGTGATTCGTGACAAGTATTTTACAAACTATTTTACGATAAAATAATGACGATTTGGCTATAGGTATCCTATATCAAGGGTAAAGCACAAAATAAGCACATTTTTTTATGTAATCGTGTATTTTAAGTTATAATTCATATGCGTAGTGTATCATCTATCTGGTATCCGTAACACAACTCACAAGCTAATGTCCCCCTATGTCCTTCCAAGGGTCCCAATCGCCTAACGGAACACATCTATCGGTTCTGCGGTTAAGTGTGAAAAGGTAAGCAAACACACTGACAGTCACTTTCGTACGTAAATAACATTTCTATGATTTTTTTAAGTGGTAGTGCCATGCTTGTTACCTTCGGGTAGCAGCCGAATGGGCCGGCACGCCCCGTATAGTACCACTCTCTCACAGAAGACTGGCGTGAAGTGGCAGCTATGCTGTCGCGTTTCGTCTGGTGAGTGAGAGTCCGGGAGGCCCACTCTCCTTCCCCCTCCCTCTTCCCTTCATCCTCCACCTTCGTTCTCCCCACCCTCCCACTCCCCTCCCTCCTCCCTCCCTCCTCCATCCTCAACTCAGAAACGGCTGAACCGATTTGAACAATACTTTCTTTGCTTTGGTTTTCGAGTGTGAAAAGTTTTGGGAATACTAAAAAAACAGCAGCAAAATAGAAAAGTTCAGAACTGTTTATATTGTACAAACATTTGTGCTCATCCAATAAGTTACCCAGCTGGACTCGAACCTGCGACTATTGGTACAGTACGTAGGCAAACAAACTGAGCGAAACATCAAACAAGAGTACAAAAAAACAGCAATTGAATAAATAAGGTTGTTTTTGTATCGAAATAATTTCTTATAAGAAGCTCATATAAAAACCACGTAGTTCTAGATATTATACGTTATATTAAAATAATGGCCAAATTATATATAGTACACTTGATTTGAACAAAATAAGAGAACAATAGGTATAATTTAGATATTTTGTCTATCTGTTTATTATACTAGCATTTCCCGCGGCTTCGCACGCGTTTCAAAAGATCGTGCGTTATGGTACCTCGCAGAACTAACGCCCTTCCCGTTTTTGCAACATTTTTCATTGATGCTCTGCTCCTATTGGTCGTAGCGTGATATAATATAGCCTTCTTCAATAAACGGACTATCTAACACAAAAAGAATTTTTCAAATCCAACTAGTTGCTCCAGATTAGCGCGTTCAACCAAACAAACAAACTCTTCAGCTTTATAATATTAGTATAGATTCTGCGTATATCTTCTAATTTTTTTCTTCTAAAATCTCGTGTCACAGTGTCTGTTATGGAACTCCTCCGAAACGGTTTTACCGATTTTTATGATTCTTTTTGTGTATGTTTGGTAAATCTAAGGATAGGTCGTAGGTTATTTTTTATTCCCTTATAAGGTTATAAGGGGCCACCCTCTCCATATTTTTAAATTTTAAAAATCTTTTATTTTTAAAACATTTCTTATTTTTTATATTCGTATTAGTATTTGGCATCAAAATTACTCAAAACCTTAAATATCATTTATAATGTCAAGTATTCGCGTAAACCTAAGAAAGTATTATTTCATCCTTCTACCAATTCTTCTACCAACTCTATTTTTTAATAGTGGTAGCGGGAGGAGCCGCGGTATTTGCTAGGATATTATAATTTTTGTATTATACTTGTAAATGAAACTATCTTTTCGGATTTTGTCGCGGATTTATTTTTGGTTCTCGACGTTTCGAATGCTTTCTCTCCCGTGACCATGATTGCTTTAAGCTTTCGAAACGTCGGGAATCAAAAATCAATCATTCATTTATATCACTACATAGTATAAAACAAAGTCGCTTTTTCTGTCCCTATATCCCTTTGTATGCTTAAATCTTTAAAACTACGCAACGGATTTTGATGCGGTTTTTTTTAATAGATAGAGTGATTCAAGAGGAAGGTTTATATGCATAACTAGCGGATCCCGCGGCTTTGCTTTTGCTAAACCTAGGAAAGAGCCCAAGCGAAGCGAGGGCGAGTCGCTAGTTGTCAAATATTTGCGTAAACCTAAGAAATTATTAAAAAAAATATTAAAAAATTCGGTAACTGATATGATGAATATGTCACACAAAAGTTTCACATTAAAAAGGGAATAATTTTATAATGAGAAAATTAATCCAAACAAACACAAGTTCTTATAAATAGGATTACTGTTGAATAAAATATACGTAAAGCATGTCGGTATATATATAGCATAATAAGACAGTGGTAGCCCAGCGGTAACGCGTCACTTGGATAACCGAATGATGCGGGTTCAAATCCGGGTCTCGCACCTCTGATATTTTCATGTGCGAATCATTTCTATCATGATTACCACTTGTCTTACGGTGAAGGACAACATCGTGAGGAAACCTGCATGTCTGAGAAAACCTAGCAAGTTTTCGAAAGACATGTGAAGTCCGCCAACACGCACTAGGCCAGTGCGGTGGACTATGGTCTGATCCCCCTCGTACTGAGGGAGGCCGCCCAGCAGTGGGACATTAAAAAAAAGGGCTGATGATGATGATGAAAGCATGTCGGAGACATTACAATAATACGGAGGGACATACAATGCTATCATACGAGGAATGTATAAGTTAGCTGATGTCTTACTAGTATTTTTAATGTTTACCAATGAGATTGTCTTGTTGGTCTAGTGGCTAAAAATATGGTGCAGATATCAGGTTCTAGGTTTAAGTCCCGAGTCGGGACTAAATATTTAAAGTTTCATGATATTAAGTTCAACAAATTACTTGCGTTTGGAAGTCGGTGGTGGATAGACCATTACCCCGAAAAGTACGTAAAATTGATAGATATGCGTCTATTTATTATATTACTAGCATATCCCGCGGTTTCGCACGCGTTCTAAAGACCGTAAACCAAATTCTTTCGCGGTATGGCAGAACTAATGTCCGCCCTTCCCGTTTTCACAACATATTTTTTCATTGATGCTCCGCTCCTATTGGTCGTAGCGTGATGTATAATAGCCTATAGCCTTTCTCGATAAACGGACTATTCAATACAAAAATAATTTCCGAATTCGGGCCAGTTGTTTCTGAGATTAGCGCGTTCAACCAAACAAACAAACAAACTCTTCAGCTTTATAATATTAGTATAGATTAGTTCATTAGTTGTCCCAGCTCTCACATAGTAATAAGAAAAGAAAGTGTGTGCGTAGCGTTCGGCAATCCGGCCAGGCCCAAAGCCAAGAAACACACAAGGAGGTAGCTCACTTCAATGGGTGTGTCATGCGGGTTGCTCCTGGTACTTCTCTGATTCAGAGTGGTCTGTGGAGAAAAACCTCTTGGCTTTGAGGTCCGCTTCGGCAGACCAGGTTGTTAGGGCGTTATGCTTGAATGAATTAAGCGATTCTGCGGCGCCCCATTGAGACGGGTGTGGCTTAGTGGGGTATAAGTGGACAGTACTGCCTTAAACGACACGTTTGGCTCAGTTAGCAGTGACCCTACTTTCTGCGCCAGCGGTCGTGGGTTCGAGTCCTGCTGGGGCTTCATTGTTGAGCACGAACGTTTGTTCTTCAGTCATGGTTGTTAATATTTATATTAATAAATGTATTTAAAAGTTATATCAACTATCCGGTATCCGTAACACAAGCCTCGTAGCTTACCACGGAACTAGATGGCGCTATTGTAAAAATGTCCCAACATATTTATTTATTTATTTTCTTAGCCAACCATCTGTTACCAAGAGGTGGTATGCGTAAATGCATTTCCCAACATTAAAAAAGTAACAGTCATCTACGATAATTGATACTCCAGTTCATAATCTACCCGTTCACACCAAAATTCATCCAGTCGTTTCAGTGTGAAGGAGTAACAAACAAAAAATACAAACTTTCACCTTTATATTACTAATCTGATTTATCTTTTAATTCAATACAATTTTAATTATATTGCCAATGACACCGTTGCTTTTCTAAGAATAAGTATAATATTAAAACAATAACAACTAGATAAAACAGGTCCTTCTAATTACTATAATTAATATTAATACTTAAGAAATCAATTATGTACTTTAAACTGAAAACTTCCTCGGTGGTGTAGTGGCTAGCATGTTCAGTCATACATCGAGAGGTCCTGGGAACGAGTCCCGGGTCGGGGCAATTTTAATTATTGAGTCTTTCTGTTTAGTAAGCCTCAGTAAGAGCCCGGAGTTGAGAAGTTGGCGGTGAGTCACCCCCGTACCTTGGAAAGCACGTAAAGCTGTCGGTCCCGCACCTTAACTCTCACTGGTCGTGTCGAGTAGTCGTCCCACCGGAGTATGAGAGTGATAAGAAAAGAGAGAGCTCTTGTGTCTGCGCGTACACTTGTGCACTATAATATCTCCTGCGCAGTTGGCCAGTGTCAATGAGATTGACCGCCATGGTCGGAATCGGTCGGAGAACATTAATTACTTTATTAAGATTTTTGCATACCGCTCAATTTCATTCACAAAACGCGAAACTTGGCAGAATGTATTGCGTCTGTAAACGTAATTCTAAGCCATAACGAAAAAAAAAGATTTTTGCTGTTTATTTATTACTAGCTACTCACCCTTGCTTCGCTCGTGTTCGATCCTGGGTACGTTTAAACGATTAGTGGTAGAAAGAATTAATGAAATCGGTCTAGCCGCTTTTGAATTTTAGCGATACTAACAAACGAAACTATTTTTGTTATATATAGACACCTTATCGTAGCATGTGATAGCTGAGTATTTTTTGATTCGGATAAATAATATGAAAATAGTCTAATTTAAGTATAATGACTGCTACAATGTTATTTCACAGAAACGAGTTTTTAACGATCTGATTTCTAATGATCTTCAAAATCATGATTATTTTATAAAGATATGTTGTAGTTGAATATTATACTCATTTAATTTTTATCTATACTTATAAAGGCGAAGTTGATTTTTTGTTAGTTTGTTACGCAATAATTTTTTAACACTTATAAAACACTACAGTTCTCGAGGCATAAGCTCAGCTTTGCATTTGTGTGAGTGAGCTGCAGTGTACAGATAGGCACGACCGAAGGCGTAGCGCGTTGCGAGTTGGTTTAAACCTGTTTTAACTGGTTTTTGATGGGCGGCTATTGGCTATTAGCTATCACTCACACAAATGCAAAGCTGAGCTTACGCCTCGAGAACTGTACTTCTGTAAGAAACATCTAGATTCTAGAGACCACTTTCGTTTTATTCTTTTTCTAAAACAACAGTAGCCTAAGTTACGAGTACTTTTTATAATGTTATAAGAAGAGAGCTATCTGTCAGTGAAACTTTGATCAAAATTTGTCCTACCGTTTTGGAGATTAACCGAATCAGACAAACAAATACCTAAATAAAATTCCATGTGTATTTAGTAAAAAGCTATTATATTCATATAACCATCCAGGCATCATTTTAACACATCTAAGTTACATGTATGAAGTTAATTATAATAATTATTTTTTGAATTCCACTATAAAATTGTAGTTAACTAGCGGCTAACATGACACATCTACTTAATTCTGATACATGAACTTCCTGTGGTATTAGGACATAATGAAATGAAAAGTATTTTTTTATCCTAAAAACCATCTTACTCATTATTTTAAACTAGCATTTCCCGCGGCTTCGCACGCGTTCTAAAGACCGAAAACCAAATTCATTCTGAGTCACGCGGTATGGTATGTCGCAGAATTAACGCCTGTCCTTCCAGTTTTCGCAACATTTTTTATTGATGCTCTGCTCCTATTTGTCGTAGAGTGTAATATAGCCTATAGCCTTGCTCGATAAACGAACTATCAAACACAAAAAGAATTTCTCAATTCGGGCCGGTAGTTTCTGAGATTAGCGAGTTCAACCAAACAAACAAACAAACTCTTCAACTTTATAATATTAGTATAGATAAGTAAAAAATACACAAGAAAAGCCATATGTTAAAGCTAGATGATTAATAAAAAGTGTCATAACTGAATATTACAGTAATTACACTCTAATACACACTTTCAACATGTTCACTTTTTGTTGAGTTTTCACTATGATTTGGATATTATAATCCAGGCATTTATTCGTAGGGTTTCGTCGTTAGGCGTTAGTGTGCGTTTAACTTTAGGTACTCACCGTATTTATTTCTATGTTATAAAATATTTTCTATGTATAATATTTATTTAGGACATAGTTAAGATTTGGACTTAGTTTCAAGTTTTTTTAATATATTTTTTTCTCAGGATGTGAAATTTTCATCTTATTTGAGCGTTGCATTGAATTTTGGCAATGAAGCAAGTATTCTTCGGCTTGTACTTAATCTAGTGATAATAATTGATTGTGAAAAGATCAGTCTAGTCTATCTAGTACGAAGGACCAGTTATTTGAGTCCCGTGGAAAAATCGTTTCTATTATACTATTTTTTGCTCTATTTATATATTATACTCTATTAGTTTTAGAATTTTGGTTTAGTTCCTTAAAGTACCTATGCTTAAAAACATTTTGAATATTCGTTGCTTTTTAATCGAATCAGGTTGTATGAACGAATACTTATAATAATAATTTCGTTATGTAGCTTTGGAAAGATGAACAGGGAACGAGAAATTTGACTAATTTTAAATGAGTTAATTTAAAAATATCTACTATGGATGAAATTGTAGAAGACTCAGACTTTGCGAATATATATTATTTAGGGTAAGAATCATTTAAAAATATTTATTAAATTTTTTTTATTCTAAGACTTTAGGCTTTAATCCTTGCAGCCGTTGCAGGGAAACCTTGTTAAAAATGCTTGTATTATACATATTATAAACATATTACAAACGAAACTATCTTTTCGGATTTTGTCGGTTCGGCAAGCAGTTTTTGTAAATTGTGGGTAGGCACTGTCTGTAACAAGTAAATAAACCCCTGAGACGTCAAATACCTTAGTCTCTCCCGTGACCATGATTGCTATAAAGCATTCGAAACGTCGGAAACCAAAAATCCAAATAAATCCGCGACAAAATCCGAAAAGATATTTTCATTTATAATGTCAAATATTCGCGTAAACCTAATTAAGTATCATATAAACATATTACTATTTCTATAACTATTTCTGTCCTTTTCATCAAGACTATTGACTAACAAACATCCATGCATCAACTTTACGAGTAAGTGTCATAATATGTAACATAGACAATAACCCTTGAATTTACTAGGTACCTAGCACAATCGCAAAACCGACGAGCACAATACTAAGTAGCCTATTACAATTCTATAAAGTCTATCTATGGCTAACCTCATATTTTACCTTATTATTCATTTTCCATGCTTAAACCATCGGAGCACGTTTTTATCTTTCTTTATCATACTATTGTATGCAAAAGTTTGTAGTGTGTTTGTATATGCTTGTAAAACGATTGGATGAATTTTAGTACATAGATTGACTATGACTTGGTAGCAAAAAGCCATGCAGCACTTGGTTAACGTGGTGGACTATGGCCTGATCCCCCTCGTACTGAAGGGAAGCCCATGCCCAGCAGTAGACGGTAAAAAGGGCTGAATTCAACACCCGTAGGTAACATTTCTTTTTTTTTTTTAAGTGGTAGTGCCATGCTTGTTACTTTCGGGTAGCAGCCGAATGGGCCGGCACGCCCCGTATAGTACCCTGTACCACTCTCTCACAGAAGACCGGCGTGAAGTGGCAGCTATGCTGTCGCGTTTTGTCCGGTGAGTGAGAGTCCGGGAGGCCCACTCTCCTTCCCTCTCACTCCCTCCCTCTTCCCTTCATACTCCGTCTTCGTAACCACCTACCTCCCCCCCCTTACTTCCCTCCTCCCTTTCCTGAAAGGCCGGCAACGCATCTGCAAGCCTGGCTTGCAGATGTCCATGGGCGTAGATGATCACTTCCCATCAGGTGAGCCTCCTGCCCGTTTTTCCCCTTTTTACCATAAAAAAATAATAATTAGTGCTTGACTACGTTACACCTGATGGTAAGTGGTAACGCAGTCGGAGATGGTAAGTCGCACTAATTCAGTAGCCACCTATTCACTCTTGCCTTGAAGACACCCATATTGTAATCGGACGGAAACACGGACGCAGGCGGGTTGTTCCAATCCTAAACTGCACTTATAAAATAGTTTTAAAATCTTATTTTTATTTACCTTATTAAATTTCTTATTTCGACTAAGCCTTGTGCATATTTATGGAATACAATTTCTTATTTTGATGAAGGGTTACCACAATTTGTCAATGGTAGTAGGTTCAAACCCCGATTTTTAATTGTTGCATACATCTTTGTGTTTGTGCTACCCGAAGCAGGATGAATATATCGGTTGAACATTTTGTTCTTAATTTATTCCTGCTAGATATTATTAAGTATATTATATAATAACTAGCATTTCCCGCGGCTTAGCACGCGTTCTAAAGACCTGGAACCAACTTTTTTCTGAGTCGCGCGGTATGGTGCCTCGCAGAACTAGCACCCGCCCTTCCCGTTTTTGCAACATTTTTCATTGATGCTTTGCTCCGATGTCATTAGTCGTAGCGTGATGTAATATAGCCTTCCTTGATAAACGGACTATCTAGCACAAAAAGAATTTTTCAGGTCGGACAAGTAGTTTCTGAGATTAGCGCGTTCAACCAAACAAACAAACTCTTCAGCTTTACAATATTAGTATAGATAAGACGTAATTATTAGTTAATGGCTTTTTAATTAACTATTTAATTAACCTAATAAAAAATTGGACAATGCTTTATATCTGTGGATAATATTTAATTTTAATGTTTCTTAATAATACTATACAGCTCTTTTAAGTTTCACTACTCGCCCACTCGCATAGGCCTTCCTCGATGTTGTCAGGTTATAGCCTTCATATATCTTTGAGGTTTTCCTTACGATGTTTCTTTCTCCGTACAAAGCAACAAATTGTAAAATTAAAAACTAGCGAACACGGCCCGTTAAATTAAACATTTATAATTTTCTAATAAAGTAAAAGTAGCTTAAGTTACTCCTTATAACAGCTATAGCGAATATGCTATAGTTATGCGCTATGTTCGAGTGAAGGTCCGTCAAAGTCGGTCCAGTCGTTTCAAAGATTAGTTGGAACAAACAGACAGACAGACAAACATTTTAAAGAATACAAGGTGGATCAGGATATAGTCCAACATACTAGGCAAATGCAACTTAACGGTTTCAACATGTCTTTCAAAAACTAGTCAGCATTACTAGCTATGCAGTTGAGTTGGAAGTTGAAAGACGGTTGGAGTTAGAGTTTTCTGAACTATAAGGTACGAGAATATTAGGGTTGCTAAAACCGGGAACCCGCTTCATTTGTTTTTTCCAGCAAATGCGTTACCACTGGGTTAAAATGACATAACACATGTGCAAAGTCCCATATTTTATAGTCCATTACAAAGAGAATAAAACTTAGTAATTATTGTCTTCTAACAATTTCTAATAAACATCTATTTATAGTTAGCACCTGCATTTTCACAAACAAATAAAGTTCAATGCTACGACATATACTTAACTTTATTTTAATCTATAGTTTAACGTCAGATGACATAATCATTTATGGTCTTATTTCCCCTAAATGGGGCAGAGGGCGTCTATGGTGCTTCGCCATCCCAGTCGCTCTAGATAGTAGAGGAGACCGTGGAAGATCGACCTTCACCGATCTGATAACCAGATGAGACATATTTTTTATCGAATATAATTTATAAACAAATATGCCTATAATTACTTGCCTATCTGGAAGTGCTCATGGCTATTTTTAATTAAATTAACTTCAATCGATTTTTTTTTCATCACTTTCATTCTTTTGATAACCAAATGAATTTTATTTCACTGTTAGTTTTTAACACACAGAATATGCCTCAGTAGGCTTGCCTACTCATTTTTGTGTATAGCTACCAAAGCCGATGTAAACAGGTAAGTCAATATAGGTGACTCCATCGTTCTGCTAACTTATCGAAAGTTATATTAAATTTTAGATTATTTTATTACAAAATTAGTCATATAGACTTGCCTGCAAAAAATCATACTTAAAGCACTGTTGCCCAGCTAAAAATATCGATCGTCGATCAGTCGATCTTCCACCGGCTCTTAGACCAAGAGCTTCGCCCTTCATGTCGTTCCAAATCCCTAATGCCTTTGTTTCGGCAATAATTGAGTGAAGCCAGGTCGTTACATGTACCATGAATAACTAATACTTACACATACATATATTTAATCTATACACTTAGACGCAAATTAAAATTCTAACTAAATCGAATCGAAAATTTAATATTTTTGGTAAATTTTATTGAAATTATCATTATTATTGATAGAGTCAAATTTATAGCTTTTGAGTGTTTGTTTGTATGACTGTCTGTATATGGGTCTGTCTGTCCGTCTTTGAACATATCATGAGTAAATTACTAGACACATTAAAAAAATCTTTCTCTGTCTCTATGTCCCTATGTATGCTTAAATCTTTAAAACTACGCAACGGATTTTGATGCGGTTTTTTTAATAGATAGAGTGATTCAAGAGGAAGGTTTATATGCATAGCTAGCGGATCCCGCGGCTTTGCCTGTGTAGGGATCTAAATCTAGGGAAGAGGCCGAGCGAAGCGAGGGCCAGTCGCTAGTTTGATATAATTTTCAGTAGGTACCGAAAAAATATTTTAAAATAAATAAATAAATGTCTTAACATATTTATTTATTTATTTAAATAGCTATTTTTCCTGTTTACAAAGTCTCTTCACAGTGGAAGGAAAAACCTTATAAAAGGGCATATGATACATGGAGCTCAAAGCCAGTGTTACAGTAAACTTCAAAACGCGCGGTAGTCCTAACAAGCCTTCTATTACAAATTTTAATATATCTATTGTGTTTTACAACTTTTTGGGTCGTCCATGTAAAAATCATTGATATTTGAGAAGAGTAGCTTTGTTTTAAAAAAATTTTTTTGGATTTATTTTGATTTTTGGTTCCCGACGTTTCGAATGCTTTACAGCAATCATGGTCACAAGATAGACTCACTGCTGTAAAGCAGACGCAATTCGCGTAAATCCAAGACAGTATTGGAATCGCTTTACATTATTTTATTTGGAAATTAAAGTTTTCCAAATACTCTCGATAATAAAACCTACATAAATGTATAATAATGGAACAAAAATACTAATATTTATTATTCAATTTTAAATGTTTTATAAAAAAAGCTTCGAAAGCTAATACGCAACTATCTGTGCTATCACCAAAATTCTCCCAAAAAGTATGAATATTTGACTGACAGACGTTAAAAATCATCAGTGACCAAACATATGTTAGTGTGTAGTAAAATTTTTGATGAAAAATGGATAAATTTGTGAACCGAGTGAAGGAATGGAGTGGTGTTCCTAGGAAATCTTCGACTCCAGAGCTGAGCAGAAGTCAGTACTCCCTAGTGTCTACCGGGGAACTAACAGCTGAGGCTCTACAAGTATGGTTGAAACTGCCAAAGAAAATCAAATATGATCCTGAATTGGAATCTTTCCGGAAACGATATGAAAAGGAAATTGGTGAGTTTGATTCTTATTTACATGGAATAGTTTGTAAATTGTATGTTTGTTATTCCTGTCACTAAACTGCTAAACAAATTTAGCGGTACCGATACGTTTTAATTTTTGATTGAACGGTACCCTAATCATTTTTCTAAAATAATTTCTGACTGGCTTTTGGACTGTGGAGCAATCCCATGGGAATTGTGGTCTGCTTCGGCAGACCTACCGTAGGTGTGTCGTCGTTGACTACTTAAACGATCCTCCTACGCCCCATAAGACAGGGAGGTTCTCATGGGTTTTAGTTACTGGTTTTGTCGATGAATCCCACATATTCACCTGTTGAATTTTTAAAATGAATTATTGGGCCTTATCACTGACCTACATTTTTTATCGCACTGTTTATAAACTGGTCATTAATGTTGTTTATATTTGTAGCATTGCGTATTTTCCGTTTAACACTATATAATATTTGTTTTCGTATGACGTACTTACTTCATTCATATCAGAGTCTGTTATGATGCAAAGGTGTGGCCATCTTGTACTAACTTTGTACTTAGTGCCTTTTAGCTACAGAACTTTAATGAAAATTATCTAGCTAGCTCTCTACCTTTTTAAAACTTGCGTAATACACGTTTGGTAAAGTTTGTAGTAACTATTTTCTGTGCTAGGGTTCCCGGTTCGAGTCCCGCTGGGGACATTCATTTGTGATAAGCACAAATATTGTATTTATAATACGTATTTATTACGAGGGTTAGTTGCTATATATAAATCCACCGCATGACCCTAAAATAATAATGGTTCTCAATAAAAGAATTTTCTTTTGGCCGATTTCGTGTATGGCGTCAATCGCAAAGAGACTAGCCAACTGTACAGTTGATATTATAGCGCACTAAGAACGAGCAGACACAAGTGCACTATCTATTCCTGAAACTGTCATATGAACGACTAGCAATAGGCGCGGCTTCACCCGCGTGAATTTTTTTAATCGCTACTAAACTTCATTCGATCATTCGCTGGGTTGAAAATTCTCCAAAATTACTCCAGCTTTAATATACTCCTGAACCGCGCTACCTATTTCATATATTATGTGCGGCGTGCACTCCTCCTTCTCTCCTGTTATTGTAGTTTTAGTAGGGATCCTTATTTTTTCTTGCAATTAAAATAGCCTATATTAATCAGTGATAATGTAGCATTCAAATGGTGAAAGAATTTTAAAATCGGTCCAGTACTTTTTGAGTTAATTCGTTACAAACATACTTACATACAAACCTTTCCTCTTTATAATATTAGTATAGACAAAGCGTCGCGACGTTTCTAGACATTTTTAGTAGTTATAAAATACATTTATCTGTTTTAATTTTAGTAAATAAAAAGATACAATAAAAGTTTAATAACAAATTACAAAATGTAACCTTCTAGAAAGCAAAGGTTTCGAAGCTACGTTTGTAAACAAGTTATCTTATTAACATGTCAATTAATTAGCATACTACATACGAATGCTTCATTACCATGAAAGTAGCGGAGATGACTTCATATATTTACTGACTAACATAGTCGTAACTTGTGAAAAATTCTTATTTCTAATTTAAAATAACTGTTCGTATAGTGATGAAAGTTCCACTATAATTAAAAATTAAATAACTAGTGATTCAACCTAGCTTTACTTGCGTTCGTCCATAAGTACGTTTAACGATGCCTTATATTCTTACAGAAAAAGTATATAATATGACGCACAGACAGACAGAAAAGAAATCTAAAAACTAAAGATTCGAAGTCTGTATCGATAATAATGATTACTTCAAAAAGGTTTTGCAAAAGACATTCAATGTATTAGATGCGAATAAGTTGGAATTTTAATATAGTATATATAAACTTTAAACGATTTAGTGCGAGCGAAGTCGAGGGTTCTGCTAGTCACTTTATCTATTAAAAAAAAGTGCGTGTGTACTTTGGACACATGTCAGAAGTAAAACTTGAATTTAAATTAAGACTAACTCTTCCCCGTCTCTGCGTGCCTGGTACTATGGACTTATTTTTTCGTTTCATCGAGTTTGAAATCACAACGATTCTAAAGAAGTTTCACTTCAAAAAGCGCATCAAAATCCGTTGCGTAGTTTTAAAGATCTAAGCATACATAGGGACAGACAGACAGCGGGAAGCGACTTTGTTTTATACTATGTGGTCAAAAGTATAGATACAGTACATTTTATTAACAACAATAACTTATTATTGATTCATAGTGACTCACATTCGAATACTAATTTTGAACCTCACAAAGCACATTTAGTTCTATGTTAGACATGAGTTTACTAATAAAATTATACAAAAACTCAAGGCTGATTCACACTTAGCCAGTTTTGAAAACTTTGTTGTTCTAATTATAACAACTCCCTTGTTTAGGGAATAAATAAATATGTTGGAACATTATTACACACAGCGCCATCAAGTTCCGTGGTAAGCTTCGAAGGAAGCTTGTGTTACGGATACCAGATAGTTGATATACTACATATATAAGTTTTAAATAGGTGTACAAACATACGAGATTAATAAATGAATACCCCAGCGGGACTCGAACCTGCGATCGCTGGCACAAGAGAGTAGGGTCACTATAAACTGCGCCAAACGTGTCGTCTGTTCCCTATTTTGGTGTGTTTGTGACCTTATTGTTGATTATTTTTGCTTAAAACCAATATGAAGTAGCCTTGTAATACATTTACAATTTGATATATAGAGTCAATATTAAATTCTTTTTATGGACTATTTACATATTGGACGTATACGTTTGGCTCAGTTTTTAGTGACTGCGTTCTGTGCCAGCTGCCGCGGGTTCGAGTCCTGCTAGGTTATATTTGTGTGATGAATGATGTTAGACCTCTGGTAATGGATGTTTAATTTTGCAGGTAATGTAATGAATGCGTTTGATATAATTTAAACTATGTCTTTTTGAATATTTTATTGAATTCATCTCAGCAAACCCTTTCATTTGACATCCATATAATTAGAGTGCCAAAGAACATGATCCGCCATCTTTAACAGTCCGCCATATTGGATTTAGAATGACGTCACATAGCTAATAATAAATTATCAAGCAAACCAAGCGTATGCAAAATTTAAGCTCAACCTGTTGAGGAAAAACATTGGATTCAATATATGAAATATAAAAAAAATCACTTTGTTTACAAATAATTGTAACCTTGTTTTAATTTTAAACCGTGACTAAACGTCTCAAGCTGTTAATTTTTTATCAGCTGGCATTCATCCAAAGATCATGTGCTAGTCTCAGTGCGATTGATTTTTAATTTCATTAGCACACTAGCAACAAACCGCGGCTATCAATGTGTTTTCTCCAAAATTATTTTGTTCCATAATAACTAGTAACATGTCCAGGCTTCGCTCTGGTTCGGTACGTTTTAATGGTTAAATGGTTAGTCATTTCCATACAAAATTTTTGATTTTCAAAGTAAAATAAACTACCACGGAGGTGTCTCCAGAGAACACAAAAAAATATTCATATGGTCATTCTTGTCACACAAATGAATGCCCCACGCGGAACTCGAACCCGCGATCGCTGGTATAGCAAGTAACACGTTTGAAGTGTCGTCGTAATGATGTGTAGTGAACAGTTGCATCGAATGCAATGAAAGAACCTTCATTAGTAGGTCGGTCGAGAAAGAAAATCTTAACTGTAATTTGCCGTTATGAAAGTTATAAGAAATTATGAAATGTAATTAATTATAAATAATAAATTAATAAATTAGTTCGGATATTTTTACAACAGCGCCATCTAGTTCCGTGGTAAGCTACGAAGCTTGTATTACGTATACCCGATATTTGATATACTACACATATAAATTTTAAATACATTGTTCTCCAGTCATGGGTGCTCATATCCCCTTATCCTTACTAATATTATAAATGCGAAAGTAACTCTGTCTGTCGAGCTTTCACACCAAAACTATTGAACCGATTTAAATAAAATTTGGTACACAGATAGTTTAAAGCTTGAGAAAGGATAAAGGCTACTTTTCAAGAATTTCATTGAAATGGGGGATAAAAGTTTGTATGAAAATTACTTCATTTTTAAAGCTAGAAGCTTGAAACTTATTTTTTAGTCTTTTGATTAGATATAAATAAATAAGACAATCAAAGTTTAAGGTAAAGGTACCTAGGGACGAACCAGAGCGAAGCGATTATGAGTCGCTTGTTTTATATGTAGGTACGTATTAAAAATTAAATATTTGAAGTGTATCTAGCATCTAGTATCCATAAAACGTAGTATAAGTTAAAACCAAGTGTGTCGTTTAAGTCAAAGGTTAAATCAATATTATAGAATTTACCTCACAATATGACCTTCGTTTTAGAATACCGTCGCAACATTTACCCATAACAAAAGCCTATATATCTACACTGAAGTTATACATAAGTTTATTGCAAGGAACAAAACCGGTTGAAGCTGGTTTTAAACAATAAGTAAAGTTCGAAAAATTCACAGATACAATATGATTACTTGCGTTTTTGCTGTCCATTTAATCGACTTTTAGAAGAATATACCTATACTCAATAATTGTTTTTGAAATTTTAAATACATACATAATATAAATATTAACACCCATGACTGAAGAACAAACATTCGTGCTCAACAAATGAATGCCCCCAGCGAGACTCGAACCCGCGACCGCTGGCGCAGAAAGAAGGGTCACTACTAGCTGAGCCAAACGTGTCGTCAAAGTAGATTATGACCCTTTTTTTTTCATGTGGGGCTTACCGGATAGAGAAACTACTCGTAGTACCAACCACTAAAACTGAACAAACCCTCTTCCATCGTAATGGGGCGTCGCAAGATCGCTTAGGTATACCAACCACGACTGCCGAAGCAGACCCACAACCAAGGGGTTGGTCCGCAATCCAACTTACTATCAGAAAAGTACCTTTTTTAACGTTGGGAAATGCATTGACGCATACCACCAGGTGGTTATCAGGTAGTTATGTGGGACTCACCAGCTTAAAATAAGCCAGTACTACCCACTAAAACCCAACGACCTCACCCGTCTTAATGGAGCATCGCAGGATCGCTTGGGCATGCAACTCCGATGCCCCGAAGGCCCGGCTGGACTGCCGAAGCAGACCACACAGCCAAAAGGGTGCTTCACTGTCGACTCTGCTATTCAGAGAAGTACCAAGAGCAACCCGCCTGACACATCACCTACCGAAGTGGGCCCTCCCTGCATTGCTCACCGAAGTGGGCCCCTCCTGCGCGTTTCTTGGCTTCGCATCCGGCTGGCTGCCAGACGCTACTAAGCCCCCCACCACGACAAGGTGATCGAACGTTGGGGGGATCAGAGAAGTACCTGGAGCAACCCACATGACACGCCGTCTACTGACATTTTAGTAGATGGTATTATCTCGACTAACATATAGGTTAGATCGAAAAACCAAAAGATAGCTTTTGTTATAACTTTGTATTCCCTTTGAAAAAGAATAAGGGTTCAGTTCAAAAATCAAAACCTACGAAATATCGTATCTAGGGATGCGCCCGAGCGAAGTTAGGGTTCTAGTTCCCGCCAGCAACAACAAAAGCAATTAATGTACCATTATTTATTTTATCATTACAGATTACGGAATACTTTGATTTTTTTATAATTTATTAATAGTGATCTACTCGTATTTTGTATATTATATGTACCTAGTAACCTATTGTAACTTGTTGTGTATATTTGAGTTAATTGTATTTAATATAAATATCTTTATATACTAGCAAACCGGCCCGCTCCCGCTGGGAATTTTAACTTACGTAAAATAAATAAAACGATTCTTATTAATAAAATAAAGCATTAGGACAAACAGACAAAAATTTTAAAAATTGGCTAACGTTTGTATCGTTTGTAACGGCTAGTATCGTATAGTATATACTTTCATATTATGCATTTAGTGAAAAGCTGTTAAAACACACTTTAATTTTTATTAACAGAATTTGTAGTAGAGGAGACGTGGAAGATCGACCTTCACCGATCTGATAACCAGATGAGACATATTTTTTATCGAATATAATTTATAAACAAATATGCCTATAATTACTTGCCTATCTGAAAGTGCTCATGGCTATTTTTAGCTGGGCAACAGTGCTTTAAGTATGATTTTTTGCAGGCAATTCTATATGACTGATTTTGTAATAAAATGATCTAAAATTTGATATAACTTTCGATAAGTTAGCAGAACGATGGAGTCACCTATATTGACTTACCTGTTCACATCGGCTTGCCAGGTAGGTATACACAAAAATGAGTAGGAAGCCTACTGAGGCATATTCTGTGTGTTAAAAACTAACAGTGAAATAAAATTCATTTGGTTATCAAAAGAATGAAAGTGATGAAAAAAAAATCGATTAAAGTTAATTTAATTAAAAATAGCCATGAGCACTTTCAGATAGGCAAGTAATTATAGGCATATTTGTTTATAAATTATATTTGATAAAAAATATGTCTCATCTGGTTATCAGGTCGGTGAAGGTCGATCTTCCACCGGCTCTTAGACCATTGCATGTATTTGTTTTGGTCGTTAGGTATAATGAGTTAACAAAAACTACTGTATAAAACATATTTAAAAGTTTTCTCACTTGTCAAGAGTTTATATTATTAACGAGCAACAGGTCACATATTAAAAAAATTAAGATCCTCAAGAATTGCTATAGTGCAACCTAAGTTATCAAAAATAATAAGTAATTATCATTTGCAAAAATAATAATTATCATTTGTAGTGCGTCATGAAAATAAATTAGTCGTCATAAATTAAACTTTAATAGAGATTTAAAAGATATGGTAATCATGATTATTTTGTTATTAAGAACGAACGAACGTGCGAATGTTATTATACTCGAAAGTGCAGACACTATGCCGTAGAGAGTTAAAAATAGTGCTCTTATATTTGCATCTGTTGGAAGAGGACCAAAAATACAAAAAATAAATCTTCATTCCAATGTCACATAATGATATAAACTTATTCGTTGTCAAAAGACTAGCGGCTTACCCTGGCTACACTCGGGTTCGTTCGCAATGTAAAACAGAACAGGTATATCCCACGAAAATTTATTCTAGTCTATAATCTATCTCTAAGCCAAATTTCATCCAAATCCGTTTAGACGTTTTGGCGTGACTGAGTAACAAACATCCATCAATCCTCACAAACTATCACATTTATAATATTAGTAGAAATAGAAGGATTTTTTATTAGAATCACCAATAGAAATGACAATTTTACAGTTACAAAATTTAAACACTATGATAATTATATTTTGTCTTCAAATACACATACGTTTGGCTGAGTGTGTAGTGACCCTACTTGCTGTGCCAACGATCACGGGTTCGATTCCCACTGGGGATTCGTATGTGTGGTGAGAACGAATGTTTTAACTCCAGTCATAGGTGTTTATATTTAAAATATGTATGTATATATTGAAAGTTATATACCAAGTATTAAATTATGCGTACTGCCGTCAATATTTTTCTTCATCATTTTCTACAGCGCGGTAAAACTGGATTGAACCGGTTTAGAAATAGCATTTCGCTCGTCTTCTTGGAACGAGGTCAAAAGTGATCGAATGTGAAGAAATGTGCATGAGAATAATCCGTTATTTAAGTAACATAATAAAACATGCTGAGGCATTATCGTTTGTTGGTCTAGTGGCTACCGTCGAGGGTTTCAGATTGATAGATCCGGGGTTCGAGTCATGATTAGGGTCAAAAGAATTATTGCGTATTTACATATGTTACGATATACTCCAAACTAAACTGTTGTTCCAGTTCATGATTTCCTACCAGTCTTAATGTTTATTATAACAATACAAATTATTATTTTTACGAATTTTTACGTGGATTTATTTTGATTTTTGGTTCCCAGACTTTGAGACGTCTAAAATCTTAGTCTCTCCCGTCACCATGATTGTAAAGCATTCGAAACTTCAGGAACTAAAAATCCAAATAAAACCATGGGAAAATCCGAAAAGATAGTTTTATTGACAATTTCCACTAGTCTTGTTATTAGTCCTTCGTATATAAGAGGAAAAGAGATTAATTAAAGGAGTGGAGTGATTATGGAGTGTCTAAAGCTCTGATATGTCTCGTGGCTAGTCTCAAGAAGATTGGCCGTTCAATCCGAAGTCGGTCAGGAAAATATATAAGATGCTATTTACGGACACGTCCAAATAATATTCGAATTTTTTATTACTTTTAAAATTTTCAGAGGATCAGTAGTAACAAACATTTTACCCCTTCATACAAACTTTACCTCTTTATGATATACGACTAGCGACTCACACTCGCTTCGCTCGGTTTCGTTCCCAGATTTAGCGCGAGCGAAGCCGCGAGTTCCGCTAATTTCTATATAAATTATAGCCTATGTGTTATTATGCTATATTATTGTAAAGTTTAATCAAAACCTATTCAGGAGTTAAGAGTTTTTGCGTGAAAGAGTTACAAACATACCTCCATACTACTTTCGCGTTTATATTATTAACATACTTACTAGGAAGTGTAAATCAATCTTAAAATTTGTAATGATTTCAGCAAGCAAGCAAGAGAATATACCGCTAAGATTAAAAAATGGCACGACCCCGGAATCGAAGCGACTTCCCCTAGTGAAGTCAGCTCCACATTTGAACAATAACAGAGTTGAGGAGACACCAAGTATTGATGGCAAACTTGAAGGAGTTGAAATTCATAGCCCTGGGAAGGATGGGTAAGTGAAAGGACTACTTTATATGCTTTTTTACGCCAGATCAGACTCTGCTAAATTTTATCGAAATCAGTTCAGACTTTTTAGCGTGAAAGAGTATAGGTACATACGTAAGTCGTAACAAACTTGCATAATTTATGGATACAAATAGACGCACTTCGTGACAGAACTGTAATGACGGAGTAATGCATGTTTTTTTTGAAATCTATACTAATATTTTTTTATTAATGGAAAAGTAACTAAGTACTTATGTCCTTTTCTTATGTTTCTTTCTGTAACTGACTGATTTCGATAAAATTTGGCTGGGACATAGATCGCATCCTAAGATCAAACAAAGGCTGCCCTTGAACCCTGCTTCGGTTATCTCGCGAGTATAGCAGCGGGCAAAAACAAGCTTCTCAATAAGTAGGGTAGAGCTTGTGATCTGATAAATTTTATATATCCTGTATGTATTCCGAGTGAAGTCGTAGACTAGCTATGTATGCCGTTATTTAAATTTTTTTTTTCTTTCAGCAAAGATAATTTGGCACCAAAAAGCCCAAGTAAGGTAAATATGATTGTACCCTCATTATTAGATACTAGTCTGTACCTACCTTTTTAAGACCTACAACTTTCAACTACATAGTGTTGATGTACCTATCTCTTAAGATTTAGCCACTGCCAGTTTTCTAAGGACGACTCAATAAAACCAATTTTTTTTTCTAATGGATTTGAAAGATTTTCCTGCAATAAAAGTAACTATTGTTGAAACGAGTAATAAGTTATCACTACACCAAATTTGGTTAAAATCGGTCCAGTACTTTTAGTGTTAAACTATGACATATATAAACATATAAAAGTAATACAGACATGCAGACATAAATTTTAAATAACTATTGTTTAGGATCTATATTCAATACACAATACGTTACAGTCTTTAAAAAATATTTCATGTACAGATTTTGCTATGTTACTGTATTTATTATAACACTAGCATTTCCCGCGGCTCCACCCGCGTTCTAAATCACATACCGTGTGATGTTTTATAGTCGGTTTGTAACGGTTAGTTGAGATTTCTTAGAAATGACATATTTTTCCGCAGTAAAAAGTATCCTATGTATTGACCCGGCTAACCAGCTCTCATCATTCCAAATTCCATCCAAATCCTTCCAGTGGTGTTCTTGTGATACGGTCACAGACAGACAGACACACAAATAAAAATTATAAAAACAATAGATAGCCTCTATATCACTACATAGTATAAAACAAAGTCGCTTTCTCTGTCCCTATATCCCTATGTATGCTTAAATCTTTAAAACTACGCAACGGATTTTGATGCAGTTTTTTAATAGATAGAGTGATTCAAGAGGAAGGTTTATATGCATAACTAGCGGACCCCGCGGCTTTGCCTGTGCTAAATCTAGGAAAAAGCCCAAGCGAAGCGAGGGCGAGTCGCTAGTTGATAATAATGTTTTTTCGATAAGATTTTCCAAAAATATTTAATGTACTAATTTGACTCTGTTAGAATTTTATATATATAGAATATGGTACATATAGCATATGTACTATCTAAGTAATTATAACCTAATATCTACTTAACTGCCTATCTACATACCGTCCCTCTGGGACAGGTCACCTTTAATACAATCAGATTAGTCCACTATGCAGACCAAGTGCGTGTTGGCTCATGCCTTTCAAAATAATCCATGTAGAAATTTTGGCGTATTCTTTTGTTGCATACGAACAGGCATTTAATATTCTGTATTAATAACAATAGAAAATAAAAAACACTTATAAAGTTGAAATAGATACATTAAAAGTAATTTTGAAGTAAAAGCCTTTTGTTAGCGATATCGATAGTACCTACCGTATTAAATCTATTTTGCTTTTCAGCTGGCAAGTGCCGGGTATTACCTGAAAATGACGCTCCTACTTGCCTGCTGGGTTTTCTTCACCATTGTATTTCTATTGTACGATGAAAAAGAAGAAATTGTTAGAAATTCTTCAGTATATCCTGGAGAAGTTAAAAGTAAGTTGTTTATTTATTATTTGCCTTTGATGAGGGAAAATATGCTTAAGTAATTATAAAACAATGTTTTCGGATTTTTTCGATTTATTTAGATTTTAACTTAAACTTTAATGTTGCCATATTTAATTATATAATTAAAAAACAAGATGTTTAGAATTAAAATCAACAATTAATATTGTATTATAATTTTTTTAAGCCATTTTTCAGAATTTATGACCAACCTCAGCATTTATATACAAACTTTGGAATATATAATATTTTAGGCTAACTTTCATTACACGTGTAACTCAAAAATAGTCGTCGTTGTTAGACATTAAATTATGTGCTAGTTATTTTTGTTAGCTTTCAATTCAAAGTTTATTGCCAAAAGGCGTAGGAAGTATTGTGTTTCACATTATCGTATTCATCTTATCTCGACTATCGAGTAACTGCGTCCGAACTCAGTTAGGCCAAAACATTTGGATGTTTGTTCACGGATTGTTGATGTTGAACGGATTTGGATGAAATTTGTACCAGAGATAGATTATAATATTGAATAGTTTATGGTAAATGGATTACACAAAGTCGCGGAAAAAAGTAATCTTATTTTAACTACTCTTATGTATTAGAATATGTATAATAAAGAAAGCAGTTCAATACAATTTTCTGCTGTTTACTAACCATTTTTAAGAAACGCGTTTGGCTCAGTTTGTCGCGGGTTCGAATCCCGCTGAAGGCATTTGTGTGAGCAGGAATGTTTGTACTCTAGTAATGGGTGTTTGTATTTATCTATATATATTATATATATTTAAATTTATATGTGTGTAGTGTGTCAACTATCTGGTATTCATAACAAAAGCCTCGTAGCTTACCATTGAACAAGACGGTGCTAAGCGGTAATATCCCAACATATTTTTTTTTTGTTTATTTAGTAGGTTTTTATCAAGCTTATTAAATAAATATATAAAAATATTTAAAGCAAATTTCCTTCAATTATCGATAATGATTATGGTGCAATCACTATTGTACTAGTTTTAAAAAATACAAACAGACGTACAGTACAACATTTTCGACAATCAATAGTAACGGCTTAGTATTAACAAAGTAAACATAAATGAAACCTATAAAGACCTAGGCGATGTAACACGGTCTTCGGTGAATGACCTATCGTTGTACGTAACGTATACGATTGTAAATGAACTCGCGGCTAAACTTATTTTTAGTGTTTGTGCGTGAAGATTTTTGCTATTTGTTCACAAAAATAGGGTTTGTGAATAAAATTAGTTTTTCTATACATTTAGTGTTCTAAGATCTTTTAATAAAATTATGTTTTCGGATTTTATCGCGGATTTATTTTGATTTTTGGTTCCCGACGTTTCGAATGCATTAGCAATCATAGTCTCGGGACTCGGGAGAAACTAAGGTTTTAGAAGTCAAGGACTTTATAAAGCTGTTACAGACAGTCTACCTAAAAACTTTGCAAAATGAATTTAAAAATATGGCCAGTAAAAAGTTTTTTGTCAACCTCGCACTTAATTTCCGATCCATTTTTTTTCTTATAATTGAACCTCTAAGGTTAGGTTAGGATTCAAGGTTAGGTTAGGATTCAAACTCGCAATCATTCTTAGGGTTACGCGAATTTTTGGCATTATAAATAAAACTATATTTTCGGATTTTGTCTGCTTTACAGCAATCATGGTCTCGGGAGAGACCTCTCACATACCACAGAGTATAGACCATAGTTTCCTTTATAATCGCATTCATTTAACTTCAAACTAGGTATATTTCTTTGCGTGTTAAAACAGAATGCCTCTAGGATCTCTACATACATTAATCAGTTGAGTCATTTAATTTTTTTCTGCAGATATATATTCTGATTTAAGATATACGGATTTTTTCTAGATTATCTATTGAATATATCGGATCCTCAACTATCAATGAAATTGAAGATTTCTGGGCCGTTCCTGAGTGAGCAGGCAGAGCGGAGGCTGAATGCCTCTGAAGTTGATGATTTTAGGAAATTGGACATTTGGTTGGAGACATGGTCTTTGAATCAACTGGATGATGAAGAGGTACGGCTTAATCGCTTTATAAAAAATTGTTTTTTGTTTTTTTAAAGAAGGTATTGAAAAATAATTCTAATATATTAAACCGTGTTGACTTAAACCCCAAAGTCCACAAAATTATCTACTTATTACTATTTTATGTTTGTTTGTAAAGAATGAAGTAAAAATCCGATGAACCGATTTAGATGAAAGCTCGTTCAAATCCGGGCCTCGCACCTGTGATATTTTCAAGTGCGATTCACTTCTAAAGTGATAAACACTTATATCGTATATCGTGAGGAAACCGGCATGTTTGAGAGAACCTAGCAAGTTTGGAAAGGCACGTGAAGCCGCCGCCCTACACTAGGCCAGCGTGGTGGACTATGCCCGGTTCCTCCTCATATTCAAAGTATCCCAGCAAAGGAAAATTAATAAGGGCTGAATATAATATAAGTTCTTCTTTCGGCAGTTCTTCTTAGGTCAGAGGTTTCTTTTTCCCGATATTATTCAAAAAACTTATCATTTTCAGAAATCCAAAACCTGGACAATTCTTCTTCAAAATAACGACCTAGATTTTAGTCAAGGGGAATCCCGGTCTGCTGTCTTGGATATACAAACGACCAATCAGACCGGTGGCTTTTCATTACGCATTCGCACATCAGCCAATGAGAGCGTGCCATTCAGTATGAGTTACACCATAAGCCCACTACATCTCAAGAGTGGAGTTCTGTACGCATGCCTACTACTTTGTGGGTTATATGTGTTGATTATTTTTGAGGTAAGAGATTTTTGAAGTGAAACTTCTTTAGAATCGATGTGATTTCAAACTCGTTGAAACGAAAAAATAAGTCCATAGTACCAGGCGCTCAGAGACGGGGTAGAGTTAGCCTTATTTTAAATTCAAGTTTTACTTCTGACATGTGTACTTTGTACACATGTACTTTTTTTTGTTTAAATATATAGTAGATTATAATATGATTAGCGAATCACATTCGTTTCACTCAGGTTCGTCAAAATAAATAAAATTGCGTTAAAATAAATAAAATTTCTAAAATATAACCTCCTCCTTTTTTGGAGTCGGTTAAAAAGTAGACTAAGTTACGCCTTATAACAAATTATCTATCTGCAAGTGAAAGTGGGTTCAAATCCGGGTCTCGCACCTCTTATATTTTCATGTGCGATTTATTTCTATCATGATTACCACTTGTCTTACGGTGAAGGAAAACATCGTGAGGAAACCTGCATGTCTGAGAGAACCTAGCAAGTTTTCGAAAGACATGTGAAGTCCGCCAACACGCACTAGGCCAGCGCGGTGGACTATGGCTTGATCCCCCTCGTACTGAGGGAGGCCCACCCCCAGCAGTGGGACGTTAAAAAGGGCTGATGATGATTCGTAACACAAGCCTCGTAGCTTACCACGGAACTAGATGGCGCTGTGTGTGATAATGTCCTAATATATTCTTAAATGGAGTCATCCTTATATAATCATAGTTAAGACTAAGTAAATAAATAGATATTAAAGTATTTATATATAGACTTTAGAACAATACTCGTGTCCGTGTGCACTGATAACTATCTATTTAAATAGGCGGAAAGTTATACGTAATTATAAGTGGTATATATAAATATATGTAACTGTAGAGCATTTTAAACTTTATCCTAAAGTCATAAAGTTGATTTTTGTTATAATTTTCAAGCTTTTCTTGTCGTCATCGCGATTTAATAGTGAATGATTGTGTCAGTTAGATCTAAGGCATGTGTCAATTCCGGTGCAACTTTTAACCTTTCCGTATCTCTTTGACTCTTCAAGATATCTTTTATGTATGTAACTAGCGACTCGCCCTCGCTTCGCTCGGGCTCTTCCCTAGATTTTTTGCACAGGCAAAGCCGTGGGATCCGCTAGTTATGCATATAAACCTTCCTCTTGAATCACTCTGTCTATTAAAAAAACCGTATCAAAATCCGTCGCGTAGTTTTAAAGATTTAAGCATACATAGAGACATAGGGACAGAGAAAGCGACTTTGTTTTATACTATGTAGTGATGTCAGTCAGTGATTGACGACAAGTTTGGCTCAGTTTGTAGAGCAAGCGGTCGTAGGTTCGAGTCCCGCTGGGGGTATTCATAGGTGAGCGCGGATGTTTGTACTCCAGTCAATAGTCATGGGTGTTTATATTTAGTATCCATAATATGACCTTCTCATAGAACTAGATGATGATGGACGTTAATGTCCTAACATACTATATGTTTCAAAATTTTAACCGACTACGTGGAAGCCTAAAGGAGGGTTATGTATTTGTATATGTATGTATGTCTGTATTTGTGTATGTATGTGTGTATGTATGTGTGTATGTATGTATGTATTTATGTATGTATGTATGTATGTATGTATGTATGTATGTATGTATGTATGTATGTATGTATGTATGTATGTATGTATGTATGTATGTATGTATGTATATAGGTAGCATAGCGTAAATACATTATTCATAATTAAATGGTTCGCAAAGTCTTTGTTTTTAAATGCACAAACAGGAAAATTTAAAAATTGTGGTTTAAAAAAGTTAAGTCATCGGTACATGTAAAAAAATTGTAGAGTCTGTTTTTAATTTCAAATTAACAGCTTTTCATTAAATGCAATTGCAAGTATATAAACGATACTAGCAACAAACCAATTTTTAAAATTTTAGCAATTGCATTTTGCAATTTTTTTTTGGAAAAAAAAAACAATTTTTAAAATGTTTGTCTGTCTGTCTGTTTGTTCCGGTTAATCTCTGAAATGTCTGGACCGATTTTGACGCGACTTTCACTCGCAGATAGCTAATGTTATAAGGGATAACTTGTGCTGCTTTTATTTTATTAGGGAATTATAAAAACCGTTTAATTTATTTTAACTTACGCCCAGAGAAGTGGGCCTTGTTTGTTTACTGGTACATAAATTTCAATATTGACGAAATTTTTTAAAACTTTGTGTGTATTTGTCCGCGACAGGAAACTGCTATCTGTTTGAAAATAGTGGCAAAGGTTAAATAAATATACATAATTATTATATTGTTAACTCAATTCTTATAATCGATGAAACTTTCTATACTATTAACTAGCGACTCGCCCTCGCTTCGCTCGGGCTTTTCCCTAGATTTAGCACAGGCAAAGCCGCGAGATCCGCTAGTTATGCATATAAACCTTCCTCTTGAATCACTCTATCTATTAAAAAAACCGCATCAAAATAAGTTGCGTAGTTTTAAAGATTTAAGCGTACAAAGGGATATAGGGACAGAGAAAGCGACTTTGTTTTATACTATGTAGTGATTCATACATATAAATAAAGTCGATGTGTCTGTTTGTAATATTGAAAGAGCTTTTACTTAATGCATAAGAAAATTATATCCGGTACTAGTGAAAAATAAACATAAGCATTAATAGTTTAAGCAGACAGTGGTAGCCCAGCGGTAACGCGCTCGCTTGGATATCCGAGTGACACGGGTTAAAATCCGGGTCTCGCACCTCTGATATTTTCATGTGCGAATCATTTATATCATGATTACCACTTGTCTTACGGTGAAGGAATACATCGTGAGGAAACCTGCATGTTTGAGAAAACCTAACAAGTTTTCGAAAGACATGTGAAGTCCGCCAACACGCACTAGGCCAGCGCGGTGGACTATGGCCTGATCCCCCTCGTACTGAGGGAGGCCCGTGCCCAGCAGTGGGACGTTAAAAAAAGGGCTGATGATGATGATTAATAGTTTTTGTTTTCGGTCTTTGTTTTTGTTGTTTGTTTGTCTGTCATGGTATCACGAGTTTACAGGACAGATTTTGGTGCTATTTGGTGTAGGTAATGAAAGCTAGTTATCGAGTTCAACATGTAGGATTCTTTTTACGCCGGGAAAATATGTTATGTCTGAGAAATCTATTGTAATCGCACCTAGAAAACGAATCCGATATTAACGGGTATGAGTCACTGGTCATCATAATAAACTTTCCGCCCCTAGGTACCTTATGTAGCCTATGTGTAATGTAACTTAGTACCTAAGTAACTTAGTACCTAATAAACACAATATTGAACTAGTTCGATTAGTTAAGATATTGTGTACACGTAATAAATATATAAATACTCGTATATACAAAATGTACATATATATCAAGTACCTATCTCATTTTTTGAAGTTGGTATTATATATATGTAAATAATGTCGTCATTTATATTGTTCATACTCATTCATCACATGCTTTATTTACTTAAGGAAAATGTGGTTTAAGATATGACCATAACAGAATTTGTAATTTATATTGATGTATTAGTGCTTTAAATCCATGAATTATAAAACTATATTATAAAGTTTTAAAATATATTTTTTTAAAAATGCAAGGGTATCTCAGTGTTAATACGTTTGCTTGAAAACGTTTGCAAGTGAAGCGGGTTCCAATCGTATGGCCAGATTGTATTGAAATTAGCCAATGCCCAATAGTGGAACATAAAGGGCTGAATATATTTTGCCGTAGGTGGAAAAATTATTAAAATTTAAAAATACAAGCGAAATCACTCGTTTCATCATCATTATTATCAGTCCTTTTTAACTTCCCACTGCTGCGAACTGAGCATGTCTTTCGAAAACTTGCTAGGTTTTCTCAGATATACAGGTTTCCTCGCGATGTTTTCCTTCACCGTAAGACAAGTGGTAATCATGATAGAAATGATTCGCACATGAAAATATCAGAGGTGCGAGACCCGGATTTGAACCCGCATCACTCAGTTATCCAAGCGAGCGCGTTACCGCTGGGCTACCACTGTCTCTTCGCTTCGCTGAGCGTAAGTTAAAATAAATAAAACAGTTTTATAACTTTGTAATAAAATAAAACAATCCCAAGTTACTCCTTATAACATTAGCTATCTGCGACTGAAAGTCCCCTCAAAATCGGCCCAGCCGTTTCGGAGATTAGCGTGAACAAACAGACAGACGGACAGACAAAATATTTTAAAATTGAATTTTTGATGTATGTACCGTGTACTTTCATATGCATTTAGTGAAAAGCTGTTAATTTGAAATTAAAAACAGACACTACAATTCTATTTATACAAGTATGTACCCTGATTTTCTTTCTTTCAGATCATCAATCGGACCATGGCAGCAGTCCTTATTTCAACAGCTTCCTTAGCAGTTCTCTCTCTTGTTGGTGAAAGACCATCTCTGCCTCAGCTGATCTCCTGGCTGGATATGGAGACGCTACTTCTGCTCTTCAGCATGATGATCCTAGTTGCTATCATGGCTGAGACAGGAATGTTTGACTTTTTAGCAGTTTACACTTTTGAGGTCAGTTTTGGTACTTTAACTTATAAATTTTGTAGATTTTTAGAGAATTAGCAGCCTGAATTTCAGATAGCTTCCGATCTGTTGCCTGAAAATTTTATTACAATCGCTTAAATTTTTCATACACATCAATTAGTAAAAATGTTTAAGTTTTCTTTTTTTAAGATTTTTTTAAAGAGTTCCTATAATACTGCTTTAAAATTAAATAGATAAACATAAGTTAGGCTCCAATAAAAACTAAGTAGTATCCATAAAATTAAGCAAAACTCATTACATAGATAAGAATGTTAGCTTAAAGCTTATCTGGCGCAATGAAAGCTAATAGAGAAAGATGTAAATGTAATACAAGCCACTAATATGATAAGCTATGAGGCTTTTGTAATGGATTCGAGATAGTAGATTCACTACACATATATAATTTTAAATACATACATATTATAAATATAAACCCACATGACTGGAGTACAAACATTCGTGTTCATCACACTAATTAACGCCTCCATCGGGACTCGAACCCGCGACCGTTGGCACAGCAAGTAGGACCACTACAACTGAGCCAAACTTGTTGACACACTCGTAGCATAATATAAAGAATGACAAAGTAGGGCAACTTCATACAAACGCACCGCGCGCGTCTCGTATGTGTGCGTCATAGTATCTTTACGTTGCCGCACGCACACTCAAACAATATCTCGAACCGTTTATCAGTGCGCCAATCAAGGCTAACGCCGCACAAGTTTCGCGCGTCACGGCTTTTCACTATATGAAAAATAAATAAAATAAAACATACTTGATGATGAAATACTTATGTAGGTACTTTTATTTTTGTTGTATTAGTTTATTATTTTAATAGGATGTGATATGATTTTATTAATATACATATTATACTTTTAATTTTTTTTAATTGTTATTAATAGCATATTTATGTTTTTGTAAACGCAAGAAATTAAAGGATTTATTTTCTAACAACCAAACATTTTTAATACTATTTTCTACTGATATATCAGTTAAGCAAGTAACTACAGGCCTAATAAAAATAATCATAAACATGTAGAAACAAAATGTTTTACATTCTTAAATATATATAAATAATAAATTTTTTTTAATAACACACTTCCCGGCCCAATGCCAATTTCTGAGCACTGAATTAAAATTTAGCTACAGTGACAACCCTGTGACAGGCAACTATGGTAACTATGACAGGTAATTATATCGCGGATTGGGCCGAAGTTGCCTTGTACTTTGTCATTCTTTTTACTATGCTCGTAGTCACGTCAATGCAAATCTTAATCGCGAATTCTTGACCGACTTTGGTTACACCTCAGCTCACCTCAATATGTTAATTTATCTCTTTTCTTTGAAATTTCCAATTTAAGGGTGATTGACGACACGTAAGGTGCAGTTTGTAGTGATCCAACCTGCACCAGGGGTCGCGGGTTTTGGTCCCGCTGAGGACAATGTTTGTACCAACTGTAGACATGGGTGCTTATATTATATATTTATAATAGCCATCTGGCATAAGAATGTATAAGAAAAAAGGTATAAGAATGTCCCAAAATATTTATTTAATATATTATTTTCTAGGTAACCAAAGGAAAATTATGGCCGTTGATAACTTTACTGTGCACCATCACAGCTCTACTATCAACGTTTTTGGACAATGTCACCACCGTACTTCTGATGACACCTGTGACTATTAGGTGAGCTTAGCCCTTAGGTTATTACTAGCATTTAGCCATAATTGTGCACACACACATACATTATTAGCTCTAATTATCATGTTATGTTCGTCTCCGTAATGTAATCTATATCATTTCAAAATTTTATCGAAATCTGTTCTGCAGTTGAAGCATGGATAAGTTACAAATTGATAGATACATTTATATATGAATTTTTTACTTAGCTTTTTAGAATTAACTGTAATAATAATCAGACACTAATGTGCTAAAAGACAATGTATTTCTTCATGTTATGGGGTGTAACCAAAAAATTAAAAACTAGTGAAGCCAAGTGATTGTATTCAATTCTTTTTATTTTACCACTCCTGGGGGTGGACTTTCCTTATTGAAGGGAGACTTTTGTTGAATTTTTGAATCGAATCTGCGAACTACTAATGACCATGCAGGTATAGACTACGATAAAAAAAATCCCGCCTCTACCGTGAGTCCGTGACTATGATTGCTGTAAAGCATTCGAAACGTCGCGTCACGAAACAAAAACCCAAATAAATCCGCGACAAAATCCAAAAAGATTCATTTATAATGTCAAATATTCGCGTAAACCTAAGTAAGTATTAAAAAAATCCTCTTAGAAGCACTTTCCATTTTCCATAACTATCTCATATATGATAGGAGATTTCCTTACTGACTGCCGCCGTATTTGGTCGCGATGATTTGGCAAAACGCTAAATTGAAAGCTGAAAACTTCGCATAATTAGTTTTTCCATAGGTTTCCGTACATACAGGTTCTCTCACGAAGTTTTCTGTCACCCTTAGACCTGGTAACAAAAAATCGTGAGGAAACCTGAATGTCTGAGAAAACCTAGTAAGTTTTCAAAAGAAATGTGAAGTCCGCCAACTCGCACTAGGCCAGCGCGGTGGACTATGGCCTGATCCTCCTCGTACTGAGGGAGGCCCGTGCCAAGCAGTGGGACGTAAAAAAAAGGGCTGATGATGCTGATAGGCTTTTTTCTAAATCTTTTTACGTTTTCTTCTCAGGCTATGTGAAGTTATGGACATGGACCCCGTGCCGATATTGATGTCGATGGTTTTGTTCAGCAATATAGGAGGCACGGCGACCCCCGTAGGGGATCCCCCTAATGTCATCATAGCGTCTAACAAAGCTGTTGTACAGGCGGTAAGTGTATATGGGATATGAGTTGCTTTTAAACGCAAGTAAATTAAATAGTCAAGCAGTAGTCCAGTGGTAAGACGTTCACTCAGAAAGCAGAGTGATGCGAGTTCAAATCCTGCGTCTTACATCTTACGCGAATCATTTTCGAGCATTGTGACTGAACTGAATGTCAAATATTCGCGAAAATCAAGAATGTATATAATAGTAATTTTCAGGGCATCAACTTCAGAAACTTCACATGTGTTCACTCAGAAAGCCGAGTGATACGGGTTCAAATCCTGCGTCTTGCATCTTATGCGAATCATTTTTGACCATTGTGACCATTGTGACGTGTACTAAATGTCAAATATTAGCGTAAATCAAGAAAGTATAATTTTCAGGGCATCAACTTCACAAACTTCACAATGCACATGACTCTAGGCATTTTGCTGGTGTGTGTACAGACGTACTTCCAACTTCGGTATATATATCGTGATACAAGCAAGCTCCGACTTAACGTACCGAGAGATATACAAGGTAATGTTTTTTGATTAACTCCTGATAATTAAAGAAACATATTTTACTAAGCAACTTCTCTGACCTTAATATGTCTTCTACATGGTTTAGGTAACTTTGCTTTAACAATATCTTATCGCCCGTGTTCATTTTTTAATCGCTACTAAACTTCATTCGATTACTCGCTGGGTTGAAAATTTTCCAAAATTACTCCATCTTTAATAAACTCCTGAGCCGCGCGGCTACCTGTTTCATATATTATGTGCGGCGTGCACTCCTCCTCCTCTCCTGTTATTGTAGTTTTAGTAGGGATCCTTTTTTTTCTTGCAATTAAAATTTAGGTGGCATGGGTAAAGCCATTAATGTGGTTGCCAACCAACCAATGATTTTACATTTCCTAACATTAAAAAATCAGGATCTGTCAGCTGTTTCTTTTTGTAGAAAACTTAGTTCTTCAAGTCTTATAGTCGCTGTTAGAAAATGTTCAAGAATATTTGGTTTTGTATTCCAGATCTCCGTCACCAAATATCAATATGGCGTCGTGCGATCGAATCCCTCCCACATTTAAGTAAAGACCAGCAAGTCGTGAGGGAGAGATTGGAGAGAAAATTAAAGAAACTTAATATTCAGTTAGAGAATATGGAGAAGGAGAGTTCGAAGAGAGTTTGTCCGAAAGAGACTTTTCAGACAACACTGAGTCAGTTAAAGAACAAAGTGAGTATTTATATTAATTAATTATGTGTTTTCTTTTTCTTATTGAGATTTTTAGAGATAGAGGCAAATACTGCCTACTAGATGAAGACACAAATCAAATCAAATCAAGTCAAACTTTAGTCAAATAGACTTTTAAAAGCACTTTTTACATTATGACATTATAAAATTAAATTAAATGTCAGTATATAAGTCTGTGAGGAAGTTACCACCGGCTTAGAAGCAGTTCTGCTGAGAAGAGCAAAGTAACAGTTTCTTCCATAGCACCTACGTCTATAGCTTTGGAAAAGGCTTGCTTATGACCTTTGTAGTACAAAACAAGTACCTTTCTTCTGCAAAGTCGGTTACCATTACTTTTCTCTGGTTGCAGTACAAAATTCGTGACAAAATGCTACTCCTGAAGTCAACTATTGCGATTAGTTTTGTTGTCGCTGTTTTCTTCTTACATTCGATCCCAGATTTAAGTAAGTATTTTTAACTAACTCTATTTATTCACACAATCGTCTTATTAGGAACGGTGCTGGGTTCGAGTCCCGAGTCAGGCCAAGTTTAGTTATTGAGTCTTTCTGTAAAAAGAATAGAGAATACACGTTTTGCTATACATGCATTATATCTTATGCCTGACTTAGTGAGATTGTCTGAAATCGGATAAGTGGATATTATTATTTCTTTGACTAAGTAAAACGAATAACGAAAATCAAAATTTTCAAAAAATCCAAAAATGTTTCGAAACGTCGTGAACCAAAAATCATAATAAATCCGAAAAGATTGTTTCATTTATAATGTCAAATATTCGCGTAAACCTAAGAAATTATTAACCAAAATATATTTAAAATCTGAATTTCCATAACGAAAACCCATAATAAAAAATGTCATCAAATATTATTTCAGATCGTGTGTCACTCGGATGGACGGCTCTGTTAGGAGCTATCCTGCTTCTAACGTTAGCGGATAGAGAAGATTTAGAGCCGATATTGCACAGAGTTGAATGGTCTACGTTATTATTCTTTGCCGCTTTGTTCGTGTTAATGGAGGTGAGTCTCTTTAACATCTATAAAAAAATAGCCTAAGAAAAATTGCCAGATAGCTTGAAAACGGCTGGAATGCAATTTTTCTAAATTTCGATTTTTTATTATTATTTTTACTTATCATGTGGGTATACTATTTAAGACACAAAGAGAAACTTTGATAACTTTAGACGATTTAAAGTAATTTTTCTTAAGGATTTTGTTTTAAACTAAAAAGTCTTCAAAATTAATGGAAATTTGAGCAGAATTGAAAGACATTATTCGGTTATTTATTTCAGGCCCTCTCAGAACTTGGTCTCATAGAATTTATTGGTGGTATTACGGAATCTGTCATATTGAAAGTAGACGAGAACGGAAGGTTGGCGGTCGCCATCATTCTATTACTTTGGGTAAGTTTATTTTTTAATACAAAAAATTACCAAATTTTAACCCCTACAAGGTTTTTGAGTTGCATTGCACGAGTGTTCAAGATTGGCAATCTCCAGAGAAGAGTGGAGGCGTATAGTCGAGCGGGTCATAAGATCTACATGATGACCACGACTAGTCTGTCAAGACTGTACCGACCAAGAAGAAGAAGAAGGTTTTGAAAAGATTGTAGTTCGAATATTTGAGATTTGATAGACATTATAAATCATTTATCATTCTGAGAATTGTGTGTGCTTAGGTTGAGATTATCACTACATAGTATAAAACAAAGTCGCTTTCTCTGTCCCTATATCCCTATGTATGCTTAAATCTTTAAAACTACGCGGGTTTTTTAATAGATAGAGTGATTCAAGAGGAAGGTTTATATGCATAACTAGCGGATCCCGCGGCTTTGCCTGTGCTAAATCTAGGAAAAAGCCCAAGCGAAGCGAGGGCGAGTCGCTAGTAGATAATAAATAAATGAACACTAAGGTTATAAGAGATATTTTTTCAGGTATCAGGAATAACATCAGCATTCGTAGACAACATCCCCCTAACGACTATGATGGTGAGGGTAGTAACCGCCTTCGGCTCCAACCCCACCCTGTCTCTGCCAATGACGCCATTAATATGGTCTCTTTCCTTTGGCGCTTGTTTGGGAGGTAAGTCAGAGTTTCTCAAACTTTGGTAACTTTATCTCCAGGAATTTGTAAGTTGATTATAGAGGACACTGCTAAGTTTATGGACTCGAGAGAAGCAAGGGTAAGTCCCTATCTTTGTATACAAACTAGCTATTGCATCTGTTTTCCCGTCAGAATGAAAGTTTTTAATGCAGTAAAAGGTATACTAAATTCTGACGCAAGTAATAAGTTATCTCTACACAACGTTTGGTTAAATTGTTTCAATCGGTTAAAAAAATTTTGCTTTAAGCGTTAACTTAACGCAAAATTGTTAAATTGGTGTCTTACACAATACGTTACAGTCAATGTTTTTTTTTAAAAATAATATAGGTACTTATTATGCAAAATTACTGTTTCATTATATGTATAAGATTTATAATACAACGATTAAGTAATAAATAAATAAATAAATATGTTGGGACAGTTTTACAACAGCGCCATCTAGTTCCGTGGTAAGCTACGAGGCTTGTATTACGGATACCAGATAGTTGGTATACTAACATATAAATTTTAAATACATACATAATATAAATATTAACACCCATGACTGGAGAACAAACATTCAACAAATGTATGCCCCCAGCGGGACTCGAACCCGCGACCGCTGGCGCAGAAAGTAGGGCCACTGCCAACTGAGCCAAACGTGTCGTCAAACGTGTGCATTTAGTAAGCTCAGGCCGGTAAAGTCTGTTTTTATTTTTTATTTTAACTTGATTGCAAATATTAATATAGAAAACTTTTTAAAATTGCTATATAGTTTTTAAAAAATAAATACGCCAATCTCTGTAATTCAACTTTACTATTTATATATACTAGCATATACTTGAAAATAGTTCAATATATATTCATAAGAAATTATCATCTAAACTTAAAACTGTCATAACCCAAAAGTGACTTTTTGTGGGTTAAGTCGTTTCAGCTAAACTACATCCCATTAATTGTTATATTTCTTTTTTTCAACCAGGTAATGGCACTTTAATAGGCGCAAGCGCAAACGTCGTATGCGCAGGAGTCGCAGAACAACACGGCTATAGATTCACTTTCATGCAGTTCTTCAAAATAGGTTTTCCAATTATGATTGGACATTTGATTGTTATTTCTGGCTATTTACTGTTATGTCATTGTGTATTTACGTGGCATTGAGTTGTGTTGTGTATAATTTTGTGTATGTGACTGACAGTTTACTGTTGTGATTTAAAAAAAATAAGAGATTGGTTCAAATGAATTATTTTGGATTGAGATGAATTACAGATATCGCATATTTCGTATGTTTCTCGTTGACACGTAGATAAAGGTGAAAAAATCTATTTTAATATGTTTGAAATGTTGTATAATGTACTATGTATTCATTTTTAACGACCTACTGCTGGCCTTCGAATACGAAGGGATCATGCCGTGGTCCACAACTCTGGCTAAGTGCGGGTTGGCGGACTGACCATGTCTTTCGAAAACTTACGTACATAGTACTAAATTCGGCATTACTTAAATTTAATGCTTATGTACAAATTTGTCCAAAAACTTAAAACTAAAAGGAATAAATGCGTATGCAAAAAAGTGCATAGTATTTTTTTGAAAAGAAGTGAAATTTACACTGTGTAACTGACTGACTGTTTGAGTAAAAGTGGCATAACTCAAGAAAATATTACAAATAACGTCATAAATTAAACTTAATTTCCAAAAATTTTTTTTTTGAACACCAAGATTTGAAAAAAAATTATCTATTATAAGAAAAGTGATAATATTTAATAAAAAAAACATTATAAATGAAACTATCTTCACGGGAGAGCCGTCACCATGATTGCTCTAAAGCATTCGAAACCGCGTCGGGAACCAAAAATCATAATAAATCCGCGACAAAATCCGTAAAGATAGTTTGATTTATAATGTCGAATATTCGCGTAAACCTAAGAAAATAGAAAAAAAAAAACATTTCGAGAATTAAAAAATAATGGACTTGAGTCATTTTTATACAGTCTATTCGTCTAATATTGTAGATTTGTAAATATTATCAGCATATAAGTAATGAATGTACCTTAATAAATTACCTGTGATAGTAAATATTTTAGAACTAAAAAGAAAAAAAAAACAATTTATATATATAATAATTCATAAAAAAATATTTTCACTAAATACATATTAGGAAATTTTGTTTTTTTAGATAGTGTATATTTTAATAAGGAATAAGAAAGAAGCATATTTTATGTAAATAATTAATTATTTAACATATAATTAATATATAATATTCTACCTACAAATACATAACACTATGTAAGTTTTTTTACAAAAGACATATTTTTTACTATTTTATGTACCTATTAATTTTTGTGATATTTATTAATTTTTTTGTTATCCTGTTTTAATGTAAGATATTATTTAATTATAATATGTAAATACAATATTAATATCATATACCTAAAAAATTGTAAAAGCAGTAGACCTATTCATAAAAATCATGTGTGTTAAATTATTAGCTTTGTAAGTGTCTCTTGCCTCTTCACATGTAGAAGTATCTATAGAAACGTCATGTATAATTCGCGTCATGTAAAAAGAACGCTGGCTGTCAAGTTGCGCAGTAGCGATTTATCGGACGATTTGGTGGTAAGACGCGGTGGGCGGGCTCGCTATTGGTTCGTCAGTTCAAAATACCATCGCGCACACAAAAGTTATTAATTACGAAATGATTTTATATAAATAATAGTGAAAAAATATTTTTGACGTATATTGTTTTATAAAGAGAGAGTCTGATCATAATGCTGTTAATAATATAAAAAATATATTAAACGCATTAATTTAATTTTTTGTAAGTAGATTAAACATTTTACACTGAATCAAACATATTTTATTAATTAATAGAATTCTATTTAATTACATTCTATCTAATATATTTTTCAATGTACCTACCAATAATCAATAAACATCGTGAGCGAAAGGCTAGTTCAAAAATAAAAGAATAGGCTTAGGAATTTCGTGTGCGAATGTACCGATGCGCAAACACACCCCCCACCACTTTCTTCCAGCGTTCTTTTTACGTGACGCGAACTGTACCTACCTATAAGAAATTATTTTTCATTTTCAATCATTGTGCCACTTTCGTTACGCATATCTCTATTTTTAACCGACTTCAAAAAAAATTCAAAAAAGGAGGAGGTTATATGTTCCGTTGTATGTATTTTTTTTTTTTTTTTTTTATGTATGTTCACCGATTGCTCCGCCGTCTGTGGGCCGATTTCAAAAATTTTTCTTTTGATTGGTAGGGTATAGTTCCGAGGTGGTCCCATTGTCACCAAGTCAGGATCTGATGATGGGATCCCAGGGAAATCGAAGGCAACTCTCAAAATTTACAGGCACCTATTATGTTTTTGATATATTTTCTAAACCCGATAAAGCTTTTACGTATGAAAATCATCATCTCATGTGGATGAGCTGATGATGGAAGGTAAAATTCCTCAACAATTGTTTTTTATGTGTTTTCACCGATTTCTCCGTGAATTGTGGGCCGATTTTAAAAATTTCTTTTTTGTTCGGTAGGGTATACATTCAAGATGTTCTCATTGTCACCAAGTCAGCATCTGATGATGGGATCCTAGAGAAATCGAGGGCAACCCTTAAATTTTATCGGCACTGATTACCTTTTTCATATATTTTCTAAAGCTGTTCAAGAATTTGTGATGATGTAAGGTATATATCCTCAACGGTTAGGAGTTGAAAGAAAATTCTTTTAATATTATACGTACTTATGAACTGATAGTCGTACTCCTTCAGGATATTAGGTGGATTGATAATAGAAGGTAAATCTTATTAACGTCTACGAGTTACGTGGAAAAATAGACGTGGACAAATCTCGATTGACTATTGTCGTTCATTTCAAAACTTCGCTGACTTATTGGAGCAGTAGTTTAGTTAGCCTTCCAATATTTTATTTAAACATAATAATTTCCACAAAAAAATTTAAAATAAATTATTTTTTAACAAAAATGAAAACCGACTTCAAAACGCTACAAATCGAAACTAAAAAGAAAAAAAAATAATTTTAATTACTTAGTTATTGTTGGAGTCGGTGCCAGCCAAAGCAAAATAATCCTAATACAATCTCCTTGGCTGGCACCGACTCCAACAATAACTAAGTAATTAAAATTATTTTTTTTTCTTTTTAGTTTCGATTTGTAGCGTTTTGAAGTCGGTTTTCATTTTTGTTAAAAAATAATTACGCATAATTTTTGATACGTAATAGTGTGAACCGTAATTACTGCATACAATTAAACATATTATTTTTCGAAAGATAATCTGTCATTACAATAAAAATTTCGACAGATTACAATCTCGCGAAATAGATTATAATCTAACGGTACTTACAATTTGACGGTGATATGATATATGATATAAATAAATATTTAGAGTCATTTATTAAGTTTACGAACATGTTACCTGTGTCCAAATGACGAGCGTCTCGCGACAGTATGAACTTGCCTGCCGACTGCGTGGTGGGGCAAGCATTACAAGGACAGATAGCTTAGGTTAGGGTTCGAACATGAATGGGTCCAGGGGCGAGGGTCTTGGGGAAATCCTCGCCCCCTATGCGATGGACCCGAGTCGTAGGTGCGCGCGAGTGTTGGCGCGCACCTCTGAGACGATGCGCGGGGTAGTTCAATACCACTACCCCGTGCAGGAGATGAGGCCCGCACGGATCCGGCCAGCACTAGTGTGGGGCTGCGGATGAATGTGGATTCCCGCGGCCTCACGCGCACGTGCGAGGAGACACCGGGGTGGTTTTAGCCGGTAAGAGTCCGACACTCCCCTCCGCCTTTCCCCAGGCGGAGGTAGTCCATGAGGATTTCCCCCCCGATATAAAAAAAAGGGTTCGAACATGACCACAAACAAAAACGACTTAAAGCTAAACACTAGGTTCGTTAGTCGAGTACCATAAGTTTTTAGTAGTCGTTTTTGTTTGTGATCATGTTCGAACCCTAACCTAAGCTATCTGGCCTAGTAATGCTTGCCGCTGTCGGCAGCCAAGTTCATACTGTCGCGAAACGCTCGTCCCAAATGGCCTATATAAGCCACAGAATAAATTATACAGAAGTTTACGAACAAAAATTTTATATAAATAAATTTAGCGCGAGCGGAGTCGCGGCTTCCGCTAGTAAATGTATACATAAAATTGACAAATTATATAGCTACTAAAACCTCCCTCGAGAAACACTATCCATAAATGAAAACAGCATCAAAATCGGTAGTTTCTTAGTTTATCGCGAACAGACTTTGTTTTACAATATGAAGCGATAGTGATGATAGCTATGCAGTATTGTAATTATTATTTATTTTAATCGTAAGATTTTATAACGCTTGAAACAAATATTGGACATTTTTAATTAGAACTATTTTTTAGATTTATAGACGTGATAATGGACTGTACAGTCTTTATTTGATGTTTTTTATTGTAAGGTATAGTCTTTCTAATTTAAATTGTTTGATCTTGAATAATAAAAAGGATTCAAACCTTTATTTTAGTTTTATTTTAGACTAGTTGAGTATTAGAAAATGTTTGTATAGCGTATCATATTAACTTAAAAGTCACGATGTATGTGTATATATTTAAGTTCCTCTTTGTAAAGTTCATTAAGTGAATCAAGAATCTTATTTTTTTGAGAAATAAAGCATTTTTAAACCAAATACGGAAGATAGTCGAATTTGTATATTAAATTTGAAAAAAAATATTGAAATTATTATCGAAAACAGTTGGAATTTCTGTTTGTCTGTTTATGACCGCATCGCTAGAAGCCACAGGATAAATTTTGATAAAATTTAGTAAAATGATAGCTCTTGGTCTACATAGCATCTTCATCAGCCCTTTTTAACGTCCCACTGTTGTGCACGGGCCTCCCTCAGTACGAGGGGGATCAGGCCATAGTCCACCGCGCTGGCCTAGTGCGAGTTGGCGGACTTCACATGCCTTTCAAAAACTTGCTAGGTTTTCTCAGATATGTAGGTTTCCTCACGATGTTTTCCTTCACCGTGAAACAAGTGGTAATAATGATAGAAATGATTTGCACATGAAAATATCAGAGGTGCGAGACCCGGATTTGAACCCGCATCACTCCCACTCTGTTATTTAATTAAGCGAACGCGTTACCGTTGGGCTACATATAGAATACTTTTTAGTGCAGGAAAATATCTCATTTCTGAGAATACTATACAACCGTTAAAACGTAGAAACGAACCCAAGCGGTGCAAGGTTGAGTCACTAGTTGAGTTATGGGCACCCAGTATTACTTACCACCTAGTACAACCCTTGCGACAAGTTTGTGTTGTAATTTTTGAGTCAATAAAAGCATTTTTAATTTTTGAAGTGAAACTTCTTTAGAATCGTTGTGATTTCAAACTCGATGAAACGAAAAAATAAGTCCATAGTAGTTAGCCTTAGTTAGATCTCGCCCACCGCGAGTCAGTGACACTTCTAACTCTGTCTAAGTCGTAGGTGTGACCTTCGCGCCATCTCCCACTCTCGACGAGCTTAGACGGGGTTATTTAGTATAAATATAAACGAGATTTAAAAATTAGTTTGCAAAAGAAGTTTTACTTCTGACATGTGTACTTTGTACACACGCACTTTTTTTAACTAGTTAATTATATTATTTTATGTATACACAGGGATGATAAAAAGAAAAATAATATGTTTGTTTCATTTAATTTATATAAACTGCCTACATAAAGGATTACAAAGATATAATTTAAGTATAATATAGTCTTCTATCGATATTCGATATAAATATATTGTTACGGTATTATTGCCATCAACCTCAAAAACCTTTCAGTGTTGCCAGACTACAAAAAAATTGAAAAAGAAAAAATAATTAAAAAGTTATAACATAGATATAATAATAATCAACTTTCACATAACAAATTTAGAAAGGTTTTGAATCTGGCAACCATTAGTAAATTTTTAAAATAAATTTATTATTTCATCTATTAATAAGAACCAAATTTATATCAAAGACAAATTAAAGAAGTAATAATAAACAATTAAAATGAAGTTTTTAAGCATTAAAGCTACAGATAATTAATAATTACATACTTATTATTATACATGACCACAGAGGTATATATTGGTACAAGTTATACATATATTTTTTTATTAAATTTAATAATTTAATATATAGTTATGTTATATATAGTAATCTTATTTTATAATAAAATTACAGATTAAATTAAAAACAATTGTCTATTTGCCAATTTTTTATATACAAGATCCTGTGTGCCTCAGAAAGCATGTGTCACGGTACTGCGCCTTAACTCTCACTTGTGTCGAGCAGTCGTCCCACCGGAGTATGAGAGTGATAAGGAATAGAGAGTGCACTTGTGTCACAATATACACTTGTGCACTATAATATCTCCTGCGCAGATGGCTAGTTTTAATGAGATTGGCCGCCGTGGCCGGAATCGGTCCGGAGGACACCATAATGAAGAACTACTACAGATCTATGAATAGATGTAAATAATAAGAACAACATAATATTATATATTTACAGATTTTCATAGCTATAGAATTAATAGCTTGGAAAGACAATTTCTCAGGCTCCCCAAAATCATACTAACGAAGTGGAATTCTTTATTTTTTCCATTAAACAAATTAATAGGATAAAAACTATCCCATCCTTAAAGTTGAGAATCTTTAAGAATGGATAAATAATTTTGTAGTTCGTTCCGCACAAACATCTTGATAAAATTTTATATATTAACATTTACATTATGTAGTTGCTCTATCTAGTTGCGCTAGTTGGTGTGTTAACCGTTCTTCTCGAGCCCTTCTGGCTTGACCCAATGCCCTTTTCTCAGCAAACTGCGTTATAAAGGTCTCTACTGGTATTTTTCCTGAAATTGCAACATTTAAGCATAAATAAACAATAATAAATGTTTGAAAACAAACACAAAATCTACATAATTATATAATAAAAATGAAGTATCTTTGTAGTTTCATAGTAACAGCTTTTCATGCATATTATGAAAGTACATACAGTACTTATATCAACAAATCTTTTTTTTAAGTTTTTCGTCTGTCTGTTTGTTTGTTCAGGGCTAATTTCTGAAACTGCTGGGCAGATTTTAACGAGACTTTCACTCGCAGATAGCTAATGTTATAAGGAATAACTTAGGCTATTTTTATTTTCGAAGTAGGTATTATTTATTTTAATTATGTGATGCATTTTTGTGCTACAAACTTTAAATTTGGCAAGAAACACGTAGTATTAAATAATTAGGTACATTTTAAATATAGGTATATAAGTAGTTACACCAAAGCGTATGAGTAATACTAATGCTATTGCAAACTGTAGTGCAAGTATTATTAATTAACAATTAGTTTTAATGGAGCTTATTTTGATTCTTTAATGAAAATGCCTTAGACTGATTATATTATTCCAACAAAATTAAAAAAATATCTTTCACACAGTAATTTACTACATATCATTAATACTTTTTCTTTCAAATATTTGTTAATAATTTTTTTTGATACTTATAATTTACTTACCTAATAAAAACTGTTCTGCTATGACCTCCGCTTCTTCATCCGCCTTTAAAGCAGCATTCCTTAAACAGTCCTTAATCCTGTGAGGATCATACATTTCTGATAGCTTCTGGTGTTTTCTATTAAGTTCCTCATAACTCATTTTCATTTGGACGATGGTAGAAATTCTTTCTAGAACATCTGATTTCAAGTTGTCTAACATTTGTTGCTTCATTATGTTATCTTGAGCTATTTCTTCTATATCTGTCATTAATTCTTCAGTTTCTATATCAAGTTCAACTAATTGGGGGTTATTTTCTAAGAGTTTGTCCTGAAAACAATTGAAAAATATATATATTTTAGATCAACATTAAAAAAGTAATGTTCTGTATGTACGTCAAATACACAACAATTTATGACAAATTAGTATATAGATCATTCAATTTAATTATAAAATATTCACCTGATTTTACTTCTTACACATTATTAAGACTAATTATGGTATAAAGAAAGCAATGCCAACTTATTACAAAGATTTACTTCTAAAAGTAATAAAATTGTTTGAGAGTAGATGTTAAGATGAAATTAAATAATTTTTCAGTTGTAATACCTGTAAATCAGGATTTTCCATAATCTCCTGTAATTCTTCTATTGTCAATTCACTTAGTTCAGGAAACATTAATGACTGAATGCTATACTGTGACTGTGGGCTTGTATCTGTAGATTTGTCTAGATTCAGTATATTTGGAACAGCTCTTTGAAATTCACGTATTATAGCTTGAACTATTCGACCTAAATCCGCATGAGGTGTGTAGTTGACCAAGCCAGGAGCCCCTATCACTATATTAGAATTTTCAGCCAGCCATGGATGAGGGAATACTGGATTCACAAATATGTTAGGTTTCTCATTAGGAAAATCTGGTGGAAGCACAACATTTAAACTGAAATTTCGTCCGTCAGAACCAAAATCGACCCTGTATTCAGAATTTTCTTGTATTTCTGTTACATTGTCATTGAAAATTTTCAAAGTATCAATTTGCCGTCTTCTAATATCCTGTTCAGTAAGATATGGTCGTGGCAACATAGTAAATATATTACTGAAACAAAATATAACGATATTATAATAACAAAAGTATGTAGTAATAAGCTATTTAAAACAAATAGAAAGAAAGACAAAAAATATTTAAAGAAATTATATACCTTTAAGTTGCTAAAACGCTTTCAAAATTGTAAAATAATTTAAATTAATCTATTGAAATGCAAATCCAAAACAAAACGAATCAATAATTTCAATTAACTGTCACTGTCACATTTTGAAGGTGACATTTTACAGTGTGTTTAAAAACATTTTAGACGCACATGTAATTAATTTTATTATACAGTTATTATTATTTTTATTCCCAAAAACAATTTAATATATCCAGAAATTATAGTAGTTAATTTTATTTTTACTAAATATTTTTTGATTCAATTACTAGTAATCCGTCATCCGTCATGGATGACTAATAAAGTTATAAAGTTTATAAGTGCAAAATATTTATCTATGTAGTTATAATTTTATAGAGACAAAGCAAAGACAAATTCGTTCAATTAAGTGTGTATAGATGGCATTACATGTCTAAAATTGTTAAGTATACTGTATACACAAAACAATATCTAAATAGATCTCAAAATTGATACTATAGTTTTTAAAAAATAGATCAAATTAAGGAAAATCGAATACGCATGCTCTTTAAACTAAATTTAAAAGGCAATTATTTCGCAGTGCAAGTGCATAATCACAGGTGGCGCTTTATTCTTTATGTATGTACTGTGTACACTGTACTTTTATAATCTATTATACTGGGATCACTGAAGCTAGCCCCCTGGAATTCTTATTTTTTATTTTTGACTTTTTTTATTATATCGTTATTTCGCCGTTTGTTCTTTTTTTGTTTACTAAAAACATTTGCTTGTTCTCCATTTAATTATTTAAAAAAAATATATTAAAAATATGCCCTTAAGTTAGCCCCTATCGCATTTTTTAATATTTTGTTAGCAAATACGGGTTAATAAACCTCTGTTTATGATTGTTCATGTAAACTAACAATGTAATAAAAAAAGTTCAAAAATAAAAAAATATCTAGGGGGCTAACTTCAGTGACCCCCTATACTGTAGCCGGTCAGGTACTAAAATTATTGAAATACCTACACATAAATTATGAAAACAAAATGTTTTTCTCAAAATTTTAATAATATCGAATTTTAACTCTATAATATAGTGCAAGAGACTCACCTTGCCATGCTTGGGTTCGTTTTCAGATATATTTTAACGGTTAGTATTTATAGATTTCTCAGAAATGTGATATTTTCTCGCAGTAAAAAACACTTATATATTGACCTGGATAACCATATACGCTATCCTCATACTAAATTTCATCAAAATCAAAATCTTCTGTCTAATGGTTGTCAGACAGACAAAAATTCGTAAAACTTTAGCTTCGACTCTGTATCTATAATAATGACTCTTTTACCACGAGTTAGTAGTTTTTTTATTAATTACTAGTTTTTCTCGCGGCTTAGCGCGCGTTCTAAAGGAAACCAAATAGGTACCTCCCGTTTTTGCAACATTTTTCATTGATGCGCCGCTCCTATTGATCGTAGCGTGATGTAATATAGCCTATAGCTATAGCCTTCCTCGATAAACGAAATATCCAACACGAATTTTTCAATTCAAACAAAATCAAACAAAATTCAAACAAAAAGAATTTTTCAATTCGGACCAGTATTTTCTGAGGTATGCGCGTTCAACCAAACAATCAAACAAACAAACTCTTCAGCTTTATAATATTAGTATATCTAGATTATGTATAGAAAAGAGGTAGTAAAATATAATAAGCAAAGAATAAAGAAATACTGTGACTGATATCTAGATGTATCAATGTACATAATTATATGTTTATCTTTTTATGCCGTCATACATTTCTTAAGAACAATGGCGCCTTAATTAGTGACTAAGTATATATAATGTTACTCCTGTAATAGCTTTAGTTCAGAAGATTATTTATCAGAACGTGACGTTTCATAATGTTTACGATGTAACGAAACAATGTTTAATAAGAAGTTATTAATGAAGGTTTTATATGTTATTGCTTGCATTCGTAGTTCGTACTTTGTTCCGCCTTCGACCCACTAAGAAAAAAATCTAAGCCATTATAAAAAAAAAGAAAAAAAAATGTTTACTGGTATTAATCTATAACAATAAATAAAATTGCAGTGTCTGTTTGTAGAGTTGTGTACATTTTACAGCTTTTATAGTATTGCTTCTTTGGTTCTTATAGAGCCTTTTATAGAGCCCTTCCATGAGCCTGTTTCTTTCGAAATGGCTGCACTCATTTTAATATGACTCTTACATATAAGAATTAACGTACTTTTACTGTAGGTTAGCATCGGATTTGTAAGCCCTGCAGTGTTGCAGATGTCCCGTCAGTTTGCCCCCTTTTTACCATAAAAAAAGAACACACTTGTACACTATAATATCTCCTGCGCAGTTGGCCTGTCTCAATGAGATTGGCCGCCGTGGCCGGATCGGTCGGAGAACATTATTACTTAAATCATATATACTTAGGTATATAACCCATTTATAAAAGTCACTTATAAATATATTATGTCGGCACTATTTAATTTTTTTTTGCAATTAACAGATACGACGAGTAAATCACAACACTTGTCAAATTTTATCAACTTAGCTCCAACAGTAAAAAAATACCCGTGACAAACAGACAGACAAGATAAAATAAGGATTCCGTTTCATTCATTTCGGATATGGAACCCTAAAAATCAAAAAGTATTAAAAATTGAAGACTCCCATTGATGACTTCCTTCCGTTCAAGGCGTACTATACCTACCAAGGTCCTGTGTCAATGCACTCCTTACAAAGCGGTTAAACCAGGAATAGCAAAACTCTTTATAAAGATTCTCATAATAATTATCTGTCGTAAATTTTTATTAAGGTCAGTGTACAAAAGTTTTTTGTGTAATAAATTATCGTTTAAAATTTAAAATTATACTTGTAAAGCTATTTTTAGCTTTAGTTGTTTATGTGATAGCATTACCTATAGATGAGTTTGTGGTTCAAGAAGCAATATGTACTTTTATTTCATTACTACATATAGACCATAGGTATAGACAGTGGTAGCCCAGTGTTGCGGGTTCGAATCCGGGTCTCGCACCTCTGAGATTTTCCTGTGCGAATCTTTTCTTTTCTATTATGATTACCACTTGTCTTACGGTGAAGGAAAACATCGTGAGGAAACCTGCATGTCTGAAAAAACCTAGTAAGTTTTAGAAGGATAGTGAAGTGCGCCAACTAGCACTACGCCAGCGCGGTGGACTATACCCTGATCCCCCTTGTATTGAAGGGAGGCCCACCCCCAGCAGTGGGACGTTAAGAAGGGCTGAATACATAATATGTACATACACATATAGGTATATAGATAAATAAATTGAAGCGTCTGTTTGTTCCGATTAATAGTATAAACAACCGGACCGATTTCATTGGCGAATAGCTAAGGTTACAAAGAGTACCTTAGGCTTACTCTTACTTTCATTTTATATAAGTCTTAGTGACTCACCCTCGCTTCGCTCGGGTTCATCCCTACATTTAGCAAAGCCCCGGGTTCCGCAAGTTAAAATAAATAAAATTTCTAAAATAAAAGTAGACTAAGTAATTCAGCCCCTGTATCAATAATAATAACTATTTTAATAGTATTTTCTAATTAAGGAAAACTAAGGAAATTAGAAAGACTAAGGAATCTATACTAATATTATAAAGCTGAAGAATTTGTTTGCTTTTTTGTTTGTTTGTTTCTTTGTTTGTTTGTTTCTTTGTTTCTTTGTCTGTCCTGAAACTAGTGGCCGAATTGAAAAATTCCTTTGGTTGGATAGTCCGTTTATCGAGGAATGCTATAGGCTATATTACATCACGCTACAACCAATAGGAGCGAAGCATCAATGAAAAATGTTGCAAAAACGGGAGAAATATATTTCTTTTGATTTTCAGCATTTACAACGTGAGCGGAGCCGCGGGTAAGGCTAGTTTATTATAAGTATGTATAGATTTATTGAGGAACGTTACCGGCTGCCTTGAACAAGGAGCCTTAACATTGACCTATAGTTCGTTTTCAACCACGAGTAACTATTATTGTTTAACAAATATAACATCTATCCATCTATAGAGATAAATAAAATAAAATAATCTTAATATCGAAATAGCTTTTTAACTATAAGATACATTATTTATATAACAACACACATTTTTTAATTTTTGTCTGTCTGTTTTAACTAATCTCCGTAACGGCTGGACGGATTTTGACGAAACTTTCTTTGCAGATAGCTAATGTTATAAGAAGTAACTAAGACTTTTTTAATTTTAGAAAAAATCAGGACCCGCTCAAAAAAAAACTTTTTTTTTGCGGTTTCATTTTATTTTTCGTCCCCGATGTTTTGAATGAGATGATATTGTGAGTCCCCCGATGTTATGATTTTTCGCATAAATCGATGAAAGTAGATTTACGCGAATATTTGACACTGCAAATGAAATTACCTTTTCGGATTTTGTAGCGGAATTATTTTTGGTTCCCGAAGTTATCATGATTGCTGTAAAGCATTCGAAACGTCGGGAACCAAAAATCCAAACAAATCCGCGACAAAATCGGAAAAGGTAGTTTCATTTACAAACCCTAAGATATAAACAAAGTATAGTACGACACGGTTGTAACCGCGTTTCTAACTGTATTTTATGTAGGTCGTATAGAACTGCTTACGCTATATCACGTACTTGCTTCAATTATTTTATTGTATAGGCACTAGCAAATTTCGCCAGTCTTCGTTTGACGTAAGTTAAAATAAATTAAACGTATCTCTATATAATTTCCTAATAAAATAAAAATAACCTAAGTTACTCCTTATAACATTAGCTATCTGCGAAAGTCCCGTCAAAATCGGTCCAGCCGTTTCAGAGATTAGCCGGAACAAACAGACAGGCAGACAGACAAAAATTTTAAATTGTTTTTTTAGTAAGTATTGTATATACTATCATATGCATTTAGTGAAAAGCTGGTAGTTTGAAATTAAAAACCGTCACTTCAATTTTATTTATATGTACTGACTAATCTGACATAAGCTACGTTTTATCCAGGATAAATGACAGGTTCCCAAGGGACAAATTTGTTTTTTTTTATTAGGTTTTAGCCGAAGAGAAACGTGGGTCTGTCCTTAGTATGAATTATGATATAGGTTTTTTTTTATGGTAAAAAGGGGGCAAACGGGCAGGAGGCTCACCTGATGGGAAGTGATCACCTCCGCCCATGGACATCTGCAAGCCAGACTTGCAGATGCGTTGCCGGCCTTTCAGGAAGTGGAGGGAGGGAGGAGAGAGGGAGTTAGGAGGAAGGGATGGGAAGTGGGCCTCCCGGACTCTCACTCACCGGACGAAACGCGACAGCATAGCTGCCACTTCACGCCGGTCTTCTGTGAGAGAGTGGTACTAATGAACTATACGGGGCGTGCCGGCCCATTCGGCTGCTACCCGAAGGTAACAAGCATAATAAAATAAAAATGAATACTTATGTTGGTAGTTCCGTGGTAAGCTACGAGGCTTGTGTTATGGATACCAGATAGTTGATATACTACACATTTATAAATTTTAAATAGGTACAAACATATTATAAATATAAACACCCACGACAGGAGACATGACTGAAGCGGGACTCGAACCCGCGACCGTTGGCGCAGAAAGCAGGGTCACTACCAACTGAGCCAAACGTGTCGTAATTATAAATTTTTTTCTTCTTTTTGTCCTAGTATATTGCTCTAAAGCGATAATTTTTACCGCTATTTGCCCATAAGAAAGTTTTCATTGAAAATGTATTTGAGTTTTGTTGAAAGTGGGTTAAACAAGAACATACCATATTTTGCAATTATCTGGTGTTTGAACGCTACTTGGGAGTTTGATAAAGCCAAAGTACTAACTCCAACATGGAGTTACAACTTTCTAGTTGTAGTATAGTGTATACATTATACTACAACTAAAGCCTTGTATAGTTCTAGTTTTGTTTGGTTGATGCGTCTTTTAACTTCATTGAAATTTATACTAACCAAATTTGATTAATGCAAATATGAGTACTAAAAAAATAAGACAAAATTAAAACATAATTTTTCTTCACTTAATTGGAATAAAATTTATTCATATTAAATAAAATATTTAATTTTTTAATTATCTAAATATTACAAAAATATAACATTACATAAATTGAAAAACAAACTTAACTTTTATAATAATAAAAATAATATAAATAAATAAACTTAAATGTTGAATAAAACCATCTTTAACGGTTTTTTGGGTGGATTTATTTAGATTTTTGATTGAAGAAGTGAGTTTTTTCTATTTTTTATTCCGGAAATCATCCCTTAAAGACTAAAAGGGGTAGAAGTATGAGGCATCAATTATTTTTCAAGTAAGGGATACAAAATTCGTCATACCCACATAATATGTGTATGTATGTATATATGCAGTCTATTTCTTGTATAGTAAGAGTCATATTGTAAATAGAGATGAACCCGAGCAAAGCCAGGGCGAAGCACAAGTATAGCTTATTTGCTTATACTTCGTTTTGCATTTTGTCGTTCCGTATAATCGGTTAGCTCTTAGGACGTAAAAGTCATCATGTTAAAATTAAGCACGTATAATAATTGTTTGGGGCAGTTTATAAAAAAGAGCCTACTTTCTTGCGCCTGCGGTCGCGGGTTCGAGTCCCGCTGGGGGCATTTGTTAAACTCGGATGTTTGTACTCCAGTCATGGGTGTTTATATTTATAGTACGTATGTATTTAAACTTATATACGTAGTGTATCAACTATCTGGTATCCGTAACACAAGCTTCCTTCGTAGCTTTCCACGGAACTAGATGGCGCTGTGTGTAATAGTGTCTCAACATATATTTATATTTTTTTTTATAGATAGTACATTCCATATTTTTTTTTATAATCAAAAATAGATATTTATACAGGATTCAAATACATTATTAACTAAATCTATCACTAAATGAAACCAAAGTTTAGGCGAAAGTATCAACCAATCATGTCCCACAGCACTATACATTAAGAAATTTTCGTACAAATTTCTTGAATGCAGGCACTTTTTGGCAAGTTAAAATAAAAATGGGTGCCAAACTACCCAACAAAAAAAGTCCGAAGGCCAATTCATTCACACTACCTTAGTAGAGGGGACAGGCCGACTACTCTCCACTTTCTACGAACCGTCATTTTCATACTTCGAGCGTTCGATCAGCACGCATCGAGTTAACCCAAAAACTGCATAACAAGTGTTCGACATTTTATATAATATTTTGTAATTTGTAATAAATTACATAAGTTATCTGCCTTGCTTTTGTAAAGCTATGGCATCGTGCAGTGCTAGTGCCTAGTGCAATTGTGTTTTAGAGGAAAATTTGGATTATACTAGGTAAGTAGTAGTACGTGGTAGTTTACTCACAGACTTACAGACTGACTTTTAATTTTGATAATGTAAAAATGACGATTCAAAAGAACTTGTAAAAAGTCTATTTGAATAAAGAATATTTTGATTTGATTTGATTTTGATTTAAGATAATTTCCGATTACGTATATTTGAAAGTAAATTTCGACAGAATCTAATGATTGCAAAATATTGACACTAGCCCACTTATTAATGTTCATATATTTAAAAGTAAAAGTTATGCGTAACCGGTCGAACGCTTGTGCGAGAGGAAAACGGAAAAATGATTTTTTTTCTAGTTATATGTCTTTTTTTGTTATTATTGATATATTGTATGGGGAATAGAGCTTAGACTCTTTAGAGATTAGATTTAATCTATACAATTTGAATATATGTTGTGTCATACTTAAATATGTTAGTAATAAATATCACGAAGTAGTTACTAAGTTACTGAAAATGATACAGTTAAAGAGAAATTTTTGAAATGCCACTCTTATTGATGGGCCCGTTACATAAAAAACAGTGTACACATAATATAAAAACGTCTTTAAAGTAGGTTGTAAGAAAAATCTTATAGCTCTCATAGCTAATGTATAAAATCAAGAGCTCTCTGACCTAGTTTCCTTCCTTGAAGGTTTCAAGATTGCTTGAAATTGGGTCGCAACAATTCTTACGACACAACTATATAATATTTAAAATTTAATTAAATTCGACTCAGCATTTTAGACCGAAACTGTTACTCGAAAAGTGGGACGCAAAATTTATGTCAATAAATGTTCATGTAAGAGTTCGCACAAACAATGTTAAGCAATAACGGTTAGTATGGAATAGAATATACTACATATATACGTAGTAGTATATGGGCATTATGAGAACATCAGAAATGATTGATTTTCCATACAAATATTCTTACGCCCATTTCACACCCTTAAGGGATGATTTCTAGGATAAAAAATATCCTGTGTTCTTCTCAGCCTTCTATCTTCATACCAGATTTCATCTAAATCGGTTCAGCGGATTTTTAGTTTATCCATTACACACATAAGCACAAATTGTTTCTCAATAAAGTGTGAGGTAGAGTTCGTTTTAATATAATTATTATATTCTACTACAATTATATAACTTAAAATCTTTAATTTAGTTGATTACACAAAAATTAAATGTTGAAAAAAAACTGGATTGAGTTTGCTGTTTTTAAAAAGTTCGTAATATTTCGAATCAGGAAAAATTTTGTGGAAAAAAATAGAGAAGTTGAGAGTGATAATTTTCTAAAAGCGTGAATATTTCAAAAGAAACTATATGCCTTGATCTATAGAATTCCAGTGTCGATAGTTTTTGAGATCAAAAAAAATTATAGTAAAATAAAACCCATTGTAAAATGAAGAGAATATGACAAATTTCCAACTCCTTCCACTGCCCGACACCAGATCGCCCGTAAATTATTTTTTCCTTTCATTTTTGTTATATATTCTCTTCCTTCTACAATGTGTTTCATCCTACTATATTTTTTTTCACTTTTTACTATTTATAACGGCTTTGGCACTGGTCTACGAGTAAAATAAGCTAAATGAAAAATGTCATGAATTTTTATCCCATGATAGCGTCGCATTTCAATGAAAGCTTCTCTTTGTAAAGGCTACACAATACATATATTTCGACCTAATATTTCTGAGCTTTATATCTCTAGGACAAATGACATAATATATCAGACACGTTTGGCTCAGTTGGTAGTGACCCTACTTTCTGCGCCTGCGGTCGCGGGTTCGAGTCCCGCTGGGGGCATTCATTTGTTGTGCACGAATGTTTGTTCTCCAGTCATGGGTGTTAATATTTATATTATGTATGTATTTAAAATGTATATGTGTAGTATATCAACTATCTGGTATCCGTAATACAAGCCTCAAAGCTTACCACGGAACTAGATGGCGCTGTGGTAAAAATGTCCGAACATATTATATTATTATTATCTACTTTGCACTGTCTTTATTTATATACATATATAATGTACATTGAATAGTTTTTGGAAAAACTTACAAAGGCCGAATTCATAGTTTTCACAATGTTTGTCTATCTGTTAAACGCTCTCAAATCTTAATGTTATATTAAACTTAGTATAATTTGTCATCATAATTAGAAAAACTTTTTAGGCGTTTTTCTATAATTTTAAAAAGTCTTATAAACATTTTTAATTTTACTTATTTTGTTCCACTATTGATTGCGACTTGTTATTTTTGGCACACAACCGCTATGCGGAGACGAAACTAGGGCACTTGTACTGCTTAAAAACTTGTAAATCGATATATGGAGAGTGAATTTAGTTATATAACTTTCTTAGTGGAGAAAAAAATGAATTATTTAGATTCCAAACTCTCCCTTTCGAAGAAGTTCTCCATTTTCTCAGGATCTTAAGACGGTTTTTGGTACTCTTATTTCCCATAAATTAAGCATTTATCTTAACAGACTTTAATACATCATCACTACATAGTATAAAACAAAGTCGCTTACCGCTGTCTGTCTGTCTCTTAGATCTTTAAAGCTACGCAACGGATTTTGATGCGGTTTTTTTAATAGATAGAGTGATTCAAGAGCAAGGTTTATATAATTAATACACTAGCGGAACCCGCGGCTTCACTCGCGCTATACGTAGGGATAAGCCCGAGCGAAGCGAGGGTGAGTCGCTTGTATTTGATAAAATGTACTCTAATAATCAAAAAATATAAAGGAAAGCGTGTTTGTTTGTTTGATTTATCTTTTATATAATTAGAATAATAATTCGTAATTGCATTTATAGTTTAGTTTTTGGCGAAATCATATTATTATACTCGTATAGATGATAATTTGAGTAGGTACCTACACAATTTTTTAAAATAATATATAAATAATTCCATAACAGTTAAATATACTGTTGTAAAAAATATATAAAATATATTATGTTATAAAAAATTTGTATTATCACTTAATATTATGTTTTAGAAAATCTTAATGAAAAAGTAATTGAAAGAGGCGTAACCTATAGTTTATAGAATTTATGTTTTTATGTCTAGGAGCGCATCACGAGAAAACTAATGAACTAGATTTTGATGATTTTTGTTATTATGATGACACGTTTGGCTCAGTTGGTAGTGACCCTACTCTCTGCGCCAGCGGTCGCGGGTTCGAGTCCCGCTGGAGGCATTCACTCCAGTCATGAATGTTTATATTTATAATATGTATGTATTTAAAATGTATATGTAGTATATCAACTATCTTTTATCCGTAACACAAGCCTCGTAGCTTACCACGGAACTAGATGGTGCTGTTAATAATGTCCCAAAATATTTATTAATTTTATTTATATATGAAATTTGTACTTGTATTTCTTTATGAGACCCAACTACTTAATGTACCCAATACAAAATGTACTTAATGAGACCCAAGTTACAACTTAAAGTAACCGATTACCGTTCCGGTACCTCGTACCATGCTGCATTAGACGTTTATTTTAGGTCCCATGCTAAACCAAATCTAAAAAATATACGCGTTAATATTAATTTCATTCGTACCCTGATGATGGTTCGAAAGTGATTGAACAAGAGATATTCAACTCCTTTATCCTTCTTGATTTTTTTCTTGGAATTGAAATGCTGCAAGAATTTTAATTTCTTTCTTCTTTTTACAGTAATTAAAAAATTTTAGATTTTTTTAAAATTGCGGATAGGGATTGTCTATAACAATAGTAGCATATAATAACATTTAAGACGTCAAAAACCTTAGTCTCTCCCGTGACCATAATTGCTGTAAAGCATTCCAACAAACGAGAAACTAAAAATCTAAATAAACCGATGAATAAAATCCGAAAAATATTCGCGTAAATCTAAGAAAGTATTGTTCTTTCTTCTTCTTGGAATTTCGTTACTTCTTCAACCTTCTTTCTTTTTAAAATTGAAATGCATCTGAAATAAATCTCTAAACTCTATATAAAAGTTAAGGAGGCCTTCTGATACCGTTACACTACGACAGTCATGAATTTTGATTTTATTAGGTGTTACGTAAACACTGCTTAATAATTGACCTACAAACACACATGCCTTTGCCGTTAGATAATGTCTGTCGCGTTTTAATATCTATGCCAAAAAGGTTTACTATCGATTCTCACCATTTATTGATCATACATAATATGTTTTCTGATTCCTATGACAACTGTTATTGATATTTGAATAAGCACTTTAGTAGTAACTAACGTTTTTTTATTTAATCGATTGTACTGTTTAAATTATCTATTGGTATAGTAGGTAACCTCGGTGGTGTAGCACCATCGAGAGGTCCTGGGTTCGAGTCCCGGGTCGGGCCAAGTTTAGTTATTGAGTCTTTTTGTTTGGTAAGCCTCAGTAAAAAGACCCGGAGTTGGGAAGTTTGCAATGTTTCATCCCCGTGCCTCGGAGAACAAGTAGCCGTCGGTTCTGCGCCTTAACTCTCACTGGTCGTGTCGAGTAGTCATCCCACCGGAGTATGAGAGTGATAGGAATAGAGAGTGCACTTGTGTCTTTGCGTACACTCGTGCACTATAATATCACCTGCGTTAGCTAGTCTCAATGAGATTTGACTGCCTTTGCAGGAACCGTTTCCGGCAAGGGCAGTCTTTCATTCAATTACAGAGAACATTACTATAGTAGAGAAAAATGAGTTTTTTGTATGTTTATAAGGGATAAAAAAAAAGATAAACCGATTTTGATGAAGCCCGTTACGCAAACAGCCAATCACGCCATTAAGGATGTAGGTATTGCGTATTTAATATCCAATAGAATAAACAATTATTATTTGTCTATACATTTGCAAGCGCATATCCTATAAACAAGAATAACATAAATGTCCAATAGATTTTTTATTTATTTCTTCTTGATCGCACTAAGTCAAATAGAGCAGAGGTCAAGTTCAGTGGTTGTTAAGTCGAAAATAATATACCTTCGCTAACTTATTAGAACTAGTAGCTGTATTTTAATATGCCAACATATAAAATTATATATTAGGCATTACTTATGCAAAAAGGTCTTCTACTTAAAATATTTTAATATATATATATTTTTTTTTAATTCAACTTCACATATTACAGCCTAGATTTTTCACCGGAGAATCGAATTGCCGACCCATTTCACTAACCTTGTAAGGCGCGCATCGCGCATACTAATAAGTTAAACCACGCAAAGTGTAGACTAAAGCACAATTTTTTTTAACTTAATTGTTTAAGTCACGAATATCCAACTTCAACTAATGTAATTGGTGGTTCGGTTTTTTGATTTACCTAAATTTAATGATGTAGTTAAAGATATGATTAAAAAATATTTTTACGATGTATTATAATTACTATATAATTATATATTACATACATTAACATATTATTTAGTTACATATACGACTAAAATTTATACCAATAATTCATCATTTTGTACAAGAATTATTACTTTTTGAAACCCCATCGTCACAGATAGCTTAGTAAATATTTTTTCCCTGCATTTATATTTTAATCATAATATGTTCATATTTATCAAGCCGATCAGGTCAGGCGATTTTGATGTAACTTATTACATATTATTTCAAGCACAAATCAGAAAATTAATGACTATGATACAACATGAGACCTAAAAAAATATTGCAATTATCAATTTGTTTAACTTTTCGAATATCTAGTATTTATATAAAAAATATTAAATCTTACATAGATATGGTCTAGACCAAATCTTCTTCTTCGGTGAAAAAAACCTTATTCTGTACTTATTGATTAAAAGACTTGTAAGAAGGGAATCTGTTTAATTTTCCTTTAGCTTAAAACATTAGATTTAAAGATATTTTTTTACGTTAGTAGGGTTAAATTAAAAAAAAAATGCTTAATTGAAAATACAGGACAGACCACTACTTCGTTATAATTAAAATTTTAAATGACAATCACATATTTTAAATAATGGCTGCCCTTAAATGGTATATCTGATCACAATAGAAGGTACTTTATAGGGCTTGGGTCGCTAATAGTTTTCTTTTGTAATGATGCCACGTTTTTCAAATAGGCCCTTTAATAAATTTGATTATTGATTACAAAATTAAAACGGAGTTAGAGGCCGATTTTGAGCTTCACTTCAGCACTCAGCACAATCGATTGCTTATTTATATATTCGTAAAAATATAATTGCACATATCCTTTATCCACAGTTAAACTGAGTTAGGTCTAGAAATTGTATTTCATATACAACAGATGTACTTTTGTGATAATGAATTAAAAGTGCACTCGTATGTAAAATTATGCTTTAAAATGTTTGGGAGATGCAAATGGCCTTAGCTGTGTCCTTAGCCTTAGTAACAGATTGTAAATTGTTTGTAAAAATTTAAAGTATGGCTAAAATTTTGTCAAAGTATTGAAACATAGTTTATGATGGTTTGTTGTCGTTTTTCTTCGTTCACATCGAAACAGCTAAACAATTTTGTGTGAAATGACTTGATATCTTGTATTTATGATTTATACTTAGATTGATGCATATATACAGATAAATAAAGCTGAAGAGATCAATGCCACATGTAAATTATATACGTTGAGAATGATATATGTAAAAAACACGTTTTTAAAAATATTTTCCTATCTGTTTGATTGTTCTGGCTAATCTCCGAAACGGCTAGATAGACGGGACTGACAGATAGCTAATGCTATAAGGAGTAACTTAAGCTGCTTTTATTGTAAAAAAAGAATAAGTGTACCGCAAAAAAAACGTACCAAGTAATAAAAATAGCTAAATGGTGGCGCTACTTGCATTTAAAATATGAACTGCTTGCATTTAAAATAATTATATAATTAATATTTATTGATTGGAACTGGAAATAAGTTTACGAATGAAATCGCAGCAACATAAGCTAGCTCGTAATATAAATGTTATACCACCACAAAATTACGCAATAAAACAAATTAACGTAATAAATGAGGCCAAGTTCATAGTTTGTGCGCTCAGATTTCTCTTGTGTCGTAACAATGTAAGTCATCGCTTGAGAATTTCATATAAATATTGCATTTAAAAATGCGTTGGAAATTGATTGTATGAGAGTTTGTTAATCTTTTAATTTATTTTGCTGTTTATGATTAAAATTTACAACTGTCAACTATAATTATTATACTAGTTGCTTACCCTTGCTTCGCTTAGATCTATCTACGATAAAAATAAAAACGGTATAATATAAAAAAATCTTGTTTTTTACACTAAATATGTCGGCCAAAGTTTATAATAATCGGGTCACTGTTTAAGAAGTGCTACAGGACAAACATACAAAGTAAAATTTTTATTTATATAGATATAAATTAACTAAATATGATATAAGAATATTTATTTATGAAAATTCAATAATAATATTAATATCGAACCTGACCTAACCTAAATTCGCGCGGTTACGTGACTACAAGATACATTCACACGGCAATATTTAATGAATAAACATTTTACCACATTCAAAAAAGGAGGTACTCTATTTGTGTTTCACTAATTAGTAATTACTGTAATGGAATTTGGATTTGGTGTAACATTTTAATCAATCTTTATGTACTAGCGACTCACCCTTGATTCGCTCGGGTTCATCCCGTTTTAACGTTAAGTATGGAGAATATTTTTTTTAATTTAAATATATGTAGTCTTTCTCCATAAACTGGCTATCTAATGTAAAATATTTATAAATCGGATTAGTAGTTGCTGAGATATGTGCGTTCGAACAAATAGACAAATAATCAAACTGACAAACTCTGCCTCTTTATAATATTCAAGACTGTATTTTTTAATATAAAGTCTAAGTTATTTCTTATAACATTAGCTATCTGAGAGTGAAAGTCCCGTCAAAATCGGTTAAGCCGTTTCAGAGATAAACCGGAACAAACAGACAGACAGACAAAAGTTTAAAAATTGCTTTTGATGTAAGTACCGTATATATTTTCATATATGCATTTACTGAAAAGCTGTTATTTTGAAATTAAAATCAGACGCTTCAATTTTTAATTTGAAATTTAAAGTAGATACTCCAATTTTATTTATATGCATGTACTGATTTCATTTTTTATTATCCAAAAATAATGTATTTTTCATATTAAAATATTGTTTTTTCTTTTACTTTTTTCATCAAAATTCAACAATCTAACTTTTCTTATATACAGACAAGTCAACATATGAGTCTATAGAGAACACTGAAGTATCAAAAAATAATATAGTTCTCTACCACACATAAAGGCAATAACCTCAAAAGAAAGTGAAGCGGCACGCATATGCTGTGTTCATCGATATACTTAGAATTTAACATCTTGAAGTTATTATTGAAGCATTCCTCTCTTAATATTTTTTATATATTTTTAAATTGCAAGTCAAGTACCACCTATTATCACTACATAGTATAAAACAAAGTCGCTTTCTCTGTCCCTATGTCCCTTTGTACGCTTAAATCTTTAAAACTACGCAACGGATTTTGATGCGGTTTTTTAATAGATAGAGTGATTCAAGAGGAAGGTTTATATGCATAACTAGCGAATCCCGCGGCTTTGCCTGTGCTAAATCTAGGAAAATCGAGTCGCTAGTCTATGTATATAGGTATAATCGGGCGTATAAAGGTGCTCCCTGCCAAATTTAAAGTTTGTAAATCGTAGCACAAAGTGAAGGACTGTCATAAACCTAAGAAAGTATTAGTCTCCTACCTATAAGAAAATTGTGTCAAATCATTTTTAACCAACTTCTAAAAAGGAGGAGGTTATATTTGATCTTATTGAAATAGTCATTATTATCAATACAGACGTTGAAGAGAGAAATCTTTACAAACCTTTAAAACGTTAAAAGTTAAAACGTACGTACGTCTACAATCTACATGAAATTATTAGACGGTACGATACGAAACTAACGACCTGAGATGTACCAACATATTTACTTTATTTATTTATATTTATATATTATTTATTTAAAATTTATATATGTATATAAAGCAACAGGTCATTCACTCACTGCCTAATTTCGTGGTCACTTGACCTTAGAAGTAAAGAAACTTTTTGATCTGGTGCCACCGTCGTTTCTATCACCGCTCCACATACTTTTGTGGGATGCCAAGCATCCAGGATTAATCCACATATCCTGAATACTTGGCATCCCACAGAAGTACGTGAAAGAACTAGAACTATCTTCTTCCTGAGGGTTTCGTTGAGTCTAATACGGGGTTTTCAAGAGACGTGACTACTGTGCCTTTATAAAATATAAATATAAATATGTTGGGACATTTTTTACAACAGCGCCATCTAGTTCCGTGGTAAGCTACGAGGCTTGTGTTACGGATACCAGATAGTTGATATACTACACATATGAATTTTAAATGCATACATAATATAAATATTAACACCTATGACTGGAGAACAAAAATTCGTGCTCAACAAATGAATGCCACCAGCGGGACTCGAACCCGCGACCGCTGGCGCAGAAAGTAGGGTCACTGCCAACTGAGCCAAACGTGTCGTTTAAAGTCGTCTATGTTGCCATTGTCTATGAGCATAGCACTTTCCACTTAGAGGTTAATCATTTGCTCCTTTACACCTTTTATTAAAAAAAATATGTAAAGAACATTGGCAAATTAAATTATAAATGAATAATATTAATATGTTGGGACTTTAACGCAGCGCCATCTAGTTCCTTGGTAATTATAATTTTAATATTACTAGATATTTGAAATATATTGAATTTAATGAATTTAATGAACTGATTTTATAATTTAATGTTATTTGACTTAGACATATTAGTCCAAAGTACAAAACTGATTTTTACTACGTATTTTATGATAGAGCATATTTGCTGCAGTAAAAATATTTTAAATATATTTTTACATAATTCAGGCACTTAAAGGTAATTAATTAGAGCCTTGTTTTTGGCAGTTAGTTCATATTATGTAGAGACACTGAAGTTACTTCTATTTAAAAAAAAAGAGAAGTTTCCGTTAAAAAAAGCGAAACCAGGATCCGTCGCAAGTCTATACGTATAACAACATTCTAACTTAGTAGAATAAATGCATAGTTTTTTTGGAAATTCTGATTGAAATAGTAGTTATTAACAATACAGAGGAGGACTATAGATTCTTTTTAGTTTTTTTGGTCTGTCTGTCTAAGACTGCATCACGAGAAAACCACTGGACTCAGCTTGGATGAAATATGGTTTGATAGCTTTATATCCGGATCAACATAATCATCATCATCATCAGCCCTTTTTAACGTCCCACTGCTGGGCACGGGCCTCCCTAAGTACGAAGGGTATCAGGCCATAGTCCACCGTGCTGACCTAGTACGTTTTAACGGACTTCACATGTCTTTCGAAAACTAGGTTTTCTCAGACATGCAGGTTTCCTCACGATGATTTCCTTCACCGTAAGACAAGTGGTAATCATGATAGAAATGATTCTCACATGAAAATGTTAGAGGTGCGAGACCCGGATTTGAACCCGCATCATTCGGTTATCCGAGCGAGCGCGTTACCGCTGGGCTACCACTGTCTTCTGTCTAATCAACATATAAGATACTTTTGATCGCGAGAAAAGATTTCATCTCTGAGAAATGTATATTTAAAGGATAGTTAAAATGTATGTAGTCACGAACACTAACGGAGTGGGGATGAATCACTAGTCTCTAAAAACCACCAAAGTACGGCCTGCATATATATATTTATTATAAATAAATAAATAAATATGATGGGAAATTTACGCACAGCACTATCTAGTTCCACGGTAAGGTACGAGCCTTGTGTTATGGATACTAGATGGTTAATATACTACACATATATAAGTTTAAATACATACATATTATAAATATAAACACCCACGACTGGAGAACAAACATTCGTGCTCAACAAATGTATGCCCCCAGCGGGACTCGAACCCGCGACCGCTGGCGCAGCAAGTAGGATCACTACAAACTGCGCCACGCGTGTCGTCAAATTATTAGAACGAGAATCTGCAATGCCACTGCAATACGATAACGAGGGTAGAGGAAAGTTAAGTCAATTATAACTTTTGGCGCGATCCTATCTGATCGTTAGGAAATTGAATATGTACATATATTAAATAGATATGTTAATGACCACTATTTTCCATTGTTTCAAGAGTTTGGTTTTTATTCGCGCAGCAGCTCCATCTTGTTCCGTGGTAAGTTAAGAGGCTTGTGTTACGGATAAAAGATAGTCGATACACATAATATATAATTTATAATACATCTTATAAATATAAACACCCATGACTGTAGTACAAACATTCGTGCTGGTGTACACGCAAATGAATTTCCGCGGGACTCGAACCCGCATCCGCTGGCACAGCAAGTACAGTACACTACAAGCTGAGCCAAAGGTGTAGTCAAAAGAAGTGGAAGCTTAGATAGGATTCTGCTATCGGTGAAAATAATACTTAGGTACTTAGGTTCTTCTATTTACGCGAATATTTGACATCTCGACATCTATACATATAAATAAAATTGAAACGTCGGTTTTGTTTGTTTGTTTCAAATTGACAGCTTTTCACTAAATGCATATGAAAGTATATATAACCCTTAGTACATCAAAAATATATTTTTTTAATTTTTGTCTGTCTGGTTGTTTCGGCGATTCTCTGAAAAGGCTGGAACGATTTTGACGAGACATTCACCAACAGATAGCTAGTGCAATAAACAGCTTAAAAGAGTAACTTAAGCTACTTTTATTACGGGACGATTTTTTGTGCTATAAACTTAAATTTTGGCAGCATCCAGGGACGAACTCGATCGAAGCGAAGAAGAGTGTATAATAAAGTCTAAGTAAACTAAACAGAAGATTGATAGTTTATTTGTAGGTTAACTATATTTTGAAGAGCGAAAGTGTTATAGCGAAGGGGGTCAACTGTCGATACGTCTTCCGAATAATAAGTGTCAGGCAAATTTTATATAACTGGATAAGTGACGCTCTAAACTAGTTCAGCATCTGGTATTGCTTGATATTTCTGTTATTACTAAATATTATAAAACAAAGTCCTTTACTGTGTTTGTCTGTCTGTTCGCGGTAAACTCAAAAACTACTGCATAGATTTTCGTGCTGTTTTCACCAATGGATAGAGTGGTTCTAGAGGAAGGTTTATCAGTATATTTTGTCAAGTTTTTGTATACATTTACTAGCGCAACCCGCGGCTTCACTCGCGCTAAATCTAGGTGAATCGCTAGGGTCATTATAATAATATGTATACTGTCCTGATAAAAACTCCATACAGTTTACTCAGTTCCAATTCGTATTTTTTGGAAAATCTTATAGAAATAGTTATTATTATCGATGCAGACGTCAACTCTATTGTTTTTAGAATTTTCGTCTGTCTCCCTGACTGTCGGTCTGCCTAAATCTAGGAACGAACGGAGCGAGGGCGATTTTCTAGTAGTAGGTAATAAGAAACCATTAGAAATTCGAAACTTTAGAATGTGTGTATGGAAATATTTTACTATAACCTGGAATATATGCATCATATAACCAATATAATATACATAATACGTATATAATAAAAAGAAACTGTTTTGACAGTTATTATACTTACATTTATTACTAATAAAAAACTATTCTATATGATAACCCGGATAACCAGCTATCAAAACACCCAATTTTATGACGACACGTTTGGCTCAGTTGGCAGTGACCCTGCTTTCTGCGCCAGCAGTCGCGGGTTCGAGCCCTGCTGGGGGCATTCATATGTTGAGCACAAATGTTTGTTCTCCAGTCATGGGTGTTAATATTTTTATTATGTATGTATTCAAATTTATATGTGTAGTATATCAACTGTCTGGTATCCGTAATACAAGCCTCGTAGCTTACCATGGAACTAGATGGCGCTGTTGTAAAAAATGTCCCAACGTATTTATTTATTTATCAAAATCTGCCCAGTAGTTTTCTCATGATCCGGTCACAGGCAGACAGACGGAAAATTCTAAAAACTATAGATTCGGTCTCGTCTAATGACTATTTCATTTAGATTTTCCTAAGAATATTCAATATACAGATACGACTAAGTTAGAATCTATTTAAAATGTATATGTAGTATATCAACTATCTCGTATCTGTAACACAAGCCTCGTAGCTTACCACGGACCTAGATAACGCTGTTGTAACTATTTATTTATTACTAGCATTTCCTGCGGCTTCGCACGCATCCTACGGACCGAAAACAATTTTTTTTCTGAGTATGGTACCTCGCAGAACCAACGCCTGCCGTTTTTTGCAACATTTTTCATTGATGCTCCGCTATTGGCCGTAGTGTGATGTAATATAGCCTATAGCTTACGTCGATAAACGGACTATCCAACACAAAAAGAATTTCTTAATTCGGACCAGTAGTTTCTAAGATTAGCGCGTTTAACCAAACAAAAAAAACAAACAAACAAACTCTTCAGCTTTATAAATATTAGTGTAGATTTATCTTATTATATGTATAGGTGTGTATTATTGTAAAAACCTATTCATCATGCTTACATGCCGGTATTATAACTTTAATTAAACTTAATGCCTAGTAGTCACTCATATTTTACAGCATTGTTCATTTAGCTTGCAGCGTGTTGTCGTTAAAAAACGTGATTATCTATTGTTATACATATTTAAGTTGATACCTTATAATTTACGACACGTTTGGCTAAGTTTGTAGTGGCCCTACTTGTTCTGCCAGCGGTCGCGGGTTTGAGTCCCGATGAGAGCATTCATTTATGAGATGAGCGGGAATATTTGTACTTCAGGCATGGGTGTTCATATTTATAATATGTATGTATTTAAAGTTATATGTATACGTAGTGTGTCAACTATCTAGTATCCGTAACACAAGCCTCGTAGCTTACTGTGGAATTAGATGGTGATGTATGTTAATATTACAAATTATTAACCTTTTTTTATTTATAATGGGATATGTCGGACACACTAGCTAGAAACACGAGTAGGAATTATATTAAGTATATGAATCTGACAGAACCTCTCCATCTTATCCATCCATTATATCATCCATCTCCGTCTCTGGGGTATTGCAAAATCCCACTCAACTACGACGCCCTGACGGCAGAGGCGGGTAATCCAGGAGATTTTTCTGATAGTCCACTCTAGTGTCAGAAAAGTACCAGGAGCAATTCTAATTCCTCCTCTGAGTGTAGAGCATCAGTCTTATCTTGTGAGTATGTAAGGGATAATCTCCGAATACAAAAATACTGAAAACAAAAAATTATACGAAACTAGCAATACGCGGCTTTGCGTTCATTTTTTTAATCGCTACTAAACTTCATTCGATCACTCGCTGGGTTGAAAATTCTCCATAATTACTCCAGCTTTAATATACTCCTGAGCCGCGCGGCTACCTATTTCATATATTATGTGCGACGTGCACTCCTCCTCCTCTCCTGTTATTGTAGTTTTAGTAAGGATCCTTTTTTTTCGGGATTTTTTTCTTACAATTAAAATAGCCTATATTAATCAGTGATAATGTAGCATTCAAATGGTGAAAGAATTTTTAAAATCGGTCCAGTACTTTTTGAGGCAATTCGTTACAAACATACTTACATACAAACCTCTCCTCTTTATAATATTAAGTATAGATAAAAATAATTAAAGTCTGAAACAATTGGCAGTTGAATTGTTTTTTTCTTTACTGCCAAAAGGCTGCCATTTGAAAGAAAGCAACAAGATGTATAGCAAAAAGCCACATAGAGACGCACACGAGTGACGCAAGAATAAAACGTTAGTGTATTAGAAATGGATATATAAGTGGTTCTCATATGTAGGAAATTAGATAGTAATGCATTTTTAAAGGCAATGTACGATTTGCTCCTTGGATAGCTTGTTGACATCTTATATATATAAAAATACGTATATAGTAGGAGCAATCAATACATATAAATAAAATTAAAGTGTTTTTAATTTCAAATCGACAGCTTTTCACTTAATGCGTATGACCCATTTAATGAACGGCCCATTTAAGGAACCCGTTTTTCTATTTCGGCCGACAACCAATAAAATGCATGTGCTATAAATCGTAAACGGTAATTTTTACAAAAAAGTTCACAGGAAATAAAAGATGCGAAATTTTATTTTCTACAATAATGGTGTAAATAACTTTTGCCCTAAAGTGCATAGTTTCCGAGATATCGGCAAAAACTTTTATTCAAGATTGCCATCGAAGCTCCACCTGGATCTGTCAGCATTTTGTGATTTTATGGTCAGTAAGTGACCCTTAACCTAAAAAAAAAAATTAAAATTGGATCGGAAATTTAGTGCGAGGTTGACCAAAAAAAAGCCCTTTATTTACTAGTAGTACTAGTAGGTACTATTACATCAAAAAATTAATGCTTAAAATTCTTGTCTGTCTGTCTGTTTATTCCGGCAAATCTCTGAAACGGCTGGACTAATTTTGATAGCATTTTTACTCGAGAATAGCTTACTACGTTATAAGGAAAAACTTAAGCTACTGTAATTTTATTAGAAAATTATAGAAACAGTTTATTTATTTTTATAACTTACGCCCAGAGAAGCAGACAGGGTTTGCAGCAGTACCTATATATAAAGCTCATGGTTTCAGCTCTTTTAATTATTTTCTCCACTGTCAGGACTCTTGGCCTGACCTTTCTCCCAAAATGTAGGGTATGGAGCCAGAATCGCCATGCTAGCCAAGCTTGCTGGGAGTATGGGTCACCACCTACCAGCCTTAATGTTGGTATATTTCGATAAAACTTGTTAGGTTTACAAATGCGAATTTACGTCACCGTAAGACAAGTAAATAAATAATAATAAAAAGTCAGTTATTTAATATCTAGAGTTATTATTTTAATAAAAAACTAATGATCGTGTGTACTTAAGTGTCTATTATAATATGATGATTAATTACATATTTTGATTTAGTTTTTATTTTACGTTGGGAACTACTCTCCAGGTGAACACCTTCTCCAAGGCTTCCCAGTCTTTTGACTGAGCTAGGATTTAGGAACCAATTACTACCAGCGGAATATACTATATCTAGAATAGGGTCAAGGAGTACATAAGATGAGTAATTGAGTTGAAAATGATTCGAACAAGAATATATCATCAAACTCCCATGTTAAAAAAAAAAGAAAAGAAAATATCATGAAAAACTGGATTCGAATTCACTTCAAATGGATTTCCAAGTGCAAAGCTCCATATTCCATTGTAAGCTACGATGCTTGTGCCTTGGATACCAAGTGCTACTAATACCAGGCCAGTACGATCGTATAATCATGTGTGTAAGAATGTCCCAACATACTACAAACTGAGCCAAACTTCGTAAACATTTCGTCCGGTGTAATAATATAACACAAATCTGTTATGAATAAAACTATCTTTTCGGATTTTGTCATGGATTTATTTTAATTTTTGGTACCCAACGTTTCCAATGCACAGTAATCATGATCACGGTCTATCTTTCCGAAAAATCCGAAATAGTTTTATTGAAAATGACATACCTGTTAGTGAATTCTTTGCAACATTTAGAAAAAAATATACAGTAGTAGCCCAGCGGCAACGCGATCGCTTGGATATCCGAGTGATGCAGGTTCAAATCCGGGTCTCGCACCTCTAATATTTTCATGTGCGAATCACTTATATCATTATTACCACTTGTCTTACGGTGAAGGAAAACATTGTGAGGAAACCTGCATGTCTGAGAAAACCTAACAAGTTTTCGAAAGACATGTGAAGTCCGCCAACTCGCACTATGCCAACGCGGTGGGCTATGGCCTGATCCCCCTTGTACTGAGGGAGGCCCGTGCCCAGCAGTGGGACGTTAATAAGGGCTGATGATGATGATGATTTCGAAAAATAACATTAAAGTATTAAGTATTAGTTTAAGAAAGTATTACGTAATTTTCTAAAACATTTTGGTAATGGAAACTTCGTAAATTACAGGAAAATCTTTTGTTCTCTCGGGGAAACATCATGACAACAATTGTTAAGTCATACGCTCTGCTGGTTAAACTAGTTACTTAGATAACTAATCTATAAGATCTGTAAGCTGTAAGAAATACATCAATACAATGTATCTACTTACTAATAAATTGTAGATCTTAAAAAAGCCTTAAAAACGTCTGATGGTAAACATTGTGAGGAATTCTGCATGTCTAAGAGAATAAAATTGTCCGCCAACCCGCAATTCACCAGCATGGCATGCCCCTCTTGTTTTAATTATTTTATTTATTTATTTATTTATTTATGTACCATAAACAAAGTAACACAAAATGAAATAGCATAATGTTAACAAAGGATATCTTATCTCTTTAAGAGATCTCTTCCAGAAACCCTACAGAAGTTACATAATATGTGGATTCAGAGCACGCGGTGTAGGTACAGTAAATCATAATTTCTAATACAATAAACTCAGAATTAAGATATAACAACTAATTATTGTACTAATTACACTAAAACAAATAACTACTAACAAACATACTTATATACATATATACTTATAAACATACATACTTATATACATACATATTTATATACATACTTACTTAAATACATAGATACTATACCCTCTTGTATTGAAGAGACTCACCCAACAGTTAGTGTTAGTAATATTTTTGTAAATATTACTTTTCATACGGATAGGTAAATTTAATTCGTAAGCGCTTTTGGAAATTTTCATTAACGGGCGAGTTTTGAACACTTCTTTTAAACCAGTACAGACATTCGCGCTCATTACACAAATAAACGCCCAACGGGACTCGAACCCGCGACCGATTACTACAAACTAAGCCAAAAAACCGTTGAAAACAATGATAAAAATGATAAACATCCTGTTTGACATATTTTCTTCTAATTATTATATAATGCAAAAACAAATTTAGTTTGCAAAGTCTAATTATGATTGAAAGAACTTTTCAAATAAAAAAATAATGAAGCAAAAACTTCGAAGCGACAAGAAAATTAAATACATTACATAATTAATACCTTCTTTATATACTGTATAAACAATATATCGCCCTAGTATATAAAGTTCATCTATATATTCTAAGGTGCGAAGTAAATAAAAGCCCTCACAAGATTTTCGCACTTCCTCTAGTTAGTGTTATTTCATCAGTGAAGCTGCGCACTGCTCGGTGACTTAATTGTACGTAACGATTTAATTACTTTTACTAAATATCAGTACATATAAATAGAATTGAAGTGTCTGTTTTCAATTTCAAATTAACAGCTTTTCACTAAATGTATTTGAAAGTATTTACGGTATTACATCAAAAAAAATCATCTTTTTCGTCTCTCTGTCTATTTGTTTCGGCTAATTTTAATACGGTTTGAGATGTAAGCTTATACAAAAGCTCAGTAGAAAAAGCACTTCTATTTTAACGAACTTCTCAGTTTTCCAAACTTTCCTAAATTTTCTCTTCAACCCTTATTTAGGATGTTATTGTAATCAGTTTAGCTTATTCAAAGTTATATGATTTTTAAAACAACTTTTTTTTATTAAAATGGGCCCGCCCGTTTCGCTGTGCGTAAGTAAATAAATTAAAGGTTTTTTTAATTTCCTACTCAAAAGTAGCTTAAGTTACTTCTAATAACATTAGCTACCTGCGAGAGGAATTCTTTTCAAAATCAGTCCAGCCGTTTTTGAGATTAGCTGGAACAAACAGACAGACAGACAAAATTTTTAAAAATTGTTTTTATGTTGCTAGTATCGAATATACTTGCATAATATGCATTTCGTGAAAAGCTGTATATTTGAAATTAAAAACAGACACTCCAATTTTATTTATATGTATAGATAGATGTATAGACCCCTTTATTTTTAGATTAACAACTAATTAAGATATTTGCAAGTATTGCTAGAGCATTGTCAGTGTGATCAAGCCATAGCCCACCACGCTGGTTAGGTGAAGGTTGGCGGAACTCTTCTCAAGACATACAGATGCCCTCACGATGTTTTCCTTCACTGCATGGCTGGTCATAATATTGACACAGATACGCATATGAAAATATAGGAGGTGTTAGGTCCGGGTTCAATTAGAAGTTTAAAACATTACTTCAAGATACAAGTACTAGACTAGATGTAGGTTTTAAACCTAGGTCCTAGGTTATTTTCCTGTTGTTGGGAACATATCGCTATTCGCCGAGTATATTTTTTTCATAGTTAGTAGGTACGTGAAGCGAGGCAGATGTAGACCAGTGGTATCGCGCCCGCTTTGATCAAGGGAAGTGGGTTCAAATCTAATTCTTTTACCTCTGATATTATTATGTAGGAATCATTATAAATGAAACTATCTTTTCGGATTTTGTCGCGGATTTATTATGATTTTTTGGTTCCCGACGTTTCGAATGCTTTACAGCAATTTCTCCCGTGACCATGATTGGCCTTTATTACATGGAGGATCTAGCCATAGCCCACCATGGACAAGTACGGGCGTAATTTAATGTCTTACAAAATGGGCTGGATTCTCTTAGAAATGAAGGTTTTATTATAAAGTTTCAACATAGCACGAACGCCTTGCTGTACTGATTTTCATGCAATTTCCAGCAGTAGATAGATTGCGGAATTTTATGAAAAAAAAAATTATAGTAAAATGTACTACAAACATTTTGCGAAAAGCGTTTAGTCTTATGTTTGTTAATTAAGTCAAACAACATCGTCACTTTTGAACTTCTCTTATTTTACAATTGCAAATATAGGTACTGACGAAGGTAAGGTCATAAGTATACGACAAATAAAACTAGTGTTTGCGCGCGATTCCATCCGCTTAGTCATATATATTACTGACCTTTACCGCGGCTCCGCTCTCGCTCTAAAGGCTAAAAATCGAAAGAAATATTTTCTGCTGTTTTTGCAACATTTTTCATTGAAGCTCTGCTCTTATTGGTCGTAACGTGATGTAATATAGCCTGTAGCCTTCCTCGATAAACAGAATATCCAATACAAAAAATTTTCAATTCGGACCAGTAGTTTCTGAGATTAGCGCGTTCAACCAAACAAACAAACAAACTCTTCAGCTTTATATTATTAGTATAGATTATATTTTATAAAATTAAGTCAATGACATATTCTATCGTACCTTTTATTTATTTTATTGTAAAGTTTCATTAAAATCTGCTCAGTAGTTATTATAGAGCCACTCTACGCTCATGTTTGATATTAGACACAAAGTGTTGCTCAAGCTTAATAATAAGATCATTTTTAGACAAATAATGTTATAATACTTTATTTTCATATAACTTTATTATATAACGTGGCGTGTTTTTCCGACACCTTCGACAGTGTTCTTCATATTTCAGCGAAAACACAAAATCATGATGAAATTATACACTAAAATCTTCCTCATAAATCACTACTTCTACTAGTGAAAATCGCATGAAAATCCGTTTAGTAGCTTTTGTGTTTATAGTGGACAGACAGACGTAGTACTTTTTTAAAGTGTAGTGAAATTATCTAAAATGCAACCACATTTATTGAAAAACATTCGCATCTAGTATATTACTACGCGTATTATACTATTGTTCTTCTATTATAATTATAGAATATTTAAAAGTTAGCAAAATGAGTGTAAAAAACAGTGTTGATGTATAGTATTATTAGTATCAGAGGTCAAGCATTATGATGAATTAGCAATTGTGCAGTGTTGTCTCATTTCTTGTAAGTAGTTTATAATATAATAGTTATATGTTGGAACATTTTTTACAACAGCGCCATCTAGTTCCGTGGTAAGCTACGAAGCTTGTGTTACGGATACCAGATAGTTGATATACTACACATATAAATTTTAAATACATACATAATATAAATATTAACACCCATGACTGGAGATCAAACATTCGTGCTCAACAAATGAATGCCCCCAGCGGGACTCGAACACGCGAACGCTGGCGCAGAAAGAAGGGTCACCGCCTTACTTAGTAAAGTTCAAATAGTTGCCTAGATAGTGGTTAGGATGTAAGAATACGGTTCCGGCGGTCGTGGGTTCAATTTTGGGTTGGACAAGTAGAGTTTTTATGTTAAGTTGGAGCGTGTAATTGTGAAAATATACAGGTTGTATAAAAATTATAACGGATTTTTTTAATGCGGAGGAAATTTTCGAATGTACGCAAGTTATCATGTAACGCCCCATTGCACTGCGGCGAAGGGTTCCACTTTGGGTTTTAGTATGTAGGAGTCTCACAATTCCTGTCTGATGATGGCCAGCAGCTATAGGACCCCATAATAAGCTCCCCATGATGAGATATAAAAAATGTTACTCACTAACTAATCTATATATAATTATACCACTCGGTGGTGTAGTGGCTAGCATGTACGGTCATACATCGAGAGGTCCTGGGTTCGAGTCCCGGGTCGGGCCAAATTTAATTATTGAGTCTTTCTGTTTAGTTAGTCTCAGTAATAGCCCGGAATTGGGAAATCGGCGGTAATTCCCCCATGCCTCGGAGAGCACGTAAAGCCGTCGGTACTGCGCGTTAGCTGTCACTGGTCGTGTCGAGTAGTCGTCCCACCGGTGTATGAGAGTGATAGGAATAGAGAGTGTACTTGTGTCTGCGTGTACACTTGTGCACTATTGGTACAGTCGTCCCACCGGTGTATGAGAGTGATAGGAATAAAGAGTGCACTTGTGTCTGCACTATAATATCTCCTGCAGTTGGCTAGTCCCAATGAGATTAGCCGCCATGACCGGAATCGGTCGGAGAACATTATTACATTATACCAATACAAAACAGTGCAGCTTCTTTTTCTCTGTTTGTCGAAGATTTTTTTGCTTTAATAGGAATTATCAATAAAAAATGGAAAAAAAATAGTTCTTATATAGGTAGATAGGTAAAGACAAAACTGTCTAATAGTTAATTACTAGCTACACCCTCGCTGTCTCCGTTACTACTTGCTACCATATATAATCAACGTCTGCCCTGTGGTTTTCTTGTGATGACCCAGACAGATAGACAGACAAATGTATAAAAACGAATGGTTCAGCCTGTGTATGGATAACTAGTATTCCCCGCGGCTTCGCTCGCATTCTAAAGATAGGAAACCAAATTCTTACTAAGTCGTGCTATGGTATCCAGCAGAACTAACACCCGCCCTTCCCATTTTTGCAACATTTTTCATTGATGCTCCGCTCCTATTGGTCGTAGTGTTATGTAATATAGCCTTCCTCGATAAACGGACTATCCAACACAAAAAAAAATATTCTGACCAGTAGTTTCTGAGATTAGCGCGTTCAAGCAAACAAACAAACTCTTCAGCTTTATAATATTAGTGTAGATTTATCTTATTATATTTACAGATGTGTATTATTGTAAAAACCTATTCATCATGTTTGCATGCCGTGATGTATTATAGCCTATAGCCTTCCTCGATAAACGGACTATCCAACACGAAAATAATTTTTCAAATCGACCAGTAGTTCCTGAGATTAGCGCGTTCAACCAAACAAACAAACAAATAAACAAACGAACAAACAAACTCTTCTGCTTTATAATATTAGTATAGTATATATGTATATATATGTATATACTATATATATGTATATACTATATCAATAAGATTTTCCAAAAAATATTCAATGAACAGATTCGACTCAGTTTAAATTTTATTATAGACAGGGCTAATATGATCTAAACTAAAACTCGGCGAACAAAAAAAACACTGATTTTTATCGTTATTGGAGTAATTATATTGCTTCAAGAATGCACTTTGAACACATTGCGGTTACAGCGATTTGAACAGTATTATACATAGCCAATTATAATCCTATTTGAAACTTCAATCACAGTTTTAGTGAACCTTAACCTATAATTACTCTAGTAGCTCAGTAAAGTAGTAGCCCAGTGGCAACGTGCTCGCTTCGATATCTGAGTGATGTGGGTTCAAATCCGAGTCATGCACCTCTCTCAACTCTTCTCTCAGAATCAATTCTAACATGATTATCACTTGTCTTACGGTGAAGGAAAACATCGTGAGGAAACCTACATGTTTCAGAGAGCCTACCAAGTTTTGAAAGACATGTGAAGTCCGCCATCGCGCACTTAGCTATTAGCGTGGTGGACTATGGTCTGATCCCCCTCGTATTGAGAGAGGCCCATGTCTAGCTGTGTGTTATGTGTAGGCTGCGATATAAGTGAATTACAAAATATTATTACAAAATTGATTATATAATAATCAATTTTTCTAAAGCGATTTTGATTCATTTTATTATATAAAAAGAATTGTGTTATTGATATAAAAATAATGTGTTTGTTACAGACATGTCAACGAGAGAGTGACGACTAAGATGGCTACTAAATATTCGCCCACGATGAATAACTATGCTGAGAGCGGCTTAAATAAAAACTACTGTGTCGATTGTGATAATGTTGTTAAAAGTTGTGTAGATTCAAATATGAATATGCAAAAATTTACAGAAGTGCAAGAGTTTTATAATGGCAAGAATATTTTAATTACTGGAGCTACAGGTGAGATATACTTGTCTTGTCATATAGATATACTTGTCTAGTGGCTAGAATATATGGCAATAGATCCAGAGGTTCTGGGTTCGAGTCCCGAGTTATGCCAAATATGGTTATGGGTTGTTTTGTCAAGAAATTATTAGTAACAGCCCGGTGTTCAGAAGTTGGGTAAATTTAACTTAAGTGTGTAGTAAAGTTTTAACTTTGAGAAGTATATTTACGCTTACGACCAGGTGGTTATGTGGGACTTACCAGCTTACAAAAAGACAGTAATGCCGACTAAACCCCAATTAAACCTTCCGTCTTATTGGGACCTGGCAGGTCTGCTGAAGCAGACCATACCACCAGCCAAGGGATTGCCCCACAGTCCACTCTGCATCATAGAAGTACCAGGAGCAACTCGCATGATACATCGCCCACCGAAGTGGGCCCTCCCCGCGCGTTTCTTGTCTTCACGCCCGGCCGGATTGATGATTTTTTTAGAAGAAGGAGCGTTTCGCTTCGTCATTTATTATACGTGCGGCTAAGGATTGTAACAACCTGCCTGCGTCAGTGTTTCCGTCCGATTACAATATGGGTGTCTTCAAGGCAAGAGTGAATAGGTGGCTACTGAATTAGTGCGACTTACCATCAGGTGAAACGTAGTCAAGCACTAACTCAGAACGATATATAAAAAAAATCTATGAAAAATCTTGCAAAAACACGGGCGGGCGTTAGTTCTGCGAGGTATCATACTGTGCGACTTAGAAAGAAATTGGTTTCCGGTCTTTAGAACGCGTGGGAAGCTGCGCGAAATGCTACTCGTAGTATCTAATAAAATTAAAAGTACAATTCTTATTGTGATATAAAATAATATAATAAGATGTCAGTACTAATTCGACTCGGTTTATACAATACATGGATTTGCTCGCGGTTTTCGTATAGCCTATAGCCTTCCTTGATAAACGGACTATCCAACTCAAAAACAATTTTTCAAATCGAAGCAGTAGCTCCTGAGATTAGCGCGTTCAACCAAACAAACAAACAAACTCTTCTGCTTTATAATATTAGTATAGATATTTACTTAACTACATATATAGTTTCATTTATAATGTCAAATATTCGCGTAAACCTAAGAAAGTATTGTATTGAAAATTTTTAAAATTAAGTTTTTTTTCATTTTAGGGTTCCTTGGAAAAATATTAATGGAGAAACTACTTCGTTCCTGTCCTGGTGTAGAAAACCTGTATTTATTGGTGAGGCAGAAACGAGGAAAGGACATATATACAAGAATTGAAGAAGTTTTCGACGATCCGGTAAGTGACTGATTTAACTGATCAATTTCCTAACAGAATGAAGATATTTTAAAACTGTTGAAAAAATTATTCGTCTAAGATTCCGATCTATGAGATGGAACTGATTCCTCCTTCCCATGGATGGACCATAAAACATACCACAAATAAACATAATTTCGCTAGACCACTAAATAGATTGTTTTAAAATTGTTTGAAATACTTTTCTTTATATGACACTATTAAAATTAATTTTATGTGTGTTCTTCACTTACTTATAAGGAACCCGAGAGAAGTTACGCTAGTACAGTATAATAATATATGTAGTTATACATTTTTAGGTAATCGACAAGTAGGTACTTTTTATAAATAAATAAATATGTTGCGACATTATTACAAAAGCACCATCTAGTTCCGTGGTAAGCTACGAGGCTTGTGTTACGGATACCGGATAGTTGATACACTACACATATATAAATTTTAAATACATACATAAAAAATATATAAACCCATGACTGGACATTCGTGCTCAACAAATGAATGCACCCCGCGGGACTCGAACCCGCGACCGCTGGCGCAGAAAGTAGCGTCACTACAAACTGAGTCAAACGTGTCGTTATTCTTATCTAAACTAAGCAATCTTTACTAAGCAAATTCGATTTCAATTAATTAAATTTAAATACCTCTAACTTTAATATATTATGGACAATAATAAAAGTTCGTATGTTGTTGCCTCAGACCAATAAATTTTTTATTGGTCTGAGGTTGTTGCACGTTAAAAAGCTGTTATCGTAAGAGTGTGATGTATGCCTTAATTGATGTCTTAATTAAACATTTACATTGGCTTACTTTGATCTTTCCACAGAAAATAGTTTTAATTTTTTCAACCGAAAAACAAATACAATGGTTTTTTTTACTTTAAAAAGTACTTTATGTGTGTTATAATAATCGCTGCCTAACGCTTTATATACGTAGGCCATAGTCCACTACGCTGGCTAACGCTGGTTGGCGAACTTCACATGTCTTTCGTAAACTTGCTAGGTATTCTCAGACATGCAGGTTTCCTCACGATGTTTTCGTTCACCGTAAGACAAGTAATCATGATAGAAATGATTTGCACATGAAATATCAGAGGTGCGAAACTCGGATTCGAACCCGCGTCACTCAGTTGTCCAATCGAACGCATTACCACTTAGTTACCACTGCCTTAATATATTTTATTAAATTTTCACTTTGCAAGTGGCTTTTGCAGTGAGGTAATTTAGTAAAATAAAATAAATTTAGTAAAAAACCTCAATGGAAGGTTCAATTAACAATCCTCGCATAACCCACATACTAAACAAATAATTAAATGGAAATGACCTCAGTACTTTAGTGCAAATTTGCATTGAACTGTGATGAAAACATGATATAAAGCTTACCGTCCAATGAAAGCGATATTACTTGTTACAAAGCTTTTCTGTCAATATAATTTGGTTTATTTTAAAAACGGACTATGTATACATGTTTAGTGCTAGCAAACCTTGCTCGCTTCGCTAAGCGTAAGTTAAAATAAATTAAACGGTTTTTTTATATTTCTTTAATATAATAAAAGTAGCCTAACTTACTCCTTATAACATAATCTGCCAGTGGAAGTCCCGTCAAAATCGGGCCGGCCGTTTCAGATTATCCAGAACAAATAGACGAACAGACATTAAATTTCAGAATAGATTTGTACGAGTATGTACCGTATACTTTCATATTATGCATTTAGTGAAAAGTTCAATTTTATTTATATGTACTGACGCATCTTTATCATAAATATAGCTTTCTCTTAGGTATAAAAAGATTTGTTAGACTTGATTTCGTTTTATAGATTACGCAAACCAACAAACATTTTATTTTATTTAGATTTTCTTAGGTTTACGTGAATATTTGACATTATAAATGGAACTATCTTTTCGGATTTGGTCGCGGATATATTTTTATATTCGGACGGGAGAGACTCTCCCGTGACCATGATTGCTGTAAAACATCGGAAACCAAAAATCAAAGTAAATCCGCGACAAAGTCCGAAATGATAGTTTAATTTATAAAGTTTAGATTCATATAGTGCACTAGCAAGTACTAACTTACCCTCGCTTCGCTCGAATACGTCCCTGGTTACTTGGACATAGCGTTGCTTCAGTTTAATAAGAGGATCTTTTTAAGAGTAATAAATCCTTAATACATTGTTTTCATATCTATACTAATATTATTAAGCTAAAGAGTGTGTTTGTTTCTTTGTTTGTTTGGTTGAACACGCTAAACTCAGGAACTACTGATCCGAATCGAAAAATTCTTTTTGTGTTGGATAGTCCGTTTATCGAGAAAGGGTATAGGCTATATAACATTACGCTACGACCAATAGGAGCGGAGCATCAATTGAAAAATGTTGCAAAAACGGGAGTTATTTGGCTTCTTGCTTTTAGAACGCGCGTGAAGCCGCGGGAATGGCTAGTATAACATATATGTATAACTTTATTTGTTATTACGGCACTTTACGCATGCCAATTAAGCTCTACGTCGGCAGATCTTTTCCGACATCTTCAACAATTATCTTCATATTTAAGCAAATAAACACAAAGTCTTAATGAATTATACATTTATACGTCCTTCGTGAATTATTCCATCTATTACTAAAAATTATATGAAAATCCGTTCAGTAATTTTTGAGTTTATTGCGGACAAACAGACGCGGTATGAGACTTTTGTACAATATGTAGTTATGATGATAGAGATAAAAAAAGCTTGTAATAAAAACTGTTTACAATTAACAAGTAGGTGTCTTGTGATGTTTAAGTCCCGTATCGTCATTACGACACATGGCTCAGTTCGTAGTGGCCCTACTTACTGATGCAACGGTCGCGGGTTCGATTCCCGCTGGAGACATGCGTTTGTGTGATGAACACGAACCTTTATACTCCAGTCATGATGTTTATATTTATAATTTGTTTATATTTAATAAAGATTTATATATGTGTAGTGAATCAACTATCTGGTATCCGTAACACAAGCCTCGTAGCCTACCACGGAACTAGATGTTGCTGTGTGTTAAGTTAATGTACCTACATATTTATTAATTAAAGTTTGTTGTTGTCATCTAGACTCTACACAACATTAGTGACAGATCCTATAATTACATAAAGACGTCATTTAGGTCACGATCAAGTGTCAAAAGTGCTTGACATTGTCAGAACAAAGGCACCAACTTGGCCTTTACAGCAAAATTATACACTAAAAGGAAAATGAAATATTTTTAAACGTCATAACTTAGTACATAATTTATGGAACGGTTATTTATTTAACTTTTAGTATGGATTTCTCAGAAATGAGATGTTTTCTCGAAGTCAAAAGTATCCTATAAATTGACCCGGATCTGAACTATCATCGCACTAAATTTCATTAAAATCTCTCCGGTGGTTTTGTTTTGACGATATGCGATCACGGACTGACATACGTTCTAAAAATATTGTATAAATGTGGTATCTATAGTATTAAATTGTAATGACTTTATAGTATTATGTATTAGTAATGTAATGTATTTACAAGTTATTGTAATCCCACGATCAATAAGGCACGATTATTATTAATTTTAAAAAACCTATTCAACGGCCTCATTAGTTTGGCAGCTAGCATGCACGGTTGCAGATCTGGATGTCCTAGATACGAGTCCTGAGTCGTGTCAAATTTGATTATTAAGTTTTTTATAAAATTTTCACTAACAGCCATGTTTGACCTCCTGTTTAAGCATCGTATGCATATAAAACCGTCGTTCCTGTGTCTCTCACTAGTCGTGTCGAACAGTCGTCCCACCGGAGTATGAGAGTGATAAGGAATAGAGAGTGCACTTGTGTCTTCGCATACACTTGTGCACTATAATATCTCCTGCGCAGTTGGCTAGTCTCAATGAGATTGGCCGCCGTGGCCGGAATCGGTCGGGAGGACATTCTTATCATTATATTATGTACATATGTATATGTATTATGTATACATACGTATATTATTAAACAATGTATAAATTATAATGTAAATTTATTTTAGAAGCAAACATTATTTAGCATAGGTAACCTAAGTTAAGTACGCTTCGAGGTTTTTCCTAGTTAAGTTGATTGTAAGAGAACAATATTTATTTATTTACTAGCGTTCGCTCAGCTTCGTCTATAGGTACGAAACTATCTTCAATACATATTATAAAATAAAGTCTTCCGCCGCGTGTCTGTCTGTTCGCAATAAACTAAAAAACTACTGCACCGATTTTCATGCTGTTTTCACCAATGGATAGAGTGGTTCTCGAGGAACGTTTTAGTGTATAATTTGTCAAGTTTTTGTAAACATTTACTAGCGGAGCCCGCGGCTACGCTCGCTCTAAATCTAGGGTCGAACCCGAGCGAACCGAGGGTAAATCGCTAGTGTCATTATAATATGTATACTGTCCTGATAAAAACTCCATACAGTTTGCTCAGTCCCAAGTCGTATTTTTTGGAAAATCTTACAGAATTAGTTATTATTATCGATACAGACGTCAAATCTATTACAAATTATCATTATCTATCCAAATTTACCCTGGAAATTGTCGGAAAATAAAAATAAATTCCGACTTTGTGGCGCACCATTTTTTTACGGCACTACGCGTTTTCTTATTATTTTTTATGGATGTATCGATGGTAAGAATGCCGTACAAAAATATATGACCAAAATGTACTCACTCTACCTGTACTTTTGAATTCTCACCTGCACTCAGTTGGACAGCTTACAAGTGACGGCATAGTGCTGAATCTTATTATTTTATGCTCTTATATCGTTCTAGATAGGTCACCTGGTGGTTCAAATGACCCATAATTTTTTCAACACGGGCCTGTAGTCTATATTATTTTTAGAATTTTCTAATGTCTCGCTGACTGTCAGTCTGTGACCGCATCTAGTATATATCTAGAATAGTTAGGTCAACATAACGAATACTTCTTACTGCGGGTTATTAGTATTAGATATTTATCTCAAAACCGAGAAATCATGTCTAGAGCGAGGGTAAGTCGTGAGTATAGACCCTACATAGTAATTTTAAAGAAAACATTATTTCCAAATATTTCAACTGTCCACAGAAAGGTTTGTTAAAACTTGGCAACCGGGTAGCAGTGGAAGATTTTATTTGGCATAACGCCTGAAGTCTTAATCATCAGATCCAAACTTGCTTTTTCTTTTTACTAACTTTGAATTTCTATAAGATTTTCATACCAACAAACAAAAAATATATACTTTGTACATATTTCCTAACAAATATATCTTAAAAAAGTGGTTGTCTTCATGACCCTAAATGTATAAAATTAAAAAATCTCAAGTCCTAATTGCCTCAACACAAATTTGAACTGACACACACCTCATAAAGTACTTTTTCACTGACATCAAAAAGCACGATTTCTCAATTTGATTGTATTGTTTTTGTTTCTTCTTTCAGAACATCGCCATTTTTCTGTTTCTCTTCGATTTCAAAAAAACATTAAAACATACCCCTAAGTGTAGAAAATAGGTTATAGAAAATAATATTAAATTAATTGCTGTAAAGCACGCAAAACGTCGGGAACCAAAACTCAAAATAAGTCAACGACAAAATCTGAAAAGACACATTGACTATAAATATTATAACCTAAGAAAGTATGAACACCCAAGATTTATCTCCCTCCCTCTCCCTCTAAAGTTTCGAAAACAAATTTTAGTCCTCAATATAAATTATAGGATGATTGAATTTTCTCCTGTTTAATTTTTAAAATACTTTCTTCTTACTTTACGCTTAGGTACGTTAAAATGTATCGCGGCTTCGTGTTGAATACGCAAGCCATTAAAACGGAAGAACATTTTTTTATTATATTTATTTATTTAATCTTTATTGCACACATAATATAAATATAAAAAGGTACAACTATTGTTCCTATAGACGTTAAGAGTGCAAAGGCGGTCTTATTGCTAAAAGCAATCTCTGCCAAACAACCTTTGGTGAGAAGATTTAAAATTCGAAAACGGGACGGAGCTATCAAAATACGAAATAACTTAATAATAATATAATACAGAAAAATAAGATATACATACACATAAACAAATACAATATATATATTTTTTTTAATATGTTGGGACATTTACACACAGCACAATCTAGTTCCACGGTAAGGTACGAGCCTTGTGTTATGGATACTAGATGGTTGGTATACTACACATATATAAGTTTAAATACATACATATTATAAATATAAACATCCATGACTGGAGTACAAACATTCGTGCTCAACAAATGTATGCCCCCAGCGGGACTCGAACCCGCGACCGCTTGCGCAGCAAGTAGGGTCACTACAAACTGCGCCACGCGTGTATAATATAATACACAAATAATTTAATTCGGTTTTTTTGGGTTTTAATGGGTAGTAGCCTCTCTACCCGGTGAGCCCTACATAACCACCTGTTACCTACAGAAGGTATGCGTTTTTCCCAACATTAAAAAAGGTTACGACTAATACATTATTTCTAAGATTAAAAGTTAGTAATATTATATGTAAATACAAGTTTCCTAGACAAATAGTTATTTATAATATTTACTTAAAATGGTATTGTGTAAAGTACCTATTAAGTACAAAGCTGTTTGCTGATCGAGTGTCAGAATAAAGACATAAAATGTTAAATCAATACAAAACTGTCATAAATTTTATTTTTTATGTGTATAAGGCATTATTTTTTCTATCACACTACTGTTTTACGAGCGACTGAGCATGTCTTTCGAAAACTTGCTAGGTTCTCTCAGATATGCAGGTTTCCTCACGATGTTTTCCTTCACCGGAAGATAAGTGGTAATCATGTTAGAAATAATTTGTACATGGAAATATTAAAGGAGCGAGACCCGGGTTTCAACCCGCTTCACACTATTTCCCAAGCGAGCACTTTACCACTGGTTTACTACTACCTTAACCATCTATACATATAAATAAAATTGAATTGTCTGTTTTTAATTTCAAATTAACAGCTTTTCACTAAATGCATATGAAAGTATATATGATACTAATATCAAAATATCAATTTTAAACATTTTCGTTTATTTGTCTGTCTGTCTGTTTGTTCCGGCCTATCTCAGAAACGGCTGAACCGATTTTATTGGGACAATCACTCGCAGATAGCAAATATTATAAGGCGTAACTTAGTACTTTTTAACTGTCTTCAAAAAGGAGGAGGTTATATTTTTGATTTTTTAAACTAGTGGAACCCGTGGCTTAAATCGCGCTAAACCTAGGGATGAACCCGAGCGAAGCGAGGGTGAGTCGCTAGTATAATAAATATGTATTTTTAATACATATTTCTACGTAACTGACTATACATAGTCTCATTAAGACGAGTCGCAGTAAACTAAACTAATCAACAACATAATGACATCGGTTATTATCTATCATTAATCATTTATGGATCCCAATGACCTATCTCTGTTTTGCTTACGATAGGCATTTTAATGTTATTAGTATGGAGATTATTATGGGACATTATTACACACAACACCATCTAGTTCCGTGGTAAGCTACGAGGCTTGTGTTATTTACATGTCTTACGAAAACTCGTAAGGTTCTCTCAGACATGCAGGTCTCGCGACGTTTTCCTTCAGACAAGTGGTAATCATGTTAGAAATGAGCACATGAAAATACTTACACAACAGACGTGCGAGATTCGAACCCGCAAAGTTATCCAAGTGAGCGCGTTACCACTGGGCTATCACTGTCTCCATTTTAAGTTAATTATTAGAACTGCAAAATATTTACATATGACAATCTGGTACTTGGTAGAGCTTCGAAACTAATAGCTATAAAACAAATTATAAATATGTAATGTATGTTTATTTGTTCTCCGAAACTAGTGTTTTTGAAGTGAAAACTTCTTTAACATCGTTGTGATTTGAAAGTCGATGAAACGAAAAAGCGACGGTAAAAAGAGACAGACACATAAATTCATAAGATTTAACGTGGGAGAAAATGAGATAGGAAGATCATTACTTAAACCTAATAATTTAGCCTCTTCCCGAAATTTTACATTCCTCTCATTATCTTGAAGTCAAAATTTTTGAAGGTTTCACTTCTACCTCGTGTGAATTGCACACATGCTTTTTTATTACTTTGTCATTTATTTATACTACTTATACTATTTTTTGCAGATCTTCGATCGTCTTAAAGAAGAAGTGCCAAAGTTTAGACACAAAATAGTGGCGATACCAGCTGACTGTGAAGCAGCGGGTCTAGGTCTCACTATCAGTGATAGACAAACACTCATAGAAAAGGTACGTTTTATATCAAAATACTACCAAATTTACGGCCTTTCCTGGGCGTAAGTTAAACTAAACTAAATGGTTTTTATAACATTCTAATCAAAAAAAAGTATCCAAAGTTACTTATTATAGCATTACCTATGTGCGAGTGAAAAGGCTGTCGAAATCGGTCTAGCCGTTTCAGAGATTAGCCGAAACAAACAGACAGACAGACAGGCCAAATTTTTAAAAATTGACTGTATGATATTAGTACCATTTATACCTATTTTCATATGGATTGAATGAAAAGCTGTGAATTTGAAATTAAAAACAGACACTTTCATTTTATTTACTTATATGTAGGTACTAATTTTTTAGTTAAAACTATCAAATTTCCCTCACTCCGGCTGAGTTCTCAGAGCATTTTTCCCGCAATAAAAGTATGTACAGTTCTTGAGGCATAAGCTCAGCTTTGCATTTGTGTGAGTGATAGCTAAAAGCCAATAGCCGCGCATCAAAAACCAGTTAAAACAGGTTTAAACCACTCGCAACGTTTATCCGTATCGTCGTGCCTATTCGTACACTGCATTCACACAAATGCAAAGCTGAGCTTATGCCTCAAGAACTGTAAGTATAATATGTTGACTCGAATACTCAGCTATCATACCTCATCAAAATCTGTGTAATGGTTTTCTCGTAAAGCGGTTACAGACAGAAAGACAAAAATTCTACAAACTATAGATTTGGCCTTTGTATCGATAATTATGACTTTCAATAAGATTTTCCCATCAATTTTAATGGTAAGATTTAACTACTTTACATTTTTTTTATTTGTATGTGTACAGATTAATTATTTATGGCGATAATTATTTAAGTAAACTCACTTGCAATAAACTACAACAAGAAGGTAAAAAATAACAATCTATACTATAATTATGGTTTTTTCTAACTTTTTTATTATAATATAAAATTTAATCGTTCTCATGTAAATTATGACGCATTATGGTTATACTTTATGTACTTTACCTTTATTATGTATTTACGTAATATAATTTACAAATAGACGGTTTCATGGAACCTGCAAATTAAATATAATATAAAATATTATTACATTATTATTGGCAACTGGTAGCCCAGAGGTAGCACACTCTTGAATAACCAAGTGTTGCGGGTTCCAATCCGGGTAAATTTTTATATGCGAATCATTTTCTAATTTATTATGCTATTTTTTAAAACAAATATTATTTTAAAAAATTTAGAATTATAATTATAGTAGCTAAAAATAAGTTAATAATATTGCCATATTAATAGATAAAATAATTCAAAATTTTAAAATTTTAAATGCTTAGAATTAAAATGTATAATTTGATAACGTAGGTACTTTGATGCCATTTTGATTTTTTGTAAATTGTGGGTAGGCATTGTCTGTAACAAGTATATAACCCCCTGCGACGTCTTATACCTTAGTCTCTCCCGTGACCATGATTGCTGTAAAGCATTCGAAACGTCGGGAACCAAAAATCATAATAAATCCGCGACAAAATCCGAAAAGATAGTTTCATTTATAATGTCAAATATTCGCGTAAACCTAAGAAAGTATTATTAATTTCTCTTAATTTCTTCATTTCATATTTATGTTTCAGGTTCATGTGATATTTCATTCCGCTGCGACAGTGAAGTTCGACGAGCACTTACGCGCAGCGTTGGTCATCAATGTGAAGGCGCCTTTATATCTATTGCAGCTGGCTAAAGATATGAAAGGATTAAAGGTAAGATAAACATTATGTTTAAAATTAGGTAACACATTCATAAATAAATATGTTGAGACATTAACACATCACCATCTATAAGATCCGTGGTAAGCTACGAGGCTTGTGTTACGAATACCAGATAGTTGATTCACTACTCATATATAACTTTAAATACATAATATATATTATAATTATAAACACTCATGAGTCACGACAGGAGTACTGGTGACAAATGAATGCCACCAGCGCGACTCGAATCCGCGACCGCTCGCGCAACTATTATACACTACATACGTTATATTATATTCGTACATAATATAAATTAATAGGGATGTTTACTTTGGAACGAAAGATACACTTTCGTTTTCTAGTGACGCGATCACAGACAGACAAAAATTCAAAAAAGACGATAGAGCCTCTATATTAATTGTAATGACTATTTCAATAATATTTCCAAAGAATAATAATTGCGCAGACTCGATTAAGTTATAATATGTAACGAAAAATATTTTATTTTCCAGGTATTCATGCATATATCAACAGCCTATTCAAATTGTCACCTCTCCCACATAGAAGAACAGTTCTATCCGTGTACAACGGATAGTGAAAAGTTGCATACTATAGTGGATAAGTTGACAGATGACGAAATAAATGACATCTTGCCCACGTAAGTATTCATCATCCGCCCTTTTTAACATCCCACAGCTAGTCCACCGCGCTGGCCTAGAGTGTGTTGGCGGACTTCACATATCTTTCGAAAACTTGCTAGGTTTTCTCAGACATGCAGGTTTCCTCACGATGTTTTCCTTCACCATAAGAGGATTTGAACCCGCATCACTCGGTTATCCAAGCGAGCGCGTTACAGCTGGGCTATCGCTGTCTCGTAAGTATTAGATAAATGAAATGCAAGAACTTTGAAGTGCGACAGATCTTAAACTACGGGTACAAATTGGATAAAATTTGGAAATATGCCAAGTTTTATTGTGTCTTAGTCACTAAAAATTAGACTCCTAGCTTAATCCAAAACGAAGTTACAGGGGGGTGGAAAATGCTGGTAACTCCGTTCCCCTTTTTGCTCAACTTGGCATAAACACTGCCGTGCCCCCTGATACAAAAACTCAAGTTACTAATTAGCGTCTCAAAAGTGACCTCAAAAAGAACTATAGAAGACGAAATTATGCCCTTTGTCAAGTCTCTTTGGTTCATTTGATTTAATTTGATTTGATTTGACTGATGTGAAGTGATTAGAAAATTAGAACTGTTTTAATTTTTTTGGTTTGACTAAACTAAAATTAAGTTCATCTTTGTCCACTCTTCCATTAATTTTTGTCTTTCTTTCTAATTTTAGGTACTTTTTATCATAATAATGCTTTTTCGTGACACAACTTTTACAAAAATGAATTATTTAATGTTATATACTTTTTCACAGCATTTTAGGAGAATGGCCGAATACATACACGTTCACGAAAGCTTTGGCGGAGAAGGAGTTAAGGTTGAACAGCAGAAATGTACCTCTTGCGATATTTAGACCAGCTATAGGCAAGTAATTTACAAACTAAAACGTAATTTAAATCTACAACATTCTAAGTGGAATATAAATATTAAATATTTTTAGATACAGATGCCAGCAGTGAGATGATTTAGATTTTTTTTGTTTGTATGTGTACACATCATACGAATACTACTGAATTTTAATGAACTTTGGTTTGATGATAGCTGGTTTATGGTTATTAAGATCACGTATAGGATATATCTCAGCTTCGAGATCTATGATCTCAACAGTAATAAGTTTAGGTCTTCAATTTTTCTTAGTATCTACACTTATAATAATATGTAATAAACAATATTTTTATTTTATACTTAATTCTGCGTATTTCAGTGACGTCCACAGTAAAAGAGCCTCTAAAGTGTTGGTTGGACAACATGTATGGACCCACCGGTGTGGCTGTTGGGACTGGTGAGTGATTCTGACTTCCTTACTAATACCAATCTACTAAACCATCATCATCATCATCAGCCCTTTTTGACGTCCCACTGCTGGGCACGGGCCTCCCTCAGTACGAGGGGGATCAGGCCGTAGTAAACCATATAGATGCATAATTAGTGCATTTAGACCAGGGTTCGGAAACCAGGTTTATTTAAACTGGTTTTCGTTAAGTAACCCCAAACCGAAAGGTTTTTCGGTTTAAGGTTAATAGATACAAGGTTTAATACATACAAACATACGAGTCACCTCTCTTTATGTGTCGATTAATATAATATTTATTTTATAAGTGGTAGTGCCATGCTTGTTACCTTCGGGTAGCAACCGAATGGGCCGGCACGCCCCGTATAGTTCATTAGTACAACTCTCTCACAGAAGACCGGCGTGAAGTGGCAGCTATGCTGTCGCGTTTCGTCCGGTGAGTGAGAGTCCGGGAGGCCCACTCTCCTTCCCCCCTCCCTCTTCCCTTCATCCTCCGCCTTCGTTCCCCCCTCCCTCCCACTTCCCTCCCTCCTCCATCCCTCCCTTTCCTGAAAGGCCGGCAACGCATCTGCAAGCCAGGCTTGCAGATGTCCATGGGCGGAGGTGATCACTTCCCATCAGGTGAGCCTCCTGCCCGTTTGCCCCCTTTTTACCATAAAAAAAAAAAAGTATTTTAAAATGTTTTTGGTGACAGCCTACTACAATTTAAGAGGGGTGTATTTGTACCGGACGGGCGGAACTCGAGGGCAAAGTATATGTTATTTACCCAACGAGCCGCTGACGCCCTGTACACTATAGGTTCGGATCTTGGGGTGCACCGATTCCGTCGAAATAAAACACCGATATGTCTTCTAAGTAACGGTAGATGGCTTGCAGATCTTCTATTACTATTCCCTAACTATTCTTCTAGAGTCGTCGCGAATTCCACTGTCGACTGTTCGATAATACTATTACTATTGCTACTGACTATTACTATTCTAACTATTGACCGCTCGTACTATTAACCACTCTAACTATAGACCACTGATGAAACGCACTGATGATAACGCCCTGATGAAAACGCACCGATGAAAACGCACTACCTATGAAATGCCTCTAGCGCTAATCCACCTCAGAGCAATACCATGCAGAGAGCCGCAAGCCACCGACCCGTTTTGTCTTTATTTACACTGTAATTTTCACTATAATATTTACAATATTTTACGATTTATTCTAAAACTATTTAACCTATGCTTATGTATTATATATCACTTTAAAGCTTAAGTTATTATCTATTTAACTATAACAAGTACTATAGTAAATACGAACAATATCATTTCGAAATATGCCAAAATATGACTATACTACAACGGTCAGCCTATGAACACAATATCTTTAACTAATATATTTCACAACAATCTATAAATATTAAGTTCTAAACTAGTTTTATCTATTACTAATTGTAACAAAAACAATATAAACATAAATGAGTGACAATGTTATAACCAAATTCGAAAATATTTTTACATTAAGTTTCTTTCTATAAAAATTACTATTTACGGCATTATTTAGAAATATTGAACCTTATATAAACAATAAAATTATTACAAAATATGAAAGTATAAAATATGTTTAGAATTAATATAGTATTAATTCCTATCAAAGCTGTAATTATTTAAACATAATTTAAAATAATGAATAATAAGCTATTGAATTATAACATGTATGCGTAATATTAAAAAGACTACCTGACTATATTATTTATCTATTTTACTAGAATCTACAATATTTTTTACTTATTACTATATGCATTTCTCAAACTGGCATCAAACAGTATTATATAAACATAAAATTGTAAACTTATGACATTCATACTCTAACAGAAATATATGTATTGAAGTTGTTTAATCGAAGCGGAATAATATATAAAAGCAATCATTAAATAATACAAAATTCAACATAAAGCATAATTGAAAACTAAAATCTAATTCTATAGACGCGCACGTAGATCCGTTTGCGCGTTAATTAGTCATCGGTACGAGCGTACATAGTTCCGACTGAGTGAAGCTGCTCGCAGCGCGTTCGACAGCCGTCGGCACTCGTCGACTTATTCGCTAATACTCGATCGGAAGTCGGGACTCGTCGTATTCTTCGTCGGCACACGTCGGAAATCTTCAACCATTCTACAGACGCGCACGTAGATCCGATTGCGCGTTCAATATCTATCGGCACTTGTCGGCAGCCGGCAATATTCGTCGCGAACATTTCTCCCGCCGTGCAAACATCATGCCCAGCGTGTTGCTGCATCCATTTCGCGGTGAGCGGCGATAATTCCTTAATTGGGTAAGGGGACGAGTTTCTTGGTTGGCCTCTTCAGGAGACCTGTTTTCAGTACATATACTATGCGAATTTTTCATTCGGCACCCATGACGTCTATCTCGATGTGTTCTCTTGCCCATGTATGTCGTGGTATTTTCGAATCTATGATGCGGACTGGATCGCTCTCTATGATATTGACGACCTTGGCTATAAGGCTCCCGCTGGTATTGGGGTTCGGTTACGGTTCGGGACTTTTCCTCGTTTCTATTTGCTATATGATTCACGTAATGCACTCGCTCACACATGTTTCTATTGTGTGTGCCATGAATTACCCATCCGAGCGGAGTATGTGAAGCAACTGGTTGACTATCTGGGCCTCTGCGGATATCATCAGCGAGAAGAAGATTCCAGTTGTCTTGACCGATGAGTATTTTCGGAGTTGCGGATTTATACACGAGTTGTTCTTTCAAATCTATAAGATGCTTACAGCCGGCTAAGTCTTCTTCGCCTATGGTTTGTGGAGACAGACGTAGTCTCGGAATGGTACGTGCTTTGAATATTACTTGCTTTCCACAAGAGCTAGTGAGTGTCAAGGAAACGCGTCTTGACTTAGGTGTATCCAATATATTTTCTAATAATTCTATCTTGAATGGATCCAAACGTCCTTCAGCCCCGACTTCTTGGGCTAATGTGTCATCAATTAGAGATACTGTTGATCCGTCATCTAAGAGAGCGTATGCAGAGATCTCTCCCGCCGGTCCCTTAACTCGAACTGGAACTATCTTTAGGTACGTCTGAGGTTTAGATGGTAACCAAGCATTAGCTACGGTTTCCTTATCTTCAAAATTACTGTCTATTCTCTTTTTAACGAAGTGTAGCAATCGATGGTGTGTAGCTTTGCATCCTTCAGTAGCACATTTCTTTGGTTCGCAAGTGTGTCCTGGTCGTCTGGATTGAAGGCATCGAAAACACATATTATATTGTTTTGCTATTTCCCATCTTTCACTTATCTTAGCAGCTTGAAATTTTGGGCATTTACTATTATGATGACCTTCTTTATAACAAACTCTGCATCTTACATTATTTGTTGTTTCTTCGAATCTTGTTTCATGGCCTTCATTCGGATTTCTATATTGCCTTTTACTTTCTATTGTAGTATAAGTTCTATGTACGATACGACGATTGGGTACTGTGTCGAGAGTCTCTATTGGTGCATAAGGAGTGCGACACGCTGCTTGTTTTGTTAGAAATTCACTGAAATGAGTCAGGTCCGGTCTTGCTATGCAGGCTTGTTCTTCGTACCATCTAGAACACAACGACGAAGGAAGTTTCTCTCGAAGAACTCGCATAAGATCTGGGGCAGTAATGAAGTTGTAGAGCTTCAGCGCACGAAATAGGTTGAGAGCACTTCTAACTTTGCTAGCGAATGCGTGTATTTCCTTCGGTGTGTCGGCACAACGAGGTAAGGCTCGAAGCTTGTCGTACTCATTATAAGCAATGGTGTCTGGGCGACCGAAATTCATTTCGAGCTCTTCTATAATGGCATCTGGCTTCGAATGTGCGATGAGTTGAGTATCGATAGCTTCAAGTGCTTTCCCGGTGAGACTTCTTCGAATACGTGCCGTGTTTTCTACATCGTTGAAGTATTCTTTGGTGTTTTCATATATGGCACGATAGGATAACCACTCATTAAGAGCTCCACTATATGACGGCAAATCCATGATGACTTTCGATGCAACGGCGGATGATGGCGAATTAGTAAGTATAGGTTTTCTATATACAGTAGGTGCTTCTGTGAGCCCAGACGACATTGGACGAAAAGTTTTACTCTCAGTGGTTAAAACATTAGTTTTCTTCAGAAGTTCTATTTCTTTCTTCAATTCATCTATTTCACTTAACGGATGTCGTAGCTTCGTATTCAAAGGTAAATCTTCGGAGTGTCGTACGAAATTTTGTTGACTATGCGGAATAGTAATTGTTTCAGTGCCTTGTCTATGAGTAGAATTAAGGCACTCTGGCTTCACGCATAATGACGGCGTTGGCTGCGGATTTCTAGAACCTTCTTCTTCACATAATATTTGTGTCTTTGATTGTTGCATGCATGGCATAGCATCTTCACTGTTTTCCATCCATGAATGAACGTAGCTTGTTTTCGATTTGCCATCATATTCGTACTCTGAATGATCCGACTCAGCATCTTCTAAAGCGAGTTGGGCAAGTTCAAGTTTGATGCGAAGAACTTCTCGACGAGCTTCTCTAGCTTGGCGTCTAGATCCTGAAGACTTCTTTGACCCCGGAGGCTGCATAACTATAGGTATCTCTGGTGGACCATCGGGCCTTTCTACTATATTAATTGTTGCCGGTGTCGGATCCATACGAAGTAAAGGAGAAACCTCGGTACTGGATTCCCTCCCGCCGCTAGGAAACGTTGATACCCCAAACGGTGCATTCGATGTAGAGGCGTGAACCTCCCGGGGGGTGCGGGGAGATTGAATGACTTCGATGTGAGATGATAGGTGCGACGATTCTGTAGGGACGATGGCGTGCAATTCACGAGACGATGAGCCAATTCCCTCTTTCGCCACCCACTTCTCTGCTATACCTCTTGAACGTGGCATCACGATAAACTTTGCGGCGGCTGCGGTGACGGCGACTTCGCTACGGTGACTTCGATGACGATGACTACGATGACTAAACGGTGAATGCGCCCCAGATCCGGCTCGAAGGACCAGCACGTTGTACCGGACGGGCGGAACTCGAGGGCAAAGTATATGTTATTTACCCAACGAGCCGCTGACGCCCTGTACACTATAGGTTCGGATCTTGGGGTGCACCGATTCCGTCGAAATAAAACACCGATATGTCTTCTAAGTAACGGTAGATGGCTTGCAGATCTTCTATTACTATTCCCTAACTATTCTTCTAGAGTCGTCGCGAATTCCACTGTCGACTGTTCGATAATACTATTACTATTGCTACTGACTATTACTATTCTAACTATTGACCGCTCGTACTATTAACCACTCTAACTATAGACCACTGATGAAACGCACTGATGATAACGCCCTGATGAAAACGCACCGATGAAAACGCACTACCTATGAAATGCCTCTAGCGCTAATCCACCTCAGAGCAATACCATGCAGAGAGCCGCAAGCCACCGACCCGTTTTGTCTTTATTTACACTGTAATTTTCACTATAATATTTACAATATTTTACGATTTATTCTAAAACTATTTAACCTATGCTTATGTATTATATATCACTTTAAAGCTTAAGTTATTATCTATTTAACTATAACAAGTACTATAGTAAATACGAACAATATCATTTCGAAATATGCCAAAATATGACTATACTACAACGGTCAGCCTATGAACACAATATCTTTAACTAATATATTTCACAACAATCTATAAATATTAAGTTCTAAACTAGTTTTATCTATTACTAATTGTAACAAAAACAATATAAACATAAATGAGTGACAATGTTATAACCAAATTCGAAAATATTTTTACATTAAGTTTCTTTCTATAAAAATTACTATTTACGGCATTATTTAGAAATATTGAACCTTATATAAACAATAAAATTATTACAAAATATGAAAGTATAAAATATGTTTAGAATTAATATAGTATTAATTCCTATCAAAGCTGTAATTATTTAAACATAATTTAAAATAATGAATAATAAGCTATTGAATTATAACATGTATGCGTAATATTAAAAAGACTACCTGACTATATTATTTATCTATTTTACTAGAATCTACAATATTTTTTACTTATTACTATATGCATTTCTCAAACTGGCATCAAACAGTATTATATAAACATAAAATTGTAAACTTATGACATTCATACTCTAACAGAAATATATGTATTGAAGTTGTTTAATCGAAGCGGAATAATATATAAAAGCAATCATTAAATAATACAAAATTCAACATAAAGCATAATTGAAAACTAAAATCTAATTCTATAGACGCGCACGTAGATCCGTTTGCGCGTTAATTAGTCATCGGTACGAGCGTACATAGTTCCGACTGAGTGAAGCTGCTCGCAGCGCGTTCGACAGCCGTCGGCACTCGTCGACTTATTCGCTAATACTCGATCGGAAGTCGGGACTCGTCGTATTCTTCGTCGGCACACGTCGGAAATCTTCAACCATTCTACAGACGCGCACGTAGATCCGATTGCGCGTTCAATATCTATCGGCACTTGTCGGCAGCCGGCAATATTCGTCGCGAACAGTATTGAAAGCATTAAGAAATTTAGAATTTAAAAATTGAAGGCATTTAGTTCAGATTAGGTTTGAATTTTGTTTTGTTTTTGTTTCAGTCTTTGTTTTCATTAAGTATCCTTTTTTTCGTTTTTACTGTTAAATTTACTAGTTTTTAATTGACTTTTTTTACTTTGGTGTGTGGTGACACCTTGGAATGTTAAGCATTTTATGTTTTTTATGTATTGATATATTTTTGGTTTTTATTTTAAGTGCATTAACAATTGTGTGTCCTGTAAATAAATAAATAAATAAATTACAGTGTACCATGTTCACAGTGACCGGAATGCTTCGGACGGTGCAGTGCGATGAGTCGGTGACGGCTGATCTGGTCCCAGTAGATTCTGTAGTGAACTGTCTCATAGTGGCTGCCAACAATATCAGCAAACAGTATCAGGAAAGGTAATCTTTACCACTTATTCTCCCACTGCTGAGCATAGGCTCAACCTCTGATATTTTCATGTGCGAATCATTTCTAACATACTTACCTTACGGTAAAATTAAATATTATTAATTATCATTAATAAAGATTATTATTAATTAGAATATTAGATTAGAATATTTTGTTTTGTTTTATGTTATGACCAATGTTGTGTTTAACTTTAATTATTTACTATTTTTTTAAACAATGTTACTTTTAAAACACTGTTGGTAATCCTATTTAAATAAATAAATAAATAAACAAACAAACAAACAAATAACTAAATAAGGAAAACATCGTGAGGAAGCCTGCATGTCTGAGAGAACCTAGCAAGTTCGAAAGACATGCTCAGTCCGCCCGCACTAGTCCATCATGGTGGGCTATGCCTGATCCCCCTAGTACTGGAAAGACGCCCATGTCCAGCAGTGGGATGTTAAAAAGGGCTGAGTGCAACCAGTACATACTATATATTTTTTCAGAACAGTAACCGAACCCCCTATCTTCAACTACGTGAGTTCAGTGGAGAATAGGATCACGTGGGGAGAGTTCACCAGACTCAATATGGAGAGGATCGATAAACATCCCTTTTCTAACGCTGTTTGGTAAAATTCATTTTTTTATTTCATAAAGAAAATAAAGTTGGAACATCACACAGCGCCATCTAATTCTGTGGTAAGGTACGGCTTGTGTTATGGATAGATGATGTAGCGGAGCCGCGGGTTTCACTAGTAAATGTATGTAATAACTTGACAAATTATATACTAAAACCTTCTTCGAGAACTACTCTATCCATTAGTGAAAACAGCATGAAAATCAGTGCAGTAGTTTTTGAGTTTAGCGCGAACAGACAGACAGACGCGGCGGATGACTTTATGTATTGTTATATTTGGATAAATATCATTACATACTTAAACTTTTATTAATGAAACCATCTTTTCGGATTTTGTGGCGGATTGTTTTGATTTTTGGTTCACGACGTTTCGAATGCTTTACAATAAAAAATCATAAATACAACAAAATCAATAAATTGTGGGTAGACACTGTCTGTAACAAGTACATAAACCCCTGAGACGTTAAATACCTTAATGATCTTAGTCCCCCCCTTAACCATGATTGTTGTAAACACAGAGAAGGTTGTAAAGCATTCGAAACGTCAAGAAACAAAAATCTAATTAAATCCACGACTAAATCCGAAAAGATAGTTTCATTTATAATGTTAAATATTCGCGTAAACCTAAGAAAGTATTACTACTTTTCTTTAATTGTTATTTTATATTCCCCAACAGGTACGCGTCGGTGACATTAAACAAATCGGCGTTCATGAACCAAATCTATATATTTTTCCTGCACTTACTCCCCGCCGCCTTAGTTGATGCCCTCGCGCTTTGTGTTGGGAAGAAACCTAAGTAAGTGTGGCTTAAAAGTTATAATATATAAAAAATAAATAATAGTTTAAAAAAACTAAAAAACACGCTTTTTATAGAAAACCGAACTAAAAAATAGATAATAAAATTTTATTTTAAAAAAAGCGTGGGGTGCATGGTGTCATTATCATTTCGATAATATCTTAAAAAGCTTTATATATAATATTTTTTTATTTTTGTCTGTCTGTCTGTTTGTTGCTGCTAATCTCTGAAACGGCTGGACCGATTTTGACGGGACTTTCACTCGCAGGGAAAGCTAATTTATAAGACTCCTTAGGCTACTTTTAAGTTAATATATTTATTTATTAATTATTATTTTTACAGAATGTTAAAAGTGTACAGGAAGATACACAAATTCTCCGCCGTTTTGATGTACTTTTGCACGCGCGAGATACAATTTTGCAACCAGCATACGAGGGAATTGTGGGACAATACTTCGGATTCCGATAAACAGGTTGGTACTCAACATTATAAGGGCTCATTTTCATTAGTCGTTAACTCAGTCGTTACACCGCAAGCGGGGTATTCCTGAATACGGGCTATCGACTAATGAAGATTGGCCATCTATATCTCGGTCGTAATACAGCATGCGGGTATTCCCCGCACGTGGCCTAACAACCAATGAAATTCATCGGTTGGTGTAAAGCATGCGTAGTGCGCCATGCGGGGACTCGGTTTACGAATATTTCTTTCTTTTTCTTCTGTGAAGTTAGTTAGTGAACAATCCGCAAGCGGGCCCTATCGACTAATGAAAACGGTTATCGCATGCTGGCCCTATGGCATGCTTAAACAAAAATCTCCCGTAACCCGTATGCGGGCTCTATCCACTAATGAAAACGATTAAAGCATGCGGTCCCTATGGCATGCGTGAACAGAAATCTCCCGCACCCCGAATGCGTGCTCTAACGACCAATGAAAATGAGCCCTTATAGGTATTTAGCCCTTTTTAATGCCCACTGCTGGATGTACCATGTGGACCTTCAATACGAAACGGTTCAGGCCATAGGTGGACTATGCTGACTGATTTCAAATCTCTGTATGTCTGTCGAGCTTTCACGCTTAAACTACCGATTTAAATTAAATTTGGTACACAGATAGTCTAGAGCCTGAGAAAGGACATAGGCATACTTTTCAAGGCGAAAAAAGGGCTATAATAGGTTGAAATAGGGGATGAAAGTTTGTATGGAATTATGTCATTTTTAAAGCTAGAAGCTTTTAACTTATTTCTAAGCCTTTGATTAGATTTAAATAAATAAGACATTCAAAGTTTGTAAAAAATATCCTAGTGATGAATCCGAGCGAAGTGTGGGAGAGTCGCCAGTAAACAATAAAAATTGTATCAAGCCAAAGCTCATTTTTTTCTCTCTTATGGATACCAGAAATAGTTGATAAATATTGTTGTCTGTGAGACGAAATAAGTTCGTCCTACTCGCATCTGCTTAACAAATAAAACTTATTTCCCTAGGCTTTATATTACTTTAGCTCATATATAGTCTATCTGTGTACGAAATTTCATCTAAATCGGTCCAGCCGCTTCGAAGTGAAAGCGAAATAAACATATATTATAAGAAAAAATTATTACGCGTGTATAATATGTATATTTTTCAGATATTCCCATTTAGTATGGCGGCAGTGGATTGGCACGATTATTTTGATTCATATCTAGCTGGAATACGCCGATATCTGTTTAAGGAGGGCGACGAAACTCTACCACAAGCCAGGATCAAATGGAAAAGGTGAAACAAAAATGAGTTAATTTTTTAATTAACTATTACATTTAGAGGGTCTACCTTCAATACAAGGGGATTAGGCAAGAGTATAGACTTCACATGTCTTTTGAAAACTTGCTAGGTTGTCTCTTAAGACAAGTGGTACGCAAATAGTATGATAATGAAAATATCTGAGGTGCAACTGCCTTTTTTACATCACTATCATCACTAATCACTAACATATTAAGTATTATAAAACAACCTTTGCCTCGTCTGTCTGTTCGCGTTAATCTCAAAAACTACTGCAGCGATTTTCATGCTGTTTTACTAATAAATAGAGTGGTTCTCGAGGAAGGTTTTAGTATATAGTCAAGTTTTTATATACATTTACTACCCGCGGCTTCGCTTGCGCTAAATCTGAACGAACTAGAGCGAAGCGAAGTTGTCTCGCTAGTTAAGTATAATTTTAATGTTATTTTTTGTTTCAGATTGTACTATCTACACCAGATAGTGAGGATCCTTTTCATCCTACTCCTAGTTTATCTGTGCTGGACCGTCTTTACTCAAATTTTTTAAAGTAGGTTCTAGAGCATTACTACTTCCATATATGGGCATTTCATGTTACAGTTTCAATGTTAAAACGGGTAATTCTTAAAATTACTAACTATATATGGTTATTAGTATCTTATTTTTCTATACAAATGGACAGTTTTTTTTGTATTTATTAAATATGCAGGATTTTAAAGTTAATATTGAAAAGCACGTAAAATTGGTAATATATGTATATAATATCTAATATTAATAGTAATAAGATGTAGAGAAAACAAAATAATATGTATGTATGTATATACATGTCACATGTTTTTCAGAGCATGGGATATATTAAGGCAAATTCAGTATTTATTGTAATATTGTATCCGTCCTTTTTCATATCATCAAATTTGAAATCTGGCGGCTCTAACTTTATAGCTAGTCGCGGGTTCGATTTCTACCCAAGGTTAATCATCGCAACTACCAACCAACGACTTTAATGATCATCTGAATTGCTACTCTACTGATAGTTATAAATATAACAACGGTTGTCTGATACATTATCACTTATTACTATAGATTTTAATATCATATACCTATGCAATGTTAGTTGTATCTGACGACACGTTTGGCTCAGTGGGTAGTGACCCTGCTTTCTGCGCCAACGGTCGCGGGTTCGAGTCCCGCTGGGGGCGTACATTTGTTGAGCACGAATGTTTGTACTCCAGTCATGGGTGTTTATATTTATAATATGTATGTATTTAAACTTATATATGTGTAGTATATCAACCATCTAGTATCCATAACACAAGGCTCGCACCTTATCGTGGAACTAGATAGTGCTGTGTGTAAATGTCCCAACATATTTACAACATATTTATTTATTGATATAATATATTTAAAAAACTTACGCATATTGTCAAGTGTCCTCAAAAAAAGCGCAAAATTCAAAATTATACATTTTTTTCAAGTCTTTCGTTCATTTTTTCGTTTCGTTTAAGAAAATACTTTATGTGGAGTGCGTAAGTTCGAAATTGTGTTGAGACAATTAAAACTTTATATTTTTTGGTTTGAACTTTGACTTAAGGTCATGTCGATGCCACTTTTGAAGTTACATACTATTATGTTTTTATATATGAATGGTTAGACTAAACTCAGTCATCAAAGTTAGCTAATAACTAGATTGGTTTCGTCTAGACTAGATGGACTATACTAGGCTATTGAAATTAAATATTCAGCCCTATTTTAACGTTTCACTGCGGGGCTTTCCTCCAATACAAGTGGGATCAGGCCATAGTCCACCACGCTGGCATAGTGCGGGTTGGCGAACTTCTCATGACTTACGAAAACTTGCTAAGCTCTTAGATATGCAGGTTTCCTCACGATGTTTTCCTTCACCGTAAGACAAGTGGTAATCATGTTGGAAATAATTCGCATGAGAATATCATAGGTTTGACTCTGTTTTGAACCCGCAGTACTCGGTTAACCAAGCGATTGCGTTACCACTGTGCTTCCACTGCCTTTATTGGTGAACGAATGATTGAATTAAAGGCATTATCTATAGTTTTTATAATATTTGTCTCTGACCGCATCAACCGAAAAAACCGTAACAATTTTGATGAAATTGGTAGCAACAAAGCATTTTAAAAGTATTCAAGACCTATTTAGTAACATTAAAAATCTCATGCTATTTTGTATCAACAGGTTCGATTCCCAGTTGACGTAAGGACTAAAAAACCATTGTACCTTATAAAAACATAACACCCAATATTTTGTCACAAACGTTACCTCTTTATTTTAAATGTAGTAAAGTAGATTTGCTCAAAGATATTGAATTCGCAAATATCGTATTTATCGTTATTAGTTTAAGGTTAGAATTAGAAAATATGAATGTACAGGTCTAGGCTAAGGTGTAAATTGTATACTTTTACTTATAATATAAATAAAATGGGTTTACTTTTTATTTTGTTTCATTTAAAAAAATATTTTATTTGCTTGAATTTGACGATAGATGTCGTTGATTCGTAAACTGTCAAATTATTATTTTAGTCTAGACATAAATAAAATTGTGTGTGGTATTTTAAATACACAGATTTTTACTCAATGCATATGAAAATTATATAGGGTACTTGCATAAAAAAACAATTTTTATAATTTTTGTCAGTCTGTTTGTTCCGGATAATATCTGAAACAGCAGGGGCGGTGTTAACAGGACTTCACTTGCAGATAGCTAATATTATAAAGAGTAACTAAGGCTATTTTATTTTAGAAATTTTATTTATTTAAATTACAAGACTGATTTTTGTGCTACAAAATTTAAATATGGCAGGGAGTCTAGTCTATATATAAAAACACCAAAAATTGTTTTTACCTATGTCCGTTACTTTCATTAGAAAGGTAATAATGCAAAGATGAGACCTTCATCTCTTCGAGATACGAAACCAATATTTAGGAGTTTGAAGAAAAAAAACAAATTAATTTATAAAAAACCTTTATTACAACAAAAATCACTAAAAACATTGGATATCGCAAATAATACATACAATAATTATCATACATATGTAGCAAATGAGCATTTAATAGGAAAATTTCGCTAAAAATAATATTTTAAATCACAAAAATCTATTTTTCAAGTGCAATTTTTATATTTCAATAACTTATTCTATAATATTGGAATTCATTTAAAAAAAGAAACAATTCAATAAAAAAATAAAAACACACTGAGAACTGCAATTTTTGAGATAACACATTATTTAAAAAAAATCACAAATATATAAAAAAAAATGGATGGAATAAACAGTCAAAACATTAAACGCTAAGCTTAAAATAATTGTTACATATTATAGATAATAAATGGAATTACAGAGTCTTTTAAAGTCAAATTAAGTCAAATAAAGTTTAATTTTACATACTAAAAAAATCATTACTAATTTAAAAAAAATATAATATCAAATCAATATAGTCCATGAGACAAATGACAATATACATAGGCTCTACTTCAATCCAAACTAACAGCTTTAAAGCATTCACCGCTAGCTTCTGACCTATATAATATGTAATATGAAAAAAGCTACAAAACAGGACTTAATATTAAAAAGCTTGGTAATCTTTATAAAACTGTATGTCAGTCACTAGGAGATTCGTAAGACAGTGTTTAAAATAGAAGTTTCTGCGAAGAAGTGGCCTAAATTTATGTAATAATATTAAAAAAATGTATAAGTTTGTGTGTAGTATCTTTAAATGTACTGATTATAATACTTTCCATTTTTTAGTTAGGCCACTTTTACACTGATCGATTCATATATACATCTAGACAGATTTGTAAACACACGAACTAAAAGAATATTATTAATAATATAGCTTTTCATTCTTTGTACCAGACGAAGTTTTGTAATTATTTATTTTCTCCCAGATTTATTGTCTTTATTGTAAATTGAAATAAAAAGTCATGATAAATATAAAATTAAATAAATTAATTAAATTTAAAAAAATCATTAATATTTTTAATTAAAAAAACAACTTCATAGAATTTATTATCTGTATTTTTATTTTTTAAATTAATTTTCTTCGTCTGGACAAAGCCCTACATTTATATAGCTGTCAATATATAAAAATATCAAAAGTACACACACGGGGTGTTCTTTGAGGAATTAACGTTATCCTAAAACCTATATTTTTAGAGTAGAAAAGTCCAAAATACTAACTTCTTTCTATATTTGAACGACATTTTATTGTACCATATATATAATTTTTACCAGTTTTATTATTCATACTTTAAGTCAAGAAAAATCTCATTAAATCTCATTAAGGGGGCTTAAGAATTGAAAATATAAACTTAACTTGAAGCTATTCTTCCATTTTAAATTGTTTAAAACTATTTTGAGATTACCTGAATGCCTTATTTGTATGATTTATGAAAATAATGTAGACTTTTAACAACTGTAGTGAAAATCTCGTGTGAGGTGGAGGGGGAAAAATCTCACTTAATCTCATTAATCAGAAGTCAAATTTGAAATTATACCTTTCTTGTTGATAATATATAATAAAATAAGTAAAAATTGCTATTAAAATAAACAATACAATAAAATGCCGCCATTTTATTTTACAAGAGTATAAAAAACGCCTCTAGACAATATAAAAAATCTAAACTAGATTTATTTGTACGTAGTTTGAGTTAAGATATCAGTTTAAAGTACATCTATTATTTTCACATTAATAAGAATTTAATTATTAGTTATAGCATAGAAAAAAAAACATTTAAATAAAATAATTTAGATATTGACGAGATTCGAACAAGCTGCCTTGAGTAGATTTTACCTAATAATATAAAAGTAGAGTAATTAAAGTTTTGTTAAATTATATAAGATAATAACTTAAAAAAAAGAATAGTCTTCCGCAAGAGGGTAAGTATTTTTCTATGTTGAATACAAAAATGTGACAACTGTGATTCGAACGCAATACGAACGTAATACACATAATAGTCCGGGAGGAAGTGTCAAATTTTTACGGTGATTTTGGCATGGACTCTATGAACTTATTTTGATAGTTAGTACTTGTATGAGAACTAAAATATATGTCAGCTGGCGCGACAATGTTAACGTAGATGAAAAAAAAAATATTCTTGGACTATTTTGGCAATGATGAAAAAGTATAAATAATTTAGTTAATGAATTGTAGATCTTAAAAAAGTGTCAGCTGTGATTCTGTTTCATGTGAACATGAAAAATCCAAAAAATCAGAAAAACTTGTAGCATTTTGGCAAAGCTGAAAATTGTATATATTAAAGATCAGATCAGCTAACATATTTTGTCATGTACATGATACAGCTGACATTTTTTTTAAGATCCACAATTCATTAACTAATTAATTATACTTTTTCATCTTTGCGAAAATACTCCAAAAAAATTTTTTTTACAATCAAGTTTCCTGGCATTTTCTCATCTTATGCCTCGGTTTTGGGCCAACTGGCAGCTCATTTATTAATAAGCGTTGGAACAACTGACTATACAAAAAAACAAAAGCCATGCCAAAATGCTCCAATCAAATTTGACACTACCTCCCGGACTATAAGTATACGTATATAATATATAATTAGTCTTTCGATATTTTTAAGTTATTATAATAAAGTGCTGAGATTCCTTAATCACGCTTTCGAATATACAAAACTGGCGTGAAAATATATCCTTCAAAGTGTATTTAATGGCACTTAGTTAAAAATGTTCGTCTTCTTGGTGCTTATTTCTACAACCAACCGATTTACAAACCTTTTTCTTAGATTTACGCTTAAAAATGACATTTCATATGATCTATTTATATATTATGTATATTGTATATAAATTTGACAAATAGAGGTTTGCTTTGAAAACTACTGTAAAGTACAACAAACATGAGTGGTTTGAAACTTGCCTTAACCGAGCATAGTACTGACGACCATAGCAGATACAACTAGTCCTTATACACTTACAAAATTCAATTAATATTATAGAAAAAGTATTAAAAAATCATTAAACACTAAAGACAAAGTATTCTTATTTATGTATGTTTGAATGTTTGTTACACAATCAGGTGCTAACTATAAAACCGATTGGGATAAAACTCGGCACAAAAAATGGACCACATATTTATATCCCATAAAAATTTTGTTAGGCCGTCAATACTAGACTGAAAAAAATTACTTAAAATAGTCCAATCATCCAAGAATGTAAATAAAATTTTAACAAACAAGATATGTCATTATAATGATATAGAAAGGTATTCGAACCCGCGACGCCAAATTACCGTAGATTTGCGGGTCCAGTCTCAGTCCGGGGAAATTAATGTCTGGTATTTGCGATTCTGTGTAAGAGAAAATATATTATTATTAATATAGTTATATGTTTACTATTAAATAATTAATAAAATTGTTTTTATTTTTAGTTGAATATAAATAAATAAATAAGTTGGGAGTTAACACACAGCACCATCTAGTTCCATGGTAAGCTACAAGGCCTGTGTTATGGATACCATTAATAAGATAAAAATATGACATCAGTTTCTCTATGGATACAATAGGTTAAAAAAAATAAACAAATGCCAAAGCTTTAGGCCAAAAGCATACAAAAACAGATTTTCCAACAAAAAAAAAGATTCAATGGCATAATTACGGAAGTCAATACTCATGCTTTAAACAGGCAGTAATAAAAAAAACAAATATATGTCCCTGTCGTTTAAATAAAATATAGCAAAAGTATTTATTAGTTACTATTTTAGAAGAAACAACACGGCATTTTTCTAGAAATCGGTATAACAATAAAATACTTTCATTATCTTTATTCGATTTAAATAAATTATTTTACCCATAGCTGTACTGGTACGACTACTTAAAGGTGCGGGACTGACACAAACTTACATAAAGTTTAAGTTAAATACTAATATTAATGTAAAAATGAAGATTCAAAAAACTTGTAAAAGCATTTTTGAATATAATTGATGTGACTGAAGGTACATATTGCATGTATAAATCTTGCCTCCTTATTATTTAATAGGTAAATTATGTCATTGTTATATAAATAAATTAGTAATTAAACTAAATATAAGTTCTCAGATACATTCATAAGTTCATTCTTTTTCATTCGTTCATCATTCAACAAACACTTAAATATCTTCATATTTCAATAAAAAACCGCTTACTCCTTCTCCCTTCTCCCTCTTTGTATACTCTCATACACTACCCCCCCCCCCCTCCTCACCTGCTCTCGCCTAGACCCTCTCTACACTTTCCTACTAAACAGCCCCCCATTCCCCTCCACTTTCCTACTCCCCCCTCCTCCCCCATACATACCTCATAACAGCAGCCACCAGCACGAGCCCCACAGCCAGATCCATTTGCACGGCGGCGGCCCCTCCATACCGCGCTTGCCCACACGCGGGCGGACACACGGGGATAATGGTTTCTAATACGCAAAACAAATGTGCATGCTATATTATGGATATATAAAGAAAATAAACATAATAAAAAAAAAAAGCATTTATTCAGCCATTTTTGACGTCCCATTCCTAGGCATCATTCCGCTATGTCTTTTGAAAACTAGGCTAGGTTCTCTCAGATATGTAAGTTATTTTCTATCTTTTCCACTTCTGTAAGACAAGTGGTAATCATGTTAAAATGATTCACACGTGAGAATATCAGGAGTGCAAAACCAGGGATTTGAACCCGCTTCAATCGGTTTATTATTATATTATTATTATTATAGGTAAAAATATACAAAAGCTGACATTAAAACATTTCAAATTTCACTATAAAAGATAAATACTAAAAATAAAGACAATAGCAAAATTAAAAAAAAACATTCAACATTCTCATACACAAAATTAGAAAGAACATTTTTAATTAATTAAAACCTGTAAACAAACATGCGTCTAATAGCTCTATCTCGCTCACTCTCTTTGAACTGTATGAGTATGACAGAGATAATCGTTTCGTCCTATTCCTTTTAATACACTGACTTTACCTTTTAATATCTGCATAAACTAGGTTCTGTGGGGCTCACCAGCTAGAAAAGCCATTACTACCCACTAAAATCCATTAAAATATCCGTCATCTTAACGGAGTAGCAGGTTCGATTATTACTTCAACTATAGTGACTCAATATTCATGTCATACAATCTAAATCTAGAGCGAAAGCAGTAAACAATGTATTTTTATTACATTTCATAGACATACATGCACTAAAACATCTCCTAAGCAGACATAAGACTTATTAAGAATAGCCAATATAACCTAACCTAAATACACAAACAAAAAAAGAAAAAAGTAAACACTTTGTAGTGAACCAAATAGTGTATCTAATCCATTCTTGAATCCACTTGAAAAAAACATCAAAATCAGTCAAGCCATTTAGAAGTTATACACACTGTATATATAATAAAAATAATCATACCAAATAACTCGACTTCTCCTTCGGCAGACCCCAACTTATTCTTCGCCTTGCAAGTGAACAGTCCATACTGACGTTTCTCGATAGTAATCACTCTGAGGGTCGTGTCTGTGAACTCGTCGGCTGTTGCGAAATGAGATATCCTAGGAATAATCAAAATCATATGTAACATATTTACTAGACTGCGTCAGAATTTTTTTTTTTTATTTTCTTTTGAGTAAATACATCTATAAAATTTGTTTGTTATACAAAAAAAACCTCCTAAAAGATGAGCTTGATATTTTAAAAATTGAGCTGGTGCATGAGGGGGTCCCCTTTCCCATGTAAAATACATTGAAAAAAACTTTTTTTCTTTATTATCATTGTAAATCCTCGAAAAATATTTTTACTCAAATTTCTCTTTCCGTTGTCTTGTAGGAAATTAAATTATCTACGAAAAATGTTTCGTTAATTTTTTCGCTAAAACGCATAGGAAAAATGTTACAAGGCTTTTAAAAATGAAAATTATAACACTTCTTTTATTTTGTTTTTGACAACAAATTATTTACATTAAAATCACTTCTATATTTCAATTTATTTAATTTTTTTGAATTCGAGATATAAATTGATAGAAAAAAAATACATAATATATAGAGTATATAAAAATGAAAATTTAGTAAGTCTAAGTACAAAAGAAGGCTGAATCAGATAATAAGGCTTAGAGGAAAACATTGGCATAATTAAAAATCTCAGTGTAAGTTTTTTCTTTTAATTAAGAGATAATAAATAAAGCTCACTAAAAATACCTAAACCTTGTATGATTTTTAGTTTTTTAGAAAATAAACATAACCCTTTAAAAACTGTATCATTAATCTCACTTGATGGGAAGCCAAGTCTCACCAAATCTCACTTAATCTCACCAAAGGGGTTTCCCCCTTCTGAATTAAAAAAAACAGCTTACTATACTCTATGGCTATCATATCCTAATTAAGCACATACTTGAATTTACGTACCTATAATGCTGATTGTTGGATAAAGCCACGGAATCTTTTACCCAGACTATGGCCGGTGGGGGGTATGCTTCCACGTGACATTCCAAATCCATGTCATATTGAAGGGCCTAAAAATGATTAATTTTTATATATTATAATAATTATTTAATTTTCATATAAATAACTTAAATGTGACATTAACAAACAGCGCCATCTAGTTTTATGGTAAGCTACAAGTCTTATGTTATGGATACCAGATATCAACTATCTATCTAAACTCTACATATAACTTTATTAACATACATATTATAAATACAAACACCCCGACTGGAGTACAAACATTTGTGAGCTCATTACAAAAATGAATGCCCCCATCGGGACTCGAACCCGCGACCACTGGCATAACCAAGTAGTGTCACTACAATAATAAATAAAATAAAAAAAAGTGTCACTACAAACTGTGCCTTTAATTTTGCCATGAATTTAGTTACATCAATCACCTCATTTCGTATCAAATGTAAAAGTTTGTATGTCTGTCATTGAGGTTGTTTGTTATATGGTCTAAACTGGAATTTTGGACTTATAAAGTTCTAGATTCGATTAAATTGGGTTAAAATGCACTCACTTGTCCCAACCGTGGGCGTGGGACTGTCACGACTGGTGCAAATTCAACCTCCAAGTTAATATTCCTCCGAGCACCTTTGCCCACACCGTTCTCCGCTACACAGTAATAGGTGCCTCTGTCTTCTTTGTGTACCGCTGTGATCTTTAGGATGTTTCCACTGAAAAGGAATTATATGTTTTATTGATTTTCTTAACCCAGTAGATCTGAAATCGTTTGGAAAACTAAGTGAAGCAGGTTCTTATCCCGAGTGTGGCGTTTTTGATTGTATTACCGTGAAGATAAACATTGTGAGGAACCAGATTGTTTGTGAAAGCCTAGCACTATATGGCTAATGGCGGTGTGTCTAGTCTGATCCTTTTTGTAGTAAAAATAGACTGAATAAGAATTCTTGAATTCATGTTTTACTAAAAGAACCCATACTTGTACAATTCATCTAACAGCTACGCTTAAGCTTAACAGTGTCACAATATCTTAATGAAAAGAAGTAAGAAGAAAAAAAATGTGACACATATATAAATAATAAAAAAACCTTAAAAATACCCAAAACATATCACAAAAATTAAAACAATTTATAGTTAAAAACTAACTAGTTAAAGTATATAAATAAAAAAATACCGGTATATAGATCCACCGGTGGGCAAAATGGCGTTGTTTTCACGACGCCAAGAGATCTTTGGTGGGGGGAATCCCCCGGCGTAGCATTCCATTTGAGCACCTTTAAAAAACAAATATTATTATCAAAGTCCATTACTCACAGACTAACAAATAAAATAGACAGGGCCATAAAACTAAATTTGTTAAGCAAAACAATATTTTAAAATAAACTTTATTCAAATAAGACTTAGAATCATCACTTTTTATATTATGAATACTATAATATTTAAATCAAATGTCAGTATGTAAGTCTGTGAGGAAGCTAATACTGACAAAGACAGTGGAGCGAGTGGATGTAAACAGAGCTAGTTTGAGTCACTACCTATGCTTTTGACCAAATTGTGAAAAAAAAACAAAACTCACTCTCTCCTTCACTCGCCACGATAGACCGTGTGGAGTTATCAGATATGATTGGTGGTCTCCGCACTTGCAGTTCCACTTCGGCTGTTATTTTATTGCTCACTGATATTAAAACTTGGCATTGGTACCATCCAGCATCTGTTTCTTGGATATCTTTGATCTGAAAAAAAAAAAGAATAATTATTGGCTGTTCATTGTGTCTTGCTTGATTTTCCAGTGGTCGCCGGTTCAATTCCCGCTGGAGCATTCTTTTGTGTTGTGAGCTTTACCTTTGTTCTCTAGTCATGTGTTTATATTTATAATATGTTTAAAGTTATATATTACTATCTAGTATTCGTAACACAAGCCCCGTCGCTTACCATTGAACTAGATGGCGCTGTGTGTTAATTCACTAACATTTATATTCATTAATATTTATAGAAAACAATATAAAGTTTGTAAGTTTGTATGAAGGAATTGATCTCAGAAACTACTGATCTCATTATAAAAATATGTAAGATTGTAGGCGTTCGTGCGTGTTTCAGTGTTAAATTAATTATTTCTTCAAGTTGAAACAGTCAAATTGATTTGGATGAAATTAAAAACAAAAATAGACAATAACCATATTCATCACTACATAGTATAAATTAAAGTCGCTTCCCGCTGTCTGTCTGTCCCTATGTATGCTTAAATCTTTAAAACTACGCAACGGATTTTGATGCGGTTTTTTAATAGATCGAGTGATTCAAGAGGAAGGTTTATATGTATAATACACTAGCAGAACCCGCGGCTTCGTTTACGCTAAATCTTAATAAATTAAGTATGATATAAATTAAAATTTTACTGTTCAGTATAGACGGAAAAAACGCTCCTTCTTTCTTGAATTCGGTTAAAACAATTAGTAGAGATGAGTAATGATTGCAAAGAGGTGAACTTCTTATGGGGAGCGTTAATTATCTTTATTAGAGTCAATTCTACCGACTTTGAAGTTTAATTGACTTATATGTTATACATGGTTTTATGTTTGAATATATTCAAATGATTCTGGGTTTGATTCCCCGTTTAGTCTGTTTGTAATGTGAAAATAACAGCTTTTTAATAACAATTTTTAAAATTATTGTCTGTTTGTTCCTGTTAATCTCCGAATTAATATTGTTAGGCTATTTTTTTTTCTAGAAAAAGAATTAGAGCCATTAAAAAGCCATTAAATTTTGAACAAACCGGTAGTAGAAACGTATAGTATAGTACGAGGGAAGCAAGAATAAATGTAACCTTTTAGAAAAAAAAATTTTCTAAAAGGCATGTCGACCTTTTTGAAGTAGAAAATATCCCTCTCCCAGTGGTAGAATTTTCTTATATTATTAAAATCATAAACTATTGTGATTTAATATAGTTTTTTACTCTATAGGTGAAAACGGCTGGACTATTAAGAAATTTAGTACATAGAATATGTATGCTAATGGAATAGAATATAGACAACTATTATTAGACTATTGTTTTAAGTTTATATACAAAATTGATATTAAAAGATTAAAGTCCAAGAAAACATCGCAAACAATAACAAAATATTTACACTTTTTAAATTTAAAACACCTAGTCAGATTCTGAAGTCAAAAAGGTTATCAAGTCTTATGTCGTCTGAGTTTAAATTATTATCGCAATACTAATTGTGTTGTAGCTTCATTAAAAATCGATACTAATATTATAAAGCTGAAGTTTGTTTGTTTGGTTGAAAGCTCAGAAACTACTGGTCCGAATTGAAAAATTGTTTTTGTGTTGGATAGTCCGTTTATCGAGGAAAGCTATAGGCTATTACATCACGCTACGACCAATAGGAGCGGAGCATCAATGAAAAATGTTGCAAGAAACGAAAGGGCGGGCATTTGTTCTGAGAGGTACCATACCGCGCGAGTCAAAAAAAAATAGTTTCCAGTCTTCAGAACGCGTGCGAAGCCGAGGGAAATGCTAGTAATAAATAAATTAAAAATATAACATTCTGAGTCTAGTCTGTATTAAATATTTTTTTGGAAAATCTTATTGAAATACTCATTATTATCAAGACATAACTCAAATCTCTAGTTTTTAGACGTCTGTCTGTGAACGCAGCAGGGGAACTACTGTAGTGATTTTTATGAACTTTTTTATGACGATAGCTGGTTATGAGGGACAATATGGAATCATTTTTCTTTCGTAAAATTTATTTTTTCATTTCCTTACTTCGCAGTTTACAATTTTATAATTTTATATCATATCAAAAAAAAAGAAAATTTTCCCAAGTAAACATACAAATAATAATAATAATAAAATATTATCATTATCATTTCTTATTAGTATAACAAATATATAAAATGTTGATAATTCATTTAGATACTTACAGAAAGAGTATAAGTTGCGGACGCTGCGTCGAATCTTAATGAAAATCTTGAATCACGTATAATCAATCCCGAGTTCGAGGACAGCGGTAGAATCTCTTGAGATCTTAGACGGTCATGTTTGAGCTAAAAAGAAAAAAACATAGTCAGCAATAATATAGTATAAATATATAATACAAGCGACTCGCCCTCGCTTCGCTCGGGCTCTTCCCTGGATTTAGCACAGGCAAAGCCACGGGATCTGCTAGTTATACATATAAACCTTCCCCTTGAATCACTCTATCTATTAAAAAACCGCATCAAAATCCGTTGAGTAGTTTTAAAGATTTAAGCATAAATAGGGATATAGGGACAGAGAAAGCGACTTTATAGTGATAAAACTAAGTAGCTATCTGCGTCTGTCTGTTTCTCCACTAAGTAAGTAGTTAACTAGGCATTGAATTTTGACACTGTTTTTTGATACGGTTTCAATAATAGAAAGAGCATTATATGTACATATTTTGTACAAAAGGGCTGAACGTGGACACTTTTGTACAAAAAAAGAACCTTGTTTCTTACGTCATGGCTAACGCTGAATAAAATAAATGTCTTAAAAATACCACCAGGTAGTTATGTGGAAGTCACCGACTTAAACGAAGCCAGTACTACCCACTAAAACCCAAATAACCCAAATAAACTCGTCTGTCTTAATCGAATCGGGGCGTTGCAGTATCGTATTCAACTACGACGCCCCCACAGCAGGTCTGCTGAAGCAGGTCTTAAAAAGACCTACAGAAAAGTCTAACGCCCTACGCTCACAATAACTATGTTAATATTTAACAATACAAAACGTATTGAAGGACACACCCGAGTGAAGCGAGGGTAAATAACTAGTTTATCTATGTACTCGTACATCATACATGTATATAATGTAGGTACAAATATTTGCCCGCGACTTCGTCTCCGTACTTTATCTGTTATTGCTACATTTCTTCAGTCGTTGTTATTGTTAGATAGCCTACAACCTTTGTAAATGGGTTATAATAAAAAGCGTAAACATTTTTATCAATATCGCAATAAAAACAAATTAACGAGCTTTTTATACTATATTTATACATAAATTATATATTTATGAACTTAAACCTATTTAACATTTTGAAAGAATATAATTGTATTGTATTCAGTTTTATTTTGTACTAGTGTAAACCGTGGCTTCGCTCGCGCTAAATGTTTAAGTTAAACATTTCCATCATACATTATGTATATATACATACGAGCTCTAGCGGTTTTGGTAGCGCACGCCAGAATAGCTCGCAGATGGTAGATTTTTTACTACTTACTTGCAGGGTTGCAAATTTGCTAATTCAAAAAATTTTAATAAAAAATTAAATTCTTGTCAAAAAAAACTTGTCTAATTCAAATGCTTGGATCCAAATTTGAAAATCAAAAGTTTAAACATTATTTTTTAATCCCAATGCTGGGATTGAAAAATCACAAATTTAATTTTTAATCCTAGTGCTGGAATTCAAAATAAAAAAATTAATTTGAATTGACTTAAGTAAAATAACTGTACACATTAGCATGTGGTGATTTTGTATCAAATACACCCTCGAAACTATAAGTATATTATAATTTTATACGTACTTTATACTTTCTGATTATGTGTTCAGTAAAATTACGGCTAGAGTAATTCAAAGATGGCGTTTTCTCTCTAAATTAACTATGAGATACCAACAGGACACAAATTAAACGCGCGAAAAAGTTTGAAATCTGAATCGTTCGAATGAAGATAATAACGAAAATTTATTGTAACTGTTAATTAAATTATTATTTTCTATTTTTTTATTTTTTATTTTTATTTTTTAATGCTCAACATAAAATTAAAAATAAATTGTTAATGGAGTAATTGGGATTAAAAATTAAAAAAATATTTTGTATTCACAATGTCCAAATTAAAAATTAAATAATTATTTTTAAATGCAGTGATCTGAACTAAATATTTTTTTTTATTTTTTAATTCCTATGACGGGATAAAAAATTGGAAAATTATTTATAATCCGAATTTTTAGAATTAGAAAGTAAAAAAAAAAATTTTATGTAAATTCTAATTCTATTATTTTTTCAATGCATTATTTGCAACCCAGCTTACTTGACACTTATCGTCATATTTTGGACAATTCACATAATATCTTTGAAAATTGTAGCGTATTTGTTATTCTGATGTATAATATTATTGTAAAGTTTCATTAAAAACCATTCAGTAGCTTTTACGTGAAAGAGTAACAAACATCCATCCATCCATACTTACACGCGTTTATAATAATAGTATAGATTCACCCCTTTCTAACGTCCCAGTGCTGGGTACGTAACTCCCTTTAATACGAGGAGGATCAGGATCAGAAGGAGAATCAACACGCAGTCCACGTTGAAGCGGGTTCAAATCCGATTCTCGAATCTCTGATATTTTCATGTGTGAATCATTACCAACATCACAACTTGTCTTACAGTGAAGTAAAATATCATGAGGCCTGCATGTCTGAGAGAACTTAGCAAGTTTTCAAAAGACGTGAAGTCCGCCAACCTGCAACCTGCACTTGGCGACCGTGGTGGACTATGGTCTGATCCTACTCGTATTGAGGGAAGGCCCGAGTGGGACAAACGATTACAAAAAAATGTTGGGACATTATTACACACAGCGCCATCTAGTTCCGTATTAAGCTACGAGGCTTGTGTTAAGGATACCAGATAGATGATACACTACATATATATAACTTTAAATACATAAATATTATAAATATAAGCAACCATGACTGGAGTACAAACATCCGAGTTAAACAAATGAATGCCCCCAAAACAACAAAACTGAATACATTTTAATCATATTCTTTCAAAATGTTCCAAAGTCGTAACTACAACGCCATCTTTTGAAAGAACATTTAATTGATAGGTATAACTTGCCTTGATAAAAGACAGACTTTTGACCGGACGTTAGCTTTTATAACATAATTTTCTTTATCTATTAAGTCAATGGACCATAGAAATGAGTTGGTATGGGGGCCATGACAGACGAACAAAGCCATGGGGTCATTGGTCATCGATTCCCAATAAAGATTTATGTAGTTTATTATAATGAGAATGAATTTATGAACTCTCAACTCGAGACTTTGAGCCGATATTTTTTATAATAACTGACTTAGTTTAAATAACAGCACTTATTATTATTATTTAAATATATTACAAAAAATCTATCGATGTTATATTTTCGTATTAATCCGGAAAAACTCGTTCCTTCTGAGAACTATCCTATTATAAAAGCGAAGGGCAAATTAAGAAGTCCGTAGTTGGGAACTTCACGGTGTAAAGAGCATGTAAAGCTAGATTTTATTTATAGTTTATATTAGTAGATCCTACGCCTGATCTCTCACCTTTCGTGAAAAAATAGTGCGTTGCTTGTACGTACACTTATGCACTATAATATCTCCTGCAATTGGCTAGTCTTAGTGAAATTGGCCACCTTGGCCGAAATTGGTCGAAAAGACATTATCTTAAACTTAAGTCAGTAAGTTAGTTTAACTTAAGAGGCATTTAGTTTCTCTAGTTTTATATAAAATATTATTTTACTACTCTTACTTACCCAAAGCACGGGATACTCGTTTGCATAATGCACAGAACAGTCCAAATCGACTTGACCTCCAATATCTCTTATTTGTTGTTGTGTTATGTGTGAAATCGTAGGCGTACGCTGTCCATAGGCTGAAAAAATGCATCAAAATTATAGTATTCAGCCCTTTTATCATCTCACAAGGGACTTCCTTCAATACTAGAGCGATCAGGCCATAGTCCACCACGCTGGATAAAGTGCGGGTTAGCGGACTTCACATGTCTTTCGAAAACTTGCTAGGTTTTCTCAGACATGCAGGTTTTCTTATGATGTTTTCCTTCACCGTAAGACAAGTCGTAATCATGTTAGCAAATGATTCACATGAAAATACCAGAGGTGCAAGACCCGATCACTCGGTTATCCAAGCGTGTTTATATACAGACAGATATTATGTCAGAGTTGGTTTGTTACTTCCTTTCAACAGTTTAAAAGTAGGTATTATATAGAGAGAAAAATTGGAAAAAGATTAGAGATAATTGATGGACTATTATTGTTATAGCAAACAAGTCACAGGCACCGTATCAAGACAAGCAATTATTTTATTAGAGAATTAAATACAAAACAAAAAAAAGGTAAAAATTCAAGATCAGATGAATGTTAAAGCCAATCCTAGAATATCAGCTCTCCAAATAATAATACCTATTAACTGTGAAACAGGTATTCATTAAAAAAAAGGACTTTAATAAAAACATGATGAGCTTTACATTCAATATGTAAATTAACCTTTTTATGATATAATATGTAGTTTAATTTATTTCTCTTTGTCTGTTTGTACACTTATTACTCAAAAACCATACAAAAAAGCAATTTGTTAAGAAAATAGAGATAAAATACAGAAATGCTATTATAAATAGTTCAACTAGCTCGTACTAGTATGAATGAAAATTTGGGTATGTTGCAATCTACCCTCCAAGGTGGTGGTAGATTCTTCAAAGACTGACTACACTGACTTAAAATTTAAGTTAAAAATGCTAAATTGGTTCAAAAGTGCTTGTAAACATCTATTTGACTCAAGTATAGAGACTATATTCTATTTGATTAATCTATTTGACTTAAGTATATAACTATAATACCTATGTATTCAATGAATATAAAACATAGATAGACCATATTAACCCGCAGTAACACTTATCTTTTGTGAGGTCCCCAAGAACTCCCACAAACATGATAAAGGTAACTTTTACTACTTCATAACACCAAATACACAAACAAAAAATTTTATAAGAAAACCTTAACTTGTTCAGTTTCATGGAAGTCGCAGGGTGAGTCAGTGGCACTGAACATGTTAAATTTTAATATTATTTTTTTTTATTTTGTGGATTTATATTGATTCAACATGAACTGATTAGTTTCAAATGCTTTATGGCAATCATGGTCTCAAATTCTTACCATATTTGTTAATTTATATTATATTTTCATATTATATTTCATTTATATTATATTTTCAATAAGTTTCGAAAAATTTTTTTTTTTAAATGTTATCAATAATTATTTATAATACCAGTTTTACCAGACCAAAACCAGTATCATATCTCAAGTCATGTAACTGGCAGTTTATTTCAATCAATAAGGCGAATAAAAGAGTATTAAAATAAAAAATTATCTTATTTTATTTTATGCACTTTTCATTTCTAACCTACAACTTGAAGTTAAGGTTCAGTTTCAGAGGATTCTACTTTAATCCTTTTCTCTTAAATTAGAACTTTAAGTTCAATTTTACATGACATTTACAATAGTACAACATATTAATATAATTCTATCATTTCTCTACAGTTTTTTAATATAATTATTATTATTAAAAAACTGTAGAGAAATGATAGAATTATATTAATATGTTGTAAAATGGGTTTATATTATAGTGAAACAATTTTTTTACTAAGTTTGATTGGCTTTAAAGTATGCCAGATGAGAAACAATTACTTTACCATTGTAGAATGGAGAAAACACAAAGGAGATTGATAAAGACAAACAAATTCATGATCAACATTTAGACACATTACCTCCTAAAGTTTTTTTTTATTATAGAACATAGTTGTAATATTGGAGATAACCAAAATATGATATATTTATTATATTTTAAGTAATGATAGTATTTCCAAAGATGTTTTGAGGAGTCACGGTTATTGTTAATATAGATGCTTTTAAAGTTGTGATAAATAAGTATATGTAAAGATTTTTTTGGTTTATATGTAACTAAATACTGACTGTCATCCAAATGAATAGTTTATTTTGCATTTCAGAGATAACCTACCATAAATAATTATAAAATAAAGAAATATATATGTATTATATTAAATGTAAACATAGAATAAAATATTAGAATTTGTTTTTTATTGATAAATTGACTTGCTTTTTACTGTTGTACCACACGAAAGGAGACAAATAACTACCATACCATAAATTAAGTTAAACACTGCAATGAATAAAATAGATTGTATCTCGTAATTACACGTATTATAAATCAAATGGGTATCGAGGGTAAGTTTCATGTTACTATCGGCTACCAAAATCACCCCTTCTTCCGGCTTCTGTGCAATGATGCGCAAAATCGATCGATATTATACGTACGTTCCCGCTTATTTTGCAATATTAGACATCTTAAATGTTGACAAAAAAGTGAAATTTTTGAAACACAATGTACGAGTTTACGTTAGAAATATTTAGTAAATACACGTAATTTTTTTTATTTAAATTGAAATATAAAGTAGTTACGACATTTTAAATACAAACTAGGAATAGCATCGTGAATTTACTTAAATAGAACTGTATATTCTTTTGAAAATGATAAATAGGGTGTGTCGTCGGTCACAAGTGGTAAACACTAACAATTGAAACAAGCGTTGCGGTAAAATAAAACAACGAATCCATATTTTTATGTATTCCACTATAACTTTAATCTATTTAATATAAAACGTGACTTACCAAGACACGATATATAGAGTATTAGCAGGAAATCTTTTAAATTATAAAAGGCCATTTTAACCGACGCTATCACAAGTCACAACACTACACGGCGCACTTCGTCACGAAACTTACGTTGAATGATTTTTTTTTGAATGAAGCACGATGATGACGAACGCAGCGTTCGGAACTTGAAGTGGACTAACTATCGTACCAGGGGCGTAAAAATTATCGTACATTATCGTATTTTTTAGGATAATGTCTATTATAGATAAATAAATCATATAAATTGTAATATTGATATGCATGCAAGTACTCTATAGTTTATCTTTTTTAAACCACCGCTGTCAAATCAACAGAACACTGAAACCCAAATGTTTTACACGTGATATACAGACCTGCGTACGATAATAATGAAAAAATAATGCTATCGTACATCGTACGTAGGCACAACATTATCGTATATATAATTATCGTACGGTTCCGAACGCTGGACGAACGTCGAACACGAACATAACGTTCCATTTTACGTAAATTTAAATGAGTGAAGTTACACCACGATTGTGTTTAAGAATAATAAAGAAATATTTATTACTTTTAAAAACAATGTAAGACTATATTATATGCCTAATAATTTAATCTTGATTATTAAGTTTATTTTAACTTATTTCATAATGACAAAATTATGTTCCGTCCGCGTCGGTATGGCAGTAACGTAAAGTTTTAGTTTTGTACTATATGATTAAAGATGGCGCTACTACATACAATATAACATTATTGAAATAAATAAAATATAAAAGGAAAATACATAAAAAAAAGCAACTAAAAATATGAAATGAACCGTGATAGAGACATTTGTCTCTATCACGAGATATAGGACTTTCATAATAATTAATAACTAATATGCTATCTTTATAGTCGCGCTACCGTTTATACACATCTAATAAAGCAAATAGTATAATAATATATACTAATATTATAAAGCTGGAGATTTTGTTGTTCTTAAGAACTACTTGTTTGAAATGATTTTTTTTCTTGACTTGTATAGCCAATTTATCCAGGAAGTCTAACATCACATGGTTTAATAATAATAGATATCAAATTAAATCAAAATAATTTATTCAACATAAAAATTATTACAAGTTCTTACTGAACGCCATGAGTCTACTACTAGTTCGGAAAGAAGAAGCCTGGGAAGAACTGGCGAAAGAAACTCAGCGGGACTATTAATTAGTACCTATCTAAGAATTTCTGGTCTTTAGAAGGATTCCAGTCATTTTTTGGATCAAACCTGAGGGAAATGCTAGTTTAAGAATAATTTTTACTGAACATACACAGAACGCTTAGTTTTCGTAACCTTATTGAACCTTAAGGAGGTTCAATAACCGATATACCTACCTACGCGGGAATGGAACACGCTACCAGCCATCCATAAAAAATGTCAACTCGAGTAAAATGGGCACAACACAATAATTTACACACGTAGGCATGTTAATAGTTTATTTATAAAAAAATATACTGTTAATAATATGGATTATAACTTTTATGCGTACCCCATGATAAGATAATAAGTATGAAATTATAAATATTTTGTTTCTCGATAACTACTTAGATAGAAATTAATAGAAACTGTTAGTTTAAGTACGAATAAATAATAAATTGTTCTTTACTGCATTTTATTACACAGAAATTAACACACAATAAAAGTGATTCGCAAATAGTAAAGAAAAGTGGCGGTGATCTGTAATGGGTTCATTTTAGGGTTCCATAAATTATTATTTTTTTTGAATATAAACCATTTGTCCGATTTTTTATCTTTTGACAACGGAACCTCCAAATTAAAAAAAAATATGATGAAAGAAAGTATAGTTCAGAAAAAGTCATAGTAAGAAATAGTTAAAGTAAATGATTACAGACAATAAAACAAAAGCAAAGTAATAACATATGTTATAGTCCAATAATATGTTTGTTGTAATGTGACAATGATGCAGGATGAATTAGATATATTAAATTTAATACCTTTTAAGCAAATCCTAATAAGTGACTTAGTATTAAGTTTTTGTTTAAAGTTTATATATTATTATACCTTTGGCTCAATTTCTAGTGATACTACGTGCTGCGACAGTCGCAGGTTTGAGTCCCGCTGAGGGCATTAATTGTGTGATGACCATGAATGTTTATACTCTAGTTTGGGTGTTTATATTTATAATATGTTATATGAATATATTTAAATGACTATCTGGTAATAATAACACAAAACTCGTAGCACAGATCACATAAAAAAAGCTTACTATGAAACTTGGAATTACGCGAAATTAGACATTTTTAAATAGAACTATATTTTTGGACTTAATCTCGATTTTGCTTTTTCGCAAACAAGTTAAAATTCAAAAGATAATATATTTTAATATACTTATAAGCAAACAGTTTATTTTTTTAATCTCATGGTCACCATATTAGTTATGTAACGTGAATAATAAGTTATCACACGTTCAGAATTCAGATACACTGTGGAATTGATAAGCATCAGACTGTTGTGAGTTCATTTGTTTTAAATTACTAGTATGTATTAGACGGTTTTTTTCTTAAAGATAAACGGTTTCTATAAACCCTTTTATTAAGAACCCTACTATTAAGAATCTTTCTATTAAAAAGGGTTAAGGAAATTGTATTTTTATGTGAAACTACTGCATGGATTTAAAAATAAACTGGCACGATTGTTATTTAATAGAGATGTAACATTGTCTATTCTAATTTAAATTATGGAAAGAGTTCGTATTTTCTAAGATTGATAGTTAAAATATTGTTAACTTTTGCATAGAAAGTGTTATACTGCAGACTGGAAATAAATATCAAGAAATGTAGTACCTACTGTATTAATTTTTCTTCAAATTATTAAATTTCACTATGAATGCATTCTCATGTATCGAATCTGCTTAATATTGTGTGAGTTCGATTACTGCTCCGATAAATTACAAAAGAATTGTGGTTTAGTTTTTTTTTTCAAATCAGAATGATAGAAGTTCATATATTACAAAATTTGAGGAAAATTTTTTCCACTTATCGTTTGTTTCTACCATCTAGTATTACTTATTATATTACTATACTTAGATCAAATAAAACTTTAAGAAATAAAGTGTTACCACCCAGACGTTGCGTTTGTTCAAAAGCTTATCGCAGTAATACTAATACCGCAGTACCTAATACTTACAATAAGACGCAAAATGTTGATAGAGCGTGATTGTAAGTAATTTTAAACATCGGACTATATACGAGTAAATTTACTTAACTAAGTTATAAATTATACCTTTTATTTTTTTTATTCAATTGTTTAGGTAGTCTAGTAGTAATCCGTTATAAATTGCCGTAAATCCGTGAGTCCTGGGTTTTAGCCCCAGGTTAGACCAACAAACTATGAAGTATTTTAGTCAAAAAATCTCAGTAACAGTCTGGATGAACTAATGTAAATTGGCAGGGTCACCCCCTTGCATCGGAGAACCTGTAAGTCGTCGGTCCTGCGCCATAACTCTCACTGGTCGTGTCGAACACTCGTCCCACTGGAGTATGAGAGTGATAGGAATAGAGAGTGCACTTGTGTCTGCACTATAATACTCGTATCTTCTGCGCAGTTGGCTAGTCTCAATGAGATAGGCCGCCTTAGACGAAATCGATCGGTAGGGAAATCCACTTTCTTAGACAAATTTAGTTTTTTGTATTTTTAGATCAACTTAAAAAATGAAGGCGGTAGTATTCAACGGTAAAGATCTCACTTTGAAGTACGATGAGAATTATCCGATGCCAAAGATCGTAGAGGACACCGATGTTATAGTGAAAGTTGAATATGCGGGCGTTTGTGGAACTGACTTGCATATTATACAGGTAAGAAATATACTTATATTAATAATTTCTTAGGTTTAAACGCGAATATTTGACATTATAAATGAAAATATCTTTTCGGATTTTGTCGCGGATTTATTATGATTTTTGGTTCCCGACGTTTTACGTAGTCTCTCCCGTGACCATGATTGCTGTAAAGCATTCGAAGCGTCGGGAACCAAAAATCATAATAAATCCGCGATAAAATCGGAAAAGATAGTTTCATTTATAAATATATATTACTTATTCCGAATTTAGAAGGGCTTAGAATAGTATAATGTTGAAGGAAATATGTTTTGGAAAATCTTATTGAAATAGTCATTATTATCGATAGAGAGGCCGAATATGTAGTTCATATATTTTTTATTTTTGACCATCACGCAACACAAAAACCCACTGACTGACAGATTTTCATGAAATTTGGTATGATGATAGCTTATCATCTTATTAGGTATGATGAAAGAGGTTATCTATGCTAATAGCCGCTTAGCTGCGGCAAAATATATATCAGCCGAATGGGCCGGCACGCCCCGTATAGTACCACTCTCTCACAGAAGACCGGCGTGAAGAGGCAGCTATGCTGTCACGTTATATCCGGTAAGTGAGAGTCCGGGAGGCCCAGTCCCCATCCCTCCTACCTCCCTCTTCCCTCCCTCCTACCTCCCTCCCTTTCCTGAAATGCCGGCAACGCATCTGCAAGCCCTGTAGTGTTGCAGATGTCCATGGGCGGGGGTGATCACTTCTCATCAGGTGAGCTTCCTGCCCGTTTACCCCCTTTGTACCATAAAAAAAAACCTACGTATGGCAAAGCCCGGGCGCAGCAAGGAAAAGGAGCAAGCAAGCAAAAGTCTTTAGTATAAATTTTACACAAATACTAGAATCTACACTAATATTATAGAAATAAAATAAATCTGTCTGAAATATTTTCACGATTAAACCTGATTCGGATACAATTTGGCAAAGTCATAGATTGATTTTTGAGAACAGATATAGACTACCTTTGTTCCCTGCACCACTTACCTACTACACAAGCAAAGCAAAGTGCAAAAGCTAGTAAATGATAAACGTCAGACGATAATTTTATTACTTTAAATTACGACATTATGTTAACCCATAATCTGCACTAATAACGATATAATAAAGTCATCGCATTATAGTTTAGATTAGACTGTTTTCGTATTATTATTAAAAATTGTTTACATTTATATAAAAGAATAGTGAAGTACGAGTTAAATACTCTACTACTTTTATTTTATTTTTTGTTTCTCTCTTTTTTTGTTACATTGAAAGCGAATTCTTTAATATGGGAAAGTACTAGCTCCTTAAACACAAGTTTCTAGTTCAGGAGCTAGGGCTGTGTAAGATTGTACCAATGTATTTTGTTTTTCAATAAAAACTTTTTTAGGTTCGTTCCTAGATACGTTCTACTTTTAAGTATCTCAGAGTAAAAAAGTATCCTGTATGTTGAACCGGATAACCAGCTATTATTCTGGCACATTTCATCAAAATCTCAGGCAGTCAAGAAATCTCTATCTTCATAAATGTTCAATGTGCAGATTTGATTAGGTATAGATAATACTAGCTTTTCCCGCGGCTTCGCTCGCGTTTTAAAGGCTGAAAATCAAAAGAAATATTTTTTTTCCCGTTTTCGCAACATTTTCATTGATGCTCCGTTCCTATTGGTCGTAGCGTGATGTAACGTAGCCTATAGCCTTCCTCGATAAACGGACTATCTAGTACTAAAAGAATTTTTCGATTCGGCCTAGTAGTTCCTGTGATTAGCGCGTTCAACCAAACAAACAAACAAACTCTTCAGCTTTATAATATTAGTATAGATTAGTCCGATTGGTCCAATTTTTACAGGGCGAGTTTCCAGCTTCCAAAGAACGTCCACTGCCTCTCGGACATGAGTTCAGCGGAGTCGTGTACCAAACTGGAAAAGCGACTGTCTTCAAAGTTGGACAGAAAGTGGTGGTTGATCCTAATCGGTAATACATTTACTTAATTTTTTTTATATTTTAAAGAACTAAATATTTAAGAATTTTGAAGTGCTTCAAATATCATGTCTAGACTTTTGTTACAAAGTTGGTACTTATAAAAAACCCTTTTTGTCATGTTTTTTTTGGATTTTGATATGGTTGTATAGTAACTGACTAAGTATTTGTTATTGAACTTAATCCTTTAAACTTTAGCAACTTTTATTTTAGAAAAATAAATGGGGTTGCACTCAAAAAGAAATATATAACGTTCCTATGGTTCCTATGGTTTTATGGTCCCGAGCGATTCGATGGCAAGTGGTTAGTACTAAATAGAATGTGAAGGACGTCTAGAAATAGAATTTTATTATTTCTATTCTTAGTACGCAATCTTTTTTATTAGACTAAATTGACGACATACGTAATGTAGTGATATCCTCTCGACCGATTACGGCCACGGCGCGGCGGCCAATTTCATTGAGACTAGCCATGCGTGGGACATAATTATAGTGCAGGCGTGTACGCACAGACACAAGTGCATACTCTATTCTTATCACTCTGATATTCCTCTGGGACAACTTCTCGACACGACCAATGAGAGTTAAGGCGCAGGACCGATGGTTTACGTGCTCTACGAGGCACACATCACCAACTTCCCAACGGACTGTTACTGAGGCTTACGAAACGAAGACTCGAACCCAGAACCTCCCTGTGTGCGACCGTACATGCTAGCCACTACACCTAGTACCTAGGCAGATACGTAATGTAGTAGTAAGAATGCGTCATTATAGTCTTTAATATTGTTATTAGGTAATTTCAATATTATTAAATCCATAATCTGACTATTCTAAAGCAATATTCATTTATGAACTTTCCAGTGCCTGTAATCTTTGCAACTTTTGTCGTAATGGCAAATACCAGTACTGCTTGACAGCTGGTATTAATAGCACCATCGGGATATGGAAAGACGGGGGCTGGGCCCAGTATGTGAGGTGTCCTCAGGACCAGGTGTATGCGTTGCCTGATGGTATCACTACTGAACAAGGTATTATTATTAAAATACTAGCTTTACCCGCGGCTCTTATCGTATATTCTTTTTTTGTGTATTCCTATTTTGATCAGACATTAAACAAGACAGTGGTAACCCAGTGGATACGCTCTCGCTTGAATAACCGAGTGATGCGGTCAAATCCAGGTCTCGCACCTCTGATATTTTCATGTGCGAATCATTTCTAACATGATTACCACTTGTTTTAAGGTGAATACAAATCGTGAAGAAACCTGCATGTCTTTTCGAAAGACATGTGAAGTCCGCCAACTAGCACTAAGCCAGCGTGATGGACTATTGCCTAATCCCTCATGTGTTGAAGGCTATTAAAATGGACTGAATACAATACAGTCTTGATCCTAAATCTTACTTACTAACATATTATTTATACTTTGTATAGCCGGACTTTGTGAGCCATACTCGTGTGTGTCACACGGATTCGACCGCGCCATGCCTATACCAGTTGGTAGCAAAATACTAATTGTTGGTGCTGGCATTATTGGTATGTAATATTTAAATTATATCTGTATTTAGAGATAAGATTAGGTATTACGGAAAAAATAAAAATAAATTTATAAAAATTAAAAGCTCGAAAGAACTCAGCTTTTGACCTTTTATTATTTTTATATTGATTTTGTTTGACTTAATCTTTAGTTCTATAACACTCCTATAGTATTTATTTATTCTGAGACTATGTAATTCTATTTTTTTGAATTTTAGGCTGAATTGACGACTTTAACGACACGTTAAGCTTAGTTGTAGTGAGCCTACTTGCTATGCCATCGGTTTGAATCCCGCTGGGGGCATTCGTTTGTATAATGAGCGCCAATGTTTGTACTACAGTCATGGGTGTTTATATTTATAATACATATGTACGTATTTAAAGTTATATAATATGTGTAATGTAACAACTAGGTATCTGGTATAAAGAAATATAATAAACTAGCGGACCCTACAGACGTTGTCCAGTACATATAGAAAATTTTTATAAACTTTTGCTCCCGGTGAAATGTTTTAGTATGCATGCGCAAAACAGCGTTGCCTAGCAACGACTTATTTATAATTGAATATGTCATTTATTGTGCAAATGTATAAATAACTAAATAATATAAAAAATACATTATCTAGTGGACCGAATTGTGAATCTAAACCATTCTCGAATACACTCGAACACACACAAAACATTTCATCAAAATCGGTCCAGTCGTTTAGGAGGAGTTCAGTCACATACACACGCACACAAGAAATATATATATTAAGATATGTTCAAAGATTTTTACAACAGCGCCATCTAGTTCCGTGGTAAGCTATGAGGCTTGTGTTACGCTTACCAGATACTTGATATACTACATATATAAATTTTAAATACATACATGGTATAAATATTAACACCCATGACGGGAGAACAAACATTCGTGCTCAACAAATAAATGCTCCCAGCGGGACTCGAACCCGCGACCGCTGACGCAGCAAGTAGGGTCACTACCAACTGAGCCTCGTAGCTTACACTGTCACGTATACATAATGTCCCAAGATATTTTTTTTATAAATAAATAATTTGACAGGTAACTTATGGATAACCACACTACATCTCCAAGGGCATAGAGACGTGACTGTCTCCGAAATGAATAAGACTAGATTGGATATTGTCAAAAATCTTGGTAACTTTTTTTTAAATTTATCATAAACCATACTTAGTATCATTTAAGCGTAAGAATAAAAAAATACATAAAATAAAGTTTTACGTAAAATTTTTTTTTTTCAAATAAATATTTAAAGAAATATTACAGTAAAAAAAATATAAATTATATACCGTATTATATACTATATTATATACTAAATTATATACTATATTATATACTACATTATATACTACATTATATACTATATTATATACTATATTATATACTACATAATATACTACATTATATACTATATTATTTACTACATTATATATTATATTATATACAACATTATATACTACATTATATACTACATTATATACTATATTATATACTACAATATATACTACATTATATACTATATTATATACTACATTATATACTATATTATTTACTACATTATATATTATATTATATACAACATTATATACTACATTATATACTACATTATATACTATATTATATAATACATTATATACTACATTATATACTATATTATATACTACAATATATACTACATTATATACTATATTATATACTACATTATATACTATATTATATACTATATTATATACTACATAATATACTACATTATATACTATATTATTTACTACATTATATATTATATTATATACAACATTATATACTACATTATATACTATATTATATACTATATTATATACTACATTATATACTACATTATATACTATATTATATACTACAATATATACTACATTATATACTATATTATATACTACATTATATACTACATTATATACTATATTATATACTATATTATATACTACATAATATACTACATTATATACTATATTATATACTACATTATATACTATATTATATACTATATTATATACTACATTATATATTATATTATATACTACATTATATACCACATTATATACTATATTATATACTACATTATATAATACATTATATACTATATTATATACTATATCATATACTACATTATATACTATATTATATACTGTATTATATACATCTTTTTCTGTGTTTTTGCTTTCTATTTACAATATTATATTCTATTAACATTTTTTTTTTGCTATAAAGAATTTATAATATTAAGTATATATACATTATTTATTTCAAGAGACTGGATATAGACTAGTGACGCCCGACGTATTGACCTCGGAAAAGCAACTCTACGACATTATTGTTGATTGTACAGGTGATTTTGGATCTTATTTAATACTTTTTACACATCAATTAAGTCTTATAATAAAATTAATGTGACATGATACGAACAGACAGACATGACGAAATAAGACGGTCTTTATTTTTGAATTTTGCCTAAAGAGCCTTAATCAAAATTATTATGTTGAGAAAACATACCACACGGCCTTTGCATTGCATCGGTCCATATAAAAAAAAAACTATGTACCAACTAAATTTGTATTTTTTTGAAATATGTCTATGTATGTATATTCATAAATTTCATATTAAATTGATATTATATTTTAATATATTTTAGGTGTGGGCAAAGTAATGGAAATAAGTTTTAATTATTTACGTGACGGCGGTAAATATGTGCTCTTTGGGTGCTGTCCTCCCACACACCAAGCGTCGTAAGTATTGATATGCTATCGCCATCTTCATCATCAATATCATAATGATGATCATCATTAACATTATCATATTAGCCAAAAGGAGCACACAGAGTACTTCAAATATTTTATACGATATACAGTGTTTTGTCATTCGGAGAGGGATTTTGGTCTATTTTCTATTTTACCCATATTCAGCCCCTTTTAACGTCACACTGCTGGGAGTTTTTCCGGGACTTTCAATACCAGGGGACCCGACCATAGTCCTCCACGCTGGTTTTCACATGTCTTTCGAAAACTTGCAAGGTTCTCTCAGACATGCAGGTTTCCTCACGATGTTTTCCTTTGTAGCAACCTAATTACAATACAACATTAGTTTTTAATTACATCTAAATTACATACATAAATAAACTACATAAATTAATATACATATAAATATACATATAAATATACACATAAATATACATATAATTATACATATAAATATACATATAAATATTCATATAAATATAGTAGTATTATATTCTAAATATCATGTTATAAAACTAAATCTAAAATAATTAAAACGCTTTAAATTGTAAAACTTAATATAATAAAACTGCATATCGGAAGGCGGTCGTGCCCGCGTCGTTGCGCACTCTGTAAATGTTATAAGAATCCTCAACCGGTTCGAGAATAATAGGCGACGCCATCATGTGCTTGCGCTGGCCGGCCGACCGCCTCCCGCCGCAGTACACAACCGCTACTAGCTTTGAACGCATGTCGCTCTGTATCAGCTCCACGCTATCGAAATCATTTTGCTTTTACTGTAGTACTTCAACTTTCATACTTCGCTCTTATAATCTGTATCTATACCTAACTGCTAGTGCCTACCTGTGTCTTCTGTGAATTTCTTCCGTGCCTTCTGACTGTAACTCGTTTCGCTAAATAAACTGTATAGTGAACATTGAATGTGGTGTGATCATTTGTTGCCCTATCATCTGCACATACATCTCTCATCACCCCCATATTGGTGACCCCGTTATCAACACCTGGAATATCCGGAAGAAAGGTACGGCTCATAATATTTAATAATGACCGAACAAACAAAGTCGAGTCACAAAGTCGAAGATGGCGGAAAGACATTTACACCTCACGACATTTGTCGTGTCGGAGTCCGTATTCCCCCGTTTTGGCCCGAAGAGCCCGCCGTGTGGTTTGCTCAGGTCGAAGGTAGCTTCGCCCTATCGAAGATTAAGGACGATGAAACTAAATATTATTACGTCAGCGGCCAATTAGAACATCGATACGCAGCTGAAGTCAAAGATATTCTCGTTAATCCACCGGCCACAAGGAAGTATGAAACGCTAAAGACCGAGCTTATTAAGCGACTATCAGCATCTAGGGAAAAAGAAGTCACTCAACTCCTAATGCATGAAGAGCTTGGAGACAGACGACCGTCTCAATTTCTACGTCACCTGCGTCACTTAGCTGGCAAGAATATACCGGACGATTTCATCCGAACCATATGGACCAGTCGTCTGCCAACTAGCCTGCAGACAGTTATCGCATCGCAGCCCGAGTCTACATTGGAAGCGCTCGCAGACCTCGCCGACAAAGTGCACGACCTGGTGCCCTCAACTCCCCAGGTTGCATGTGCGGACGCTGCTCCGGTATCACTGCTGGAAAAACTCACCAAGGAGGTCGCAGAACTTAGCCGACAAGTAAAATTCCTCTCCACGAACGGCTCAAGAAGGTCGCGCTCAAGACGACAAGAAGAAGGAGGCGGCCAGCGTAGCAAAAGTCGTACACGCTCACAGTCAAGTTACCGCAAGTACCCAAACTGCTTCTACCATAATAAGTATGGTGACAACGCGCGCACCTGTGTCAAGCCGTGCGATTACCAGCAGGGAAAAGCCAACGGCGGTCGTTAATGGCGACAAGCGATTGCCCCAGTTCTTCAGGTCGCCTATTTGTATCGGACCGAAAAACGAAGATGCAGTTTCTGGTCGACACTGGTAGCGACCTCTGTGTCTTCCCTCGCATGGCTTCGAAAACCAGACGACCGAAATCTTCCTATGAACTCTTCGCGGCTAATGGATCATCGATCCCTACCTATGGGTCCACACAACTTGAACTCGACCTTGGTCTCCGCCGCGTCTTCTTATGGCATTTCGTCGTGGCTGACGTGAGCAAGGCCATCATCGGTGCTGACTTCTTGTCACATTACGGCTTGATCGTCGACTGTCAGAATCGGCGCCTCATCGACAATCACACTACGTTGTCGACATCTGCAGCGCCAGCACCTTCGACGGACGCCATATCTTCCGTCAAAACTCTCGTCGGTGAGTCGAAGTATATTGAACTCCTTAGGGACTTCCCAGAGATCACTCGACCACCTGGTACTCATCGCGTTATTAGCCACAACACAGTACACTATATTCGTACTACGCCCGGGCCGCCCGTTCACTGTGCGCCCAGACGACTAGCTCCAGAGAAGCTAAAAATAGCTAAGCACGAGTTTGAGGAGATGCTGAAGGCTGGCACTGCTAGACCATCCGAGAGCCCATGGTCGTCACCCCTGCACCTGGTTCCAAAGAAGGATGACGGCTGGCGACCATGCGGCGATTACCGTGCCTTAAACGACCGCACAATACCGGATAGATACCCCATTCGGCACATTCAGGATTTTACCCAGAGTATCTCAGGCTGTAAGGTCTTCTCAAAAATCGACCTCGTCAAGGCCTACAACCAGATCCCCGTCAACCCTGAGGACATACCGAAAACGGCTATTACAACTCCGTTTGGAATGTTCGAGTTCCCTTATATGACTTTCGGTCTCCGAAACGGGACAGACATTTCAGAGATTCGTTGACGAGATGACAAGAGACCTGGAATTTTGTTACTGCTACCTGGATGACTTCCTGATATTCTCGCGAGATCTGGAAAGCCATCACCAGCACCTGAAGCAATTATTCACTCGGCTGAAGGAATTTGGAATGGTGATCAACCCTTCAAAATGTGTTTTCGGCGCTAAAGAGGTTACCTTTCTGGGATGCGTGGTGTCGGCGGCTGGCATCAAACCCATGGAAAGCAAGGTAGAAGCTATCAAGCAGTTTCCCATCCCGAAGAATGTCAGGGAACTTAGACGCTTTCTGGGAATGATCAACTTTTACCGTCGTTTCCTCAAAGACGCGGTGAAATCACAAGCTTTGCTTCACGATTTGCTCACTGGCACAGTAAAAGGATCTCATCCTGTGACACTAACTGGTGACACGCTGAAGGCCTTTGAAGACTGCAAGCAAAGTTTATGCGACGCTACATTGCTGGCACATCCAGACATGAACGCGAGGCTGGCGCTGGTTACTGATGCTTCCGATACTACAATTGGTGGTGTCCTTCAGCAACGTGTTGACGAAGAGTGGCAGCCACTAGCATTTTTCAGTCGCAAGCTTAATCCTGCTCAGCGTAAGTATTCGCCATACGACCGTGAGCTGCTGGCTATATATGAAGCGATAAAGCACTTTCGTCACTTCCTCGAGGCACGCCATTTCACGGTTTTTACAGATCACAAACCGATCTGCTTCGCCTTCCACCAGCGAAAGGACAAATGCTCGCCACGCCAATTTCGCCACTTGGATTTCATATCCCAATTTACAACGGATCTACAACACATATCCGGCAAGAACAATGTTGTGGCAGATGCCCTCTCAAGAATAGAGGAACTGGTGCAACCCGTCGACCTGGAAAACTTAGCCCAGTCACAGACTAACGACAGTGAGCTAAGACAGTTGTTAGAAGACGACACTTCATCACTAAAACTGGTCAAGATCGCCATACCTGGAACGCGGACGGAGTTATTCTGCGACAATTCTACGCAGACACCTCGCCCGTATGTACCAACTGAGCAGAGAAAGCAAGTTTTTAGTAGCCTACACTCGCTCAGTCACCCAGGAGTTAAAGCTACGGTGAAATTGGTCACAGACCGCTACGTTTGGCCAGGCATAAATAGAGACTGCCGTGAGTGGGCAAAATCATGTCACGCCTGTCAGCTCACCAAAGTGACACGGCACGTCACACCGCCCTTGGGAACTTTCAAACTTCCTCGCGCAAGGTTCCAGCACATTCACATTGATTTGGTGGGCCCGCTTCCTCCATCCGATGGTTTTAAATATTGCCTCACCGCAGTCGATCGGTATACCAGATGGCCTGAAGCAATACCCATAATCGATATTACCGCCGAGACTGTTGCTAAAGCCTTTGTCAGCAACTGGATTGCCCGATATGGAATCCCAACAGAGGTGGTGACAGACCGTGGAAAGCAGTTTGAATCAGCGCTGATGAAACAACTGGCAGAACTCGCTGGATTCAATCGGAATAGAACTACCGCATACCATCCTGCAAGTAACGGCATGGTCGAGAGGATGCACAGGCAACTGAAAACGGCAATAAAATGTCACGGAAGTCAGAATTGGACTGAGACTTTACCACTGGTGCTACTCGGTATGAGAACAGCCTTCAAACCTGACATTCAAGCCTCACCCGCCGAGCTCCTATATGGCGAGACGCTCAGATTGCCTGGAGAGTTTCTGCAGCCTAGCACATATCAGCACACCACAGACATGACTGACTTTACAGCTCGCTTGCGGTCTGCGATGAGTTCTCTTCGTCCCCAACCTGCATCTCGACACAGCAACCGAGGCACCTTCGTCTTCAAGAACTTACATTCGGCAACGCATGTTTATGTTAGAGATGACAGCCTAAAGGGGCCATTACAACCGGCGTATTCAGGCCCATATAAAGTCTTAAAAAGGGGAGACAAGATATACAAATTATTTATAAAAGGCAAAGAGCAGGCGATTACAATCGAACGCCTGAAACCTGCTTATCAACTTACCTCTGATGTTGAATTACCCAAAAGATCGGAAACAGCAGTACCTGAAAAAGAAGAGAGTGTTAAACTTACCTGCACGAGAACAAGATCTGGGAGGAAGGTACAATTCCCCGACTACTATCGCCCATCCTAGGATGGTCTCTGGGGGGGAGAACTGTAGCAACCTAATTACAATACAACATTAGTTTTTAATTACATCTAAATTACATACATAAATAAACTACATAAATTAATATACATATAAATATACATATAAATATACACATAAATATACATATAATTATACATATAAATATACATATAAATATTCATATAAATATAGTAGTATTATATTCTAAATATCATGTTATAAAACTAAATCTAAAATAATTAAAACGCTTTAAATTGTAAAACTTAATATAATAAAACTGCATATCGGAAGGCGGTCGTGCCCGCGTCGTTGCGCACTCTGTAAATGTTATAAGAATCCTCAACCGGTTCGAGAATAATAGGCGACGCCATCATGTGCTTGCGCTGGCCGGCCGACCGCCTCCCGCCGCAGTACGCAACCGCTACTAGCTTTGAACGCATGTCGCTCTGTATCAGCTCCACGCTATCGAAATCATTTTGCTTTTACTGTAGTACTTCAACTTTCATACTTCGCTCTTATAATCTGTATCTATACCTAACTGCTAGTGCCTACCTGTGTCTTCTGTGAATTTCTTCCGTGCCTTCTGACTGTAACTCGTTTCGCTAAATAAACTGTATAGTGAACATTGAATGTGGTGTGATCATTTGTTGCCCTATCATCTGCACATACATCTCTCATCACCCCCATACCTTCACCGTAACACTAGTTGTAATCATTTTAGAAAAGTTATTTATTTAATAATACCACTTCAAAGCTTCTGGACGGATTCATCTTTTCATCAGTTCTTATAAGTTATTTCTAGAAAATTGAGCAATTCGAATGAAAAATTTGTTATCATTCATTCTCAATTTAATTCTATCAGAAATACGACGTTTCCTCTAAATATTTTCTTTCACCGTATTATAATCATATTGCCCCAATTACATCAAAATCGTTGCAGTCATAGGGGACATACATAAACACAAAATATATTAATGAATAAACAACATATATAACATCAATTATATCTGTTTTATTTCAGGATAAATCCATACCAAATATACGATAAGGAGTTAACAATAATCGGTGTTAAGATCAACCCCTTCAGCTTTCCAAAAGCAATTGGTTTGTTAAAAGCTATGGGAGAGAGGTAAGAATCAGTAATTAATTAATCTTTAATTAAATAACATTTTATCATAAAATAAATAATTCATAAAATTCTGAATTATTACTTTATTTAAATATGTAATTATAAACTTTTGTCCATATATATCTAACTATTATAATTAGATAGTACTAACGATTCACTCTAGCTTCGGGAACCCTAGTTCGTCCCTGTACGTTTTAAATATTTTAAGCTGTAGTTCTTTTTCTAAAATAATAGTAAACTAAGTAACTTCTTATAAGATATCTGCTATCTGCAGTATCTGTAGTAGCATGCTACTTCAGATTTATTTCTCTGTATTTAAATAAGAATTATAAAAAATATCATTTTTTATAAAACTATAGATTAAAAACATCGTAACAATATTTATATTTTAAAAACCGTAACTAAATAATATATTTTCTTATTTTACAGGTATTTGAATTATGATAAGCTTGGAGTTAAAACTTATCCACTCTCGGGTTACCAGGACGCATTAAAAGACCTGAAAGCTGGCAATATTTCCAAAGCAATATTTAAAGTTGAATAAAAAATTACAAAATAAAACTGAAATTATAATTTTCTTTGATTAATTAAATAAAAATGTTTTGATATCTTCTATTTTATGGTTTTAAATTTTATGGGCAATTCTAATTCTTTTTTTTATTAAATTAGGCATAGGTACTCCTTAATGGTGATTTATGGGGCATGTCTGTTAAATTAATTAATATAATAATAACAAATATTGCACCACAATTGTCTTATATTTTCAATAAATGCATAGATACTGGAATATTCCCTGATCTAATGAAAATTAGTAAAATAATACGTCTTCTCAAAAATTGGGAAAAAATGACCCTGGCAACTATAGACCTATTTTAATATTGCCATGAGTAAGAGAAGTTGAGTAAAATCTTTAAAAAAATTATTTTAAGTCAACTTATAGTTCATTTTAACAATATTTTCCATAGTAAACAGTATGGCATTTCAGGAAAGGGAGCGAGAGAGGAGGGAGGGAAGGGGGAGTTGTGAACGAAGCCGAAGACTATATTAAATGCTTATAATTTAATCTAATTAATTAAGTTTATTTTAACTTATTTTATAATGAAAACATTGTGTTCCGTCGGTATGGCAGTAACGTAAAGTTTTAGTTTTGTACTATATGATTAAAGATGTGCCATCTTATAATTTATATATTTATTATAAATTTTAGCTTGTTAACTTTTTATTTTCCTACATACTACATACTATATAACATTATTGAAATAAATGAAATATAAACGGTAAATACATAATAAAAGCAACTAAAAATATGAAATGAACCGTTATAGAGAGTATTAGGACTTTCATAATAATAATTAATAATTAATATGCTATCTTTATAGTCGCGCTACCTTTTATACACATCTAATAAAACAAATAATATAATATATACTACTAATAGGTATAAAGCTGGAGATTTTGTTGTTCTCAAGAACTACTTGTTTGAAATGTTTTTTTTCTTGACTTGTATAGCCAATTTATCCAGGAAGTCTAACATCACATGGTATAATAGTAATAGATATCAAATTAAATCAAAATATTTTATTCAGCATAAAAATTCTTACAATTTCTTACTGAACGTCATGAGTATTTTGAAAGAGTTTGAGTTTAGAAAGAGGAAGCCTGAGAAGAACTGGCGAAAGAAACTCAGCGGGACTATTAATAAATATCAAAGTATGGGGCTTCCGGACTTTGGAAGGTTCCGGTCTTTTTCTGGGCAGAACCTGCTGGAAATGCTAGTTTAAGAATATTTTTTAAGAGGTTTCTTGTTCACTGAAAATACAAAGAACGTTTGGTTTTCGTAAGCGTTAGGAGGTTCGATAATCGACATACGCGGGAATTGAACACGCTACCAGCCATTCATAAAAAATGTCAACTCGAGTAAAATGGGGACAACACAATTTACACACGTAGGCATGTTAATAGTTTATTTATAAAAAAATATAAGAAAGTATTATAAAAAATATACTGTTAATAATATGGATTATAGCTTTTATGCGTACCCCATGATAAGATAATACGTATGAAATTATAAATATTTTGTTTCTCGATAACTACTTAGATAGAAATTAATAGAAACTGTTAGTTTAAGTACGAATAAATAATAAATTGCTATTTACTGCATTTTATTACACAGAAATTAACATACAGTAAAAGTGATTCGCAAATAGCAAAGAAGAGTGGCGGTGATCTGTAATGGGTTCATTTTAGGGTTCCATAAATTATTTTTTTTGAATATAAACCATTTGTCCGATTTTTTTGTCTTTTGACAACGGAACCTCCAAATTTAAAAAAAATATGATGAAAGAAAGTAACGTTCAGAAAAAGTCAGAGTAAGAAATAGTTAAAGTAAATGATTGCAGACAATAAAACAAAAGCAAAGTTGAAAGTAATAACAGATATATTAATGTTTGTTGTAATGTGACAATGATGCAGGATGAATTTGATATAATTATTAAATTTAATACCTTTTAAGCAAATCAAAGTTTATTATATTTTATTATTTAGATATGACACCTTTGGCTCAGTTTCTAGTGACACTACGTGCTGCGACACTGCGTCGTGGGTTTGAGTCCCGCTGAGAGCATTAATTGTGTGATAACATGAATGTTTGTACTCCAGTTATGGGTGTTTATATTTATATAAATACCCCCACTCATTTTTTTACAAACTATGATTTTTTTATAGTCTTACAACCTTCCGTGGACCTTAAGGAACATACTAAAAAAATAGCCGAATTGGTCTAGCCATTCTTAAATTATGCGCTTACCAACATTCAATTTTATTTATATAGATATGTATGTATTTAAATGAGTAGTGCATCAACTATCAGGTATTCATAACACAAGACTCATTTATAACGTAAGACTATTTTCGCTAGTTTTTGACCCCCTCCTCCCCTATTATAAGAAAAAATAAGAATAGGCCGACCCTGATTAACATTTATTACGTAAGAGTCTAAAGGAAAAAATGAATACACGTTTGGTTTGTTTTAATGTTTATTTTTCAAAGTAACAATTTTTAGAAATGTTTATTGGTATTTACAAAGGTACTAATAATAATTTTTATTTTTTGGTTGTAATAAACTTTGGTTTTATTCATTCATCCTTACCTACATAAGATTTATAGTCTAGGGTGGCTCAAAACCCACTCGAGAAGTGGATCCACCACTGGAACATTTCTAATAATAGGGGTTGCTTCTAGATGGTTATTCAGAGTTGTGATATCGTCGACGTCACCCATTCAGAGTTGTCACCCATTGCACATCAGCCCCGATGCGGCACAAAACTTTGTCTTTCTTTGAATATATGGCTTAAGCTTTCCTTTTTCAATATGTGATGGAAATGGAAATCTTTTACCTATACGCATCTGGCGCGAACCTCGACACTCACGCGGTTGCCCGCGCTTTTTCAAAGTATAATAATTTCACTTTGCGCATTTTTGTGATCTTACGTAAGAATTATCGAGACTCCCTCCCACCCCCTTGTAAGAAAAAATAAGACATGGTCGAACCCCCTCCCTCCCTATCGTCGTCTTACGTAATAAATGAGTGGCCCCTAGGGCCCTAGCTTACTATGAAACTTGGAATTACGCGAAAATTAGACATTTTTAAATAGAACTATATTTTTGGACTTAATCTCGATTTTACTTTTTCGCAAACAAGATAAAACTTAAAAGATAATATAGTTTAATGTACTTAAGCAAACAGTTTACTTTTTTTAATCTCATGGTCACCATACTAGTTATGTAACGTGAATAATTCTACTAATCACACGTTCAGATACACTGTGGAATTGATAAGCATCGGACTGTTGTGAGTTCATTTGTTTTAAATTACCAGTATGTAGGTATTAAACGGTTTTTTCTTAAAGAAAAACGGTCATTATAAACCCTTTTATTAAGAACCCTTCTATTAAGAACCTTTCTATTAAAAGGGTTAAGGAAATTTTATTTTTAAGTAAAACTACTGCATGGATTTGAAAATAAATTATTTAAAATTTTAGGAATATTTCTTCATTTCTCCCATGTCTCGTTTGTTTCTACCTTGTAGAATTACAATAGGTATATTACCATAGATCACATAAAACTTAAAGAAATAAAGTGTCTCCACCCAGACTTTGCGTTTATTTGAGCTTATCTCAGTAATACTAGTATTATGTGATCTGTGGTAAATACTTACAATAAAACGCAAAATGTTGATAAAGCGTGTTTGCAAGTAATTTAAAAAAAAATCGTCCATTTTTATACGACTACATTTATTAACTTTATAACAAAGTTGTAAAATAAACCTTTTAATTTGTTTTTATTTAATTGCTTAGGTAGTAAGCCGTTAGGTTATAAAATGCCGTAAATCCGGAGGTCTTGGGTTCAAGTCTCGGGTTAGGTCCAAGTAGTTCTTGAGTATTTTTGTCAAAAAAAAATCTCAGTGGAGTATGTGAACGTTGTGCCACCCCCGTGCCTCAAAGAGCACATGTAGCAGTCGGTCCTACTCCTTAACTCTCACTTGTCTTGTCGAGTAATCATCCTACCGGAGTATGAGAGTGGCAGGAATAGAGAGTGCACTTGTTTCTGCGCGTACACGCGCTGCACTATAATATCTCCTGCGCAGTTGGCTAGTCTCAATAAGATTGGCCGCCTTAGACGAAATCGATCGGTAGGGAAATCCACTTTCTTACACAAATTTAGTTTTTTGTATTTTTAGATCAACTTAAAAAATGAAGGCGGTAGTATTCAACGGTAAAGATCTCACTTTGAAGTACGATGAGAATTATCCGATGCCAAAGATCGTAGAGGACACCGATGTTATAGTGAAAGTTGAATATGCGGGCGTTTGTGGAACTGACTTGCATATTATACAGGTAAGAAATATATATTACTTATTCCACTTTAGAAGGCATTGAAAGAGCAGGATTTTGAATGAAACATTATTGGGAAAATCTCGAAGCTCAATGTGAAGATTCGACTAAGTAAGAATTTTATTATAATACTTTTTCCTTTCCCGCGCCTCCGCTCGCGTTCTAAAGGCTGAAAATCAAAATAAATATTTTTCTCCCGTTTTCGCAACATTTTTCATTGATGCTCCGCTCCTATTGGTCGTAGCGTGATGTAACTTCCTCGATAAACGGACTATCAAGTACTAAAACAATTTTTCAATTCGGCGTAGTAGAACAAACAAATAAATTCTTCAACTTTATAATATTAATATAGATTAGTCCGATTGGTCCAATTTTTACAGGGTGAGTTTCCAGCGTCAAAAGAACGTCCACTGCCTCTCGGACATGAGTTCAGCGGAGTCGTGTACCAAACTGGGAAAGCAACTGTCTTTAAAGTTGGACAGAAAGTGGTGGTTGATCCTAGTCGGTAATACATTTATTGAAAAGTTTTTTTTAATTTTAAAGAACTAAATATTCAAGAATTTTTAAGTGCTTCAAATATCATGTCTAGACTTTTGTTACGTTGGTACTTATAAAAAACATTTTTTTTAAATAGAATGGTAAGCGTCTATCATCAAGGATGTCTAGAAATACAAATTTATTATTTCTATTCTTACGTAATAGTACATACTAGTACATACTATAGTACATACGTAATGTAGTGATGTCCTCCCCACCGATTACGGCCACAGCGGCGCATCTCTATGAGACTAGCCATCTACGCGGGACATATTATAGTGCACAAGAGTACGCGTTGACACAAGTGCAGTCTCTATTCCTTATCACTCTCATATTCCGGTAGGACGACTGCTCGACAGACGACACTACCAGTGAGAGTTAAGGCACAGTACCGACGGCTTTACGTGCTCTCTGAGGCACGGGGGTAAGACATCGCCAACTTCCCAACTCCGGGCTGTTACAGAGGCTTACGAAACAATGACTGATGACTCAATAACTAAACTTGGCCCGACCCGGGACTCGAACCCAGGACCTCTCGATGATGCTAGCCACTACACCACCGAAGCAGTTACGTAATGTAGTAGAAAAAATGCGTCAATCTAGTCTTTAATCACAGATCAAAGTCTTTAATACTGTTCTTAGTTAATTTCAATATTATTAAAACTTAATGGTCTAAGATCCCACTGCATGATTCTGCAGGTACGCGTTTTTTTGATTAAATTAATTTTAAATGAATGTTGAGGAAGCATTCAATGGATTAGCGACAGGTTGCCAGTAAAAAATTGGCCGCAATTACCTCTAATTATTTCTTGTATAATGCATTTGCTGGTGTAAATTGCAGGTATATGTTTTTTTAATCAATTTTACGTAATTTTAAAGAAAATGATGTAAAGAATAGAAAAAAAAATGGTTGCCAGCTCCCAGTCAGCCGCAACGTTAGGGTTACCAGGTGTAAACAGGTATATTATTGTTAGTTATTTACAACCATTTGTTTTTTTAAAAATAAATATTACAAAATTAAGTTTTATATTACATGTTCACGATAATGCATGGTTACCAGTTAAAAAATGGCCGCAACCAGAGGTTTCCATGCTTTCTTTTAATCAACGATTATTCCTCCAGGTAAGTGTGAGTGCAAAAGGATGGATTGTTACGTGATGTAAACAAGAGTACAATGTAGTGTAGATGTAATTCTAGTATTTTTCTTTGATGAAAATTTTTTCGCGTGACAAAAGAACAATTTTTATTGAAAAAGTGGTCTACGAAATCTTAAAAGCACTTCGATGATGCTTTTTTTGTTCATTCAATGTTCATGTATTAGGTAGATTTAGAATAAGTAAATTATGTAGTAGGTACATAATTTGTAAAAAATTTTTTTTTAATTTTTTCAACAAAAGATCATTTATTTTATGTTCCATTACGCTGATTAACTAATATTAAATTATTAAGAATTAAGTACGATATTAGTAATAAGATTTTATTATAAAAAGAAAGTAACTAGTTCAGTACAGAAAATTAAGGAAAAATATTAAATATTTGTACAATAGTAAGATTTAAAATGAGTAAATTATGTAGTAGGTACATAATTTGTATAAAAAAAATGATTTTCATTTTTCAATATTTATTTTATATTCCATTACGCTGATTGACTAATATTTATTATTTTGATTTAATTATTACGAATTAAGTACGATATTATTGATAAGATTTTATTGTAAAAAGAAAGTAACTAGTTCTTTATTAAAAAAACGAAAATGTACCTATACCTAACCTAATACATGAACATTGAATGAACAAATAAAGCATCATCGAAGTGTTTTAAAGATTTCGTAGACCACTTTTTCAATAAAAATAGTTCTTTTGTCACGCGAAAAAATTTTCATGAAAGAAAAATACTAGAATTACATCTACACTACATTGTACTCTGGTTTACATCACGTAACAATCCATCCTTTTGCACTCACACTTACCTAGAGGAATAATCGTTGATTAAAAGAAAGCATGGAAACCTCTGGTTGCGGCCATTTTTTAACTGGTAACCATGCATTATCGTGAACAGGTAATATAAAACTTAATTTTGTAATATTTATTTAAAAAAAAACAAATGGTTGTAAATAACTAACAATAATATACCTGTTTACACCTGGTAACCCTAACGTTGCGGCTGACTGGGAGCTGGCAACCATTTTTTTTTCTATTCTTTACATCATTTTCTTTAAAATTACGTAAAATTGATTAAAAAAACATGTAGCTGCAATTTACACCAGCAAATGCATTATACAAGAAATAATTACAGGTAATTGCGGCCAATTTTTTACTGGCAACCTGTCGCTAATCGTAAAAAACGCGTACCTGCAGAATCATGCAGTGGGATCTTGGAATATAATTACTACGAAAAAATCTTTAATCTGCCCATTCTAAAGCAATGTTAATTTATGAACTTTCCAGTGCCTGTAATCTTTGCGACTTTTGTCGTAATGGCAAATACCAGTACTGCTTGACAGATGGTATTAATAGCACCATCGGGATATGGAAAGACGGGGGCTGGGCCCAGTATGTGAGGTGTCCTCAGGACTATAGATGGGCCAACTCGGGATCTGGCTAACTCGAGTTAGCCCGAGTTCGAATCATGGTAACCCGGGTCAACTCGAGTTAACTCGAGTTAGCATGATAACTGGTATGATTTTAGTTTATACCTACATTGTTTCATTTTATTTCGAGTTCAATAGATCTATTCCTTTCTTTATATGTATGGCTATTGATAATTGATTACATTAATTAAAAAAATCTTTTTAAATATATAATTAGTATTAAAATGAAGTCAAATGAGGCGTTTGTTATATTATTATCTTTTCTTACAATAAAATTCGAAGTTAAATCAACAAACATTTAACGATTTTTTTTTGGAAAATGTATTACAAATTATAATAGTCATTATCAACGATATTGAGGCCGATTCTACGGTTTTTCAAATTTTTGGCTGCGTTTCTTTCAGTCTGTCTTTTTTTCTGTATGTATCCGCATTACGAGAAAACTGCTGGACAGATTTTGGTAAAATCCAGTATGCTGATAATTGGTTATCCGGGTCAACATATTTAATAGTTACTTTTACTGCACCAAAATATCTTATTTCCGTAAAATCACTTTAGATTACATACAATATTTGTTTATTAAATAACTAGCGACTCGCCCTCGCTTCACTCGGACTCTTCCCTAGATTTAGCACAGGCAAAGCCGCGGGTTCCGCTAGTTATGCATATAAACCTTCCTCTTGAATCACTATTATATTAAAAAAAAACAGCATCAAAATCCGTTGCGTAGTTTTAAAGATTTAAGCATACATAGGGATATAGGGACTTTGTTTTATACTATGTACTCAGACCAAATAAAAAGTAGTATTTTTTATTTGGTCTGAGACTATGTAGTGATGCTTAGTAACTAGAGTAGATACAAGCACACACTTAACTATCAAAACTAAACAATATCTTTTTGTATACATAATTCTAAATTAAAAGCATGCACTACAATACATAATTAGTAATACATAATATATAAAGTATATTTTTAAATTTTTTATATTTTACACTTGATACATACTTAGCTGCTTAGCTGTACAAAGCTGTTAATTTTTCTTAAAAGAGCGCGCAATTTGTAATGTTATCCAATCTTAAATAGTATGTTAGGCGATTCTACCACATTTTTCAATGTTTTGTAGTTCAATGTTGTGTAGAAATATTAACCCAAGAGGTTCTGGCACTTGAAACAACCGTAATCTATATCGCAAAGAGTTGTCCTTTGATCTAAGGAGTTGTCAGAGTTCTTAAAGCAAATATACAGATTTAAATTCGCTCGTATTAACGTAGATAACACTGAGCATTTTAAAACAAGTCAAAACAGATTAATTAACATGTCATTTTTTCGTTTCAGAATCCATAATAGCAAACATCAAGATCCCTAACTTTATTTATTTCTTATTGTCTAGGTCTAAGATAATTCGATACCATTTAGTAATTATATCTATTTCTATTCGATAGGGTACATCATTCATAAAACCTAAAAATCAATGTCAGATTGTAGTATTCTTAGGTATTCATAACTTCTTAGATTTCTAAATATTTTTTAATCATGTATCCGCATCACGTAGATTTTATAAACACGTCAAAAAATAATAAATATCGATGATAATATAAGAATAAAAATTAATAAGTGTCTAACAGTACTTAAATAAAATATAGGTTGGAACTGTCGAATGAACATAAGGTCTAAATATTCCTTAATATTAGTACCTACTTATAAATAAAATTGAAGTGTCTGTTTTTAATTTCAAATTAAAAACTTTTCACTAAATGCATACGAAAATTTATACAGTAATTAGTACATCAAAAAAATAACTTTTAAAATTTTTGACTGTCTGTTTGTTCCGGCTAATCTCTGAAATAGCTGAACTGTTTTAATAGGACTTTCACTCGCAGACAGCTAATGTTATAAAGAGTAACTAAGGCTACTTTTATTTTACTAAAAAATATGAAAATCGTTTAATTTATTTTAACTTATGCACATCGAAACGGGTCACATCTTTACTTCTATACTATTTATTTATTTATTATTCGGAAGACAAACGGTATTTAGTTACATATAAAACGAGAAAAAAAAATAACATATTATACCAATTAAGTCTTCACAATTTACAATACTATATTTTATACTTATCTATACTTTACAACGCTAATTAGAGGTGCGCGAAACTGCTATCGGTTGATAACCTGCTATCGCTGTAGAGGTGGACGAAACGGCTATATATTGATAAAGAGTTATAAAAAGCGCTATTTTTAAAATATCTATTATTTTTTATGCTATTATATATTATAGCGTAAAACGCTATATATTTATACGTTATATATTTTCGCTACGTAGAAAGATGCGTTTTGATTACCATACTATAATATAAGTAAAAACACAGATCACATGACCTATAATAATTAATTAATAGCTATGAACTCAAGTATAATTAATTTATCCTTTATTATATTTCCTTATATTTATCCATAAAGAAGTGTACATTGTACCATAGATAAGTTAACATTGTACGTTTTTTTACTATCTATGACTATGACTCTATTATAAGAAAAATTGCTGCCCCTCACGAAAAGTTCTATAACCTGAAATTCAATGAAAATGATACTGTAACAAATTTCCTGGGAAGATTCGAGGAGACTTTAGCTACATTAGAGTCTCTAAGTGTTAAGATCTCTACAAGCATGGCGCTCACTAAAATAACTTCTTCACTTCCAACGTCATATAAACACTTTGTTTTTGCATGGGAATCCGTTCCGGCAGAAAAGCAGACCTATGAAGAATTATCTTCTAGGCTATTGGTCGAGGAATTGCGGATGAAGAATGGAGCGAGCTCAACCTCATAGGCATTTAAAGCAGTAAAGAAGGGACGTCAGTGTTTCAAGTGTGGTTTAGAAGGTCATTATAAATTTGAATGTGGTAAAGGTCAATTTACCTCAAAGAAAAATAAGTTTTGTAATTTTTATAAAAAGTCAAATCATAGTACTAGTGAATGTTGGTCTAAACATTAGTCTAAAAATTCTAGACTACTATCATATTATAATGATAAAGACAAGTAGTAATGCATTTCATGTAAGTATGTTACCAGCCCTGAATGCATAAACATGTCAAAGTAGGAATACATGGATTATAGATAGTAGTGCTTCAGAACATATGTATCATAATATTAAGTGTTTTACAGATTACTAAAGTTTCCCATTGCCTAAAACATGAAATAGAAGAAAGTCCAGAAAGAACAAGAAATTAATAGGCCATCCAGGAAGAAGGTAATGCCACAGTGGCTTGATCAATATGAAACAGGTTTTGTAACATAATGAACCATTAACATATGAGGAGGCCATGACAAGGGATGATAATGATAAATGGAAAGAAGCAATTAATAGGGAAATGGACACATTAAATGCCAATAATACTTTTACAGTGGTGAATAAAATACCAAAAGGAACAAATATTATATCTACCAAATGGGTTTTCAAAATTAAAGATACTGATGAGGGGAAATTATATAAGGCTAGGTTAGTAGCAAATGGCTCTGAACAAAGAGATGGTATATCAGATGTGTTGCAAAGTTAGGAACATTTAGGTTTTTTATGGCTTTGGCAAATAAGTTAAAACAATCAGTTTATCAAATGGATGTAGTGAGTGCTTTTCTACATGGGAATATAAAAGAAATAGTGTACATTGAATTGCATACAGGAGAGATATGTAAGCTTAACAAATCTCTGTGCGGATTAAAGAAAGCTCCAAAATATTGAAATGAGAAGTTTTATAATTTCATTACAAAACTGGGATTTACAAGATCTAAAAATAATGTCATGTCTATATTTTAATAGAGCGGAAGGTAAATATATGTATGTTTTATTGTATGTAGATGATATTCTATGTTTTGGATCAGATCAACAGGAAATACAAAGTTTTAAGGTTCAATTAACCCAAAATTTTAAAATGAAAAATCTAGGTTTAGCATCAACATACTAAGGTATAAAAATTAAACAGAAAGACGGTATAACAACTCTTAATCAAGAATAATATTTAATTTCATTATTAAAGAAGTACCAAATGTTAAATTGTAATCCTGTTTGAACCCCCATGGATCAAAATTTTAATTTTCAGATCTTACAGAGAGAACAGTTTGAAAGTAATGAAATAGAAACAAAATGTAGGCAATTGATAGGCTCTTTATTATATGCAGCTTGCGGTGCAAGACCAGATATATGTGTTGCAGTCAGTTTTTTGAGTAGGTTTCAGCATTGTGCCAGTCAGATGTTATACAAGTGTCTGAAAAGAATATTAAGATATATCAAAGGTACAATACACTTTCCTTAGTTTACAGCTGTAGTAGTGCATTAGTAGAAGGATATGTTGATGCAGACTGGGCTGGTGACATGCATGATAGGAAATCTACATCAGGATATAATATATTTAAATTATTTGGATGTACAATCTTGTGGTATAGCAAGAAGCAAATTTGTGTAAGTCTTTTTTCAACTGAATCTGAGTATATTGCTTTGAGTTTATGTATTGTTGAAGCAAATTGGTTGAAAAATGTATTAACTGAGTTTAATATTAAATGTAATAACATAACAATTTATGAAGATAATCAATCTGTAATTTAGTTAGCCTATAATTCAGAAAATATCAAAAGATTGAAACATTGATATAAGATACAAGTACATAGTTGAACAAGTGAATAAAGGATTAATATCATTATAGTTTATTATTTTTCACAATAGGGAACCAACCAAATAATTCAACATAATATCTGTTTAAGCAATTAGAAGACAATATTTACTTTGTAATGTATTTATTTAAAAAAATATTATATAGATAAATGAAAAAACGAATTAATTCTTTAAATAAATCCATTGAACTTTCCTTCATACTTTTAACAGGCTTAGGACTGTCTGACTGAAGTTATTATTTATAATATATCAATTAAGTATTATTTAAGAAATATATATATTATATACTACCAATTACTCTACATAGGAAATACATAGTCAGGCGTACTTAAAAGTTCATTGATTTTATACTGATATTTACACTGATTTTATTTATCCGTAGAACTATTTATAATAATATATATAATCTTTTTTTTAGTTTTTTAAATAGAGAATAATACATTTTATGATTATTAAAAGTTTTTGTTCCCACGTACGAACATTAATTGTGCCACTTTACTCGACGTGAGCCTTGTACGTCGCCTCGGTCGTTAATTATTTGCGTAATTATTATATTAATTATTTCGCCTTCGAAAAAGCACGCTCACAGGGCACTGAAGTGACAATAATATTAAAATATTTGGGAAATATTAAAAATAAAGAGGGGTAAATAGTCTTGTGGCCACGCCACCACTCAAGAGGGCAACTTTCTCTGCTTATCACTACTTGTTTCATGTACATTTCGACTTCTTCTAAAACTTTAGTATAAGTGGAGCGGGGTTGTTCTGATGCAGATATTTTTTGATCTATCACATTCCACAATGTTAATTCCGGTTCACAGCTTTTTCGATTGCGATTAGGTTATCCTTACCAATTAAGTTACAATACATATTTCTTCAATAATTATGAACCTTTTCGTTGTTATTAAGGTTTCACATTTTATTTACACTCACCTAAAACTAACTTTTATTTACAGTTAATAACAATAAACACAACCAACACGAATTATTTGCAAACAAATCGACACGCAACGATAATCGCGTATCAATAATAATTATTAATTAATATTTAAATAATACGTCATACAAAAACAAACATGAAGCAAGTAATCCGTACTTCATTTCATTACTATCTCAATATAGTTCATATGCAGTTGTCTTAGAGCATAATTTGGCGCAAGTGACTAAAATATTATACAGCTAAGAGATATTCAAACAAAAATATAGCGAATATAGTTTTAAATTCAATTGCCTTAGAGCATAATTTGGCGCACAAATATATTAAGAAAAAATAAGGTATTTATTTCATTTCAATATAGTTTTAAATACAATTGCCTTAGAGCATAATTTAGCGCACGACAAAAATATTATACGGCTAGCACGAAGTGTCAAGCACGGCAGTTGTCTATGGGTACATACCATAGTGATTATATTCTCTTTGTTGTGGTCATATTATATGTAATAAAAATAAATTTAAAAAATAGCTATAGCGCTTGCCTCTGCTTATAAATAATAGGCGATTTGGTTATTATAAATAGCATGCTATTTTTATAAATAGCAGGTTATTTTTAGCAGCTATCTAGAATAACGAGCACCCCTTAAAATAGCCGAAAAGAAGCAGTTTCGCCCACCTCTAACGCTAATATACCAATAATATAATGTTTGTAACAAATAATAAAAATATGCATTCAAAAACTACTAGACAGATTACGAATTTTTTTTTACCATTCGAATGCTACATTATCCATGAGTAACTTAAACTATATTTCAAACCTCAATAATAATGTAACCAATTGTATAAAAAATTTGCTACCTATTAAATGTTTTTATTGCATGAAAAATTAATTAATCAAAACGAGTCTAGTACTTTGCTTTGTAATTCTGAAATTTATAAATTCGGCTTCTGTATGAATAATAATAACTATTTCAATAATACATACAAAACATATTTAATATAAAAAAGTATAATATTACTTTTCTCTATGGCGCCTGGTACTATGGACTTATTTTTTCGTTTCATCGAGTTTGAAATCACATCGATTTTAAAGAAGTTTCACTTCAAAAAGATTCAGTATTTTAGAATTTGATTATATGTATATTGTAGTCTGTTATAGTAGTCAATAGTAAAAGTACTTTTTTGTAGACTCGCTACTATTTCTAATGGACGTTAATTGCGCGCAATGATTCGTAAGCAACCCGAGTTGGCTTCCGTCGGAGAGCAAACTTCGTTTCGTGTATGAAGTATGAAACTAAGTTCCAAGCGAGACGAGGTTCGGTATCGCGCGGTGTCCAACCCGGGTTACGATCGGTCGAACTCGAGCTGACTCGGCGCGACGCTAACTCGAGTTGACCCGGGTTGGCAAACTGAGTTGACACATCGCTACTCAGGACCAAGTGTATGCGTTGCCTGATGGTATCACTACTGAACAAGGTATTATTATTAAAATACTAGCTTTACCCGCGGCTCTGATCGCATATACTATTTATGTACCTGTTTTATCCGTATAACTTTTTCGAATTTAAAAGTAATAGGTGACATTTAAGTTCGAAAAATTAAAAGAGCTTATTACTACTTAATTGTACTAACAAGGTAAAAAACATATTTTAAACCCGAGTTTGATATTTATGTATAAGAATTACAATAAGTTGCACCATTACAGACAGAACGAAAAAATATATTTTTTCTAAAGATTTCAATAATGTTATGAAGAATTGTAAAAGCATATATATAATAAATTAATTATTTTTACACAAACTAGCATACGAAGTGTATGTTATTATTTTAATATAACGTTGTTATTATTTTAATTTTAATATAACATTTATATTTGTAGTTGTAGTAAATTTACTAAGACATTGTTTATACATTGTATTGTACATATTTCTTTTAGCCGGACTATGTGAGCCATACTCGTGTGTGTCACACGGATTCGACCGCGCCATGCCTATACCAGTTGGTAGCAAAATACTTATTGTTGGTGCTGGCATTATTGGTATGTAATTTTTCTATTATATCTATTTAGAGATAAGATTAGGTATTAAAATAAAAATAAATTTATAAAAATTAAAAGCTCGAAAGAACGCAGCTTTTGACCTTTTATTATTTTAGTATTGATTTTGTTTGACTTAATCTTTAGTTCTATAACACTCCTATAGTATTTATTTAATCTGAGACTATGTGTTTTTTTTAATTAATTGGACGGCTCTAACGACACGTTAGGCTTAGTTGTAGTGAGCCTACTTGCTATGCAAGCAGTAGCGGGTTTGAATGCCTTTGGGGTGATATATTTATGTCATAAGTACGAATATTTATGCTCCAGTCACGGGTGTTTATATTTATAATACAAATATACCTATTTAAAGTTATATATGTAATGTATCAAATATCTGGTATCCGTAACACAAGCCTCGTAGCTTACCACGCAACTAAATGGCGCTGAGTGTTAATGTCCCAATATATTTATTTATTTATTTTTAAATAAATAATTTGACAGGTAACTTATGGATAACCACACTACATCTCCAAGGGCATAGAGACGTGACTGTCTCTGAAATGAATAAGACTAGATTGAATATTGTCAAAAATCTTGGTAACGTTTTTTTTAATTTATAATTACCTATAGTAGGTATGCTTAAGCATAAAAATAAAAAAATACATTACAATAATAACAATACATATATATACAAATATTTAAAGAATATTTCTCTACAGTCCAGAAAATAATATAGTTTTTATAATTAACCCACCTTTGTTCACATCTTTTTCTGTATTTTTACATTTTATTTACTTCTTCTTGCAGTAAAGAATATATAATAATATGTATATAAATTATTTTTTTTAATTCAAGAGACTGGATATAGACTAGTGACGCCCGACGTATTGGCTTTGGAAAAGCAACTCTACGACATTATTGTTGATTGTACAGGTGATTTGACATCTTTTTTATTTCTGATTTTACACATAAGTTAAGTCTTAAAATAAAATTAATATGACATACGAACAGACGGACATGATGAAATAAGACGGTCTCTATTTTTGAATTTTGCCTAAAGAAATCAAAATTATATTGAAAACACATACCACACGGCCTTTGCCATTGCATCGGTCCATATAAAAAAAAAACAATGTACCAACTTTTGTATTTTTTTAAAATCAGTCAATGTAGTATATTCATAAAGTTCATATTAAATTAATATTATATTTTAATACATTTTAGGTGTGGGCAAAGTAATGGAAATAAGTTTTAATTATTTACGTGAAGGCGGTAAATATGTACTCTTTGGGTGCTGTCCTCCCACACACCAAGCGTCGTAAGTATTGATATGCTATCGCCATCTTTATCATCAATATCATAATGATGATCATCATTAACATTATCATATTAGCTAAAAGGAGCACACAGAGTACTTCAAATATTTTATACGATATACAGTGTTTTGTCATTCGGAGAGGGATTTTGGTCCATTTTCTATTTTACCCATATTTAGCCCCTCTTAACGTCGCACTGCTGGGAGTTTTGCCGGGACTTTCAATACTAGGGGATCCGACCATATTCCTCCACGCTGGTCTTCACATGTCTTTCGAAAACTTGCAAGGTTCTCTCAGACATGCAGGTTTCCTCACGATGTTTTCCTTCACCGTAACACTAGTTGTAATCATTTTAGAAAAGTTATTTATTTAATAATGTCACTTCAAAGCTTCCGGACGGATTCATCTTTTCATCAGTTCTTATAAGTTATTTCTAGAAAATTGAGCAATTCGAATGAAAAATTTGTTATCATTCATTCTCAATTTAATTCTATCAGAAATACGACGTTTCCTCTAAATATTTTCTTTCGCCGTATTATAATCATATTGCATATGATCTGTTTTATTTCAGAATAAATCCATATCAAATATACGATAAGGAGTTAACAATAATCGGTGTTAAGATCAACCCCTTCAGCTTTCCAAAAGCAATTGGTTTGTTAAAAGCTATGGGAGAGAGGTAAGAATTAGTAATTAATTAATCTTTAATTAAATAACATTTTATCATAAAATAAATAATTCATAAAATTTTAAATTTTATCTTTATTTATATACCTATGTAATTATAAACTTTTATCTTTTCTATTGTGTCCATGTATACCTAACTATTATAATTAGATAGTAGGTACTAACGATTTACTCTAGCTTCGCGACGACGAACCCGAGTTCTTCCCTGTACGTTTTAAATATTTTAAGCCTTAACTCTTATTCTAAAATTAATACTAACCTAAGTAACTTCTTATAACATATCTGCTATCTGGCAGAGAAAATCCCGTTAAAATCGGCGCAGTGGTTTGCAATCACTCGGAACGAACAGACAGATAGACAAACACTTTTGAAAGTTGCGCTTTTTTTAGTACTTACGTAATAAATAATTGCGTATCACATTTTTTTTTGTTTTGACGTCACAAAAAGATATCTACTTAAGATTTATTTCTCTGTATTTAAATAAGAATTTTAAAAAATATATATTTTTTTACTAAAACTATAGATAAAAAAAAACATCGTTACAATATAATTTGGAAATCGTAACTAAATAATATATTTTCTTAATTTACAGGTATTTGAGTTATGATAAGCTTGGAGTTAAAACATATCCACTCTCGAGTTATCAGGACGCATTAAAAGACCTGAAAGCTGGCATCATTTCCAAAGCAATATTTAAAGTTGAATAAAAAATTATAAAATAAAACTGAAAATGTAATTTTCTTTGATTAATTAAATTCATTTTTGATGTTTTGTATTTTATTTATTTAAATTTTTAATTATAAACTTTTATCTTTTCTATTGTGTCCATGTATACCTAACTATTATAATTAGATAGTACTAACGATTTACTCTAGCTTCGCGACGACGAACCCGAGTTCGTCCCTGTACGTTTTAAATATTTTAAGCTTTAACTCTTATTCTAAAATTAATACTAACCTAAGTAACTTCTTATAACATATCTGCTATCTGGCAGAGAAAATCCCGTTAAAATCGGCGCAGTGGTTTGCAATCACTCGGAACGAACAGACAGATAGACAAACACTTTTGAAAGTTGCGCTTTTTTTAGTACTTATGTAATAAATAATTGCGTATCACATTTTTTTTTGTTTTGACGTCACAAAAAGACATCTACTTCAGATTTATTTCTCTGTATTTAAAAAAGAATTATGGTCTAAGAGCCGGTGGAAGATCGACCTTCACCGATCTGATAACCAGATGAGACATATTTTTTATCAAATATAATTTATAAACAAATATGCCTATAATTACTTGCCTATCTGAAACTATAAATTAAAAAACATCGTAACAATATTTATATTTTAAAAACCGTTACTAAATAATATATTTTCTTAATTTACAGGTATTTGAATTATGATAAGCTTGGAGTTAAAACATATCCACTCTCGGGTTACCAGGACGCATTAAAAGACCTGAAAGCTGGCAACATTTCCAAAGCAATATTTAAAGTTGAATAAAAAATTACAAAATAAAACAGTCATTGTAATTTTCTTTGATTAATAAAATAAATTTTTGATATATTGTATTTTTTTATATAAATTTTTAAGGGGAATTTTAATTCATTCCTTTTTAAATTAGCCAAAGTTACTTCTTAAAATATTAGCTGTATGCCAATTACGGTCTCGTAAGAATCGGTCGAGCCGGTTTGAAGATAAGCTGGAAGAAACAGACACACATACAAAAGTTATAAAAATGTGTTTTTCTAATTTTTTTATTATAATGTGTTTTTTCTAATTTATTTATTTATTCTTTTTTATTAATGTGTATCTTTACTATATTCTTATATTCAAACAGACACTCGAATTTTATTAACTGTTATTTTTGTATATATTCATAGATGTATTGAGTAGATATGAATTAAATATCTCGATATAATATTCAATATTTTAGGTCACATCTAGTTTTGTCATTTTTCTTATTATTTGACACGCCATCTAGTCCCGTGGTAAGCTACGTGGTAAAATACATACATATTATAAATATAAACACCCATGACTTGAGTACAAACATTCGTGCTCAACAATGCGCCCAGCGAGACTCGAACCGGCGACCGCTATAGCAAGTAGGGTTACTAAGCCAAACGCATTGTAGTATTGACATATGATGATAACTCAAATTTAAAGCCAATTACATTAACAAGCATAACCGTATGCTATCTCATACTAGATTGTTAATTCAGCGTAACGTAGGCGTGACAATGGCTCGATCGTTTCGATACATACCAGTGACCCAGTGACATTTACTGTCACCTGCGAACAGTTACAACGAGGAATAAATGGATTAGGTCGTTATAAGAGTAAAATTTTCTTTTTTTTACTCTCCTGCCAATTATTTTCGCAATACTAATCTTCGTAAGAGGTCGATCGGCTTCAAATTAATTATAGTTAGGTTAGGTTAGGCGACTGCGCCTGTGTTCTAAAAACCGGAAACAAAATTCTTGAACTTCACATATTTCACCAGCTTGTTACGGTTAGTTGAGATTTCTTAGGAATGACATATTTTCTAAATGTTGACAGATAACTTCAGCTGTCATCATAACCATTAAAATATGTCCAGTTGTTTTCTTGTGATGTAGTCACAGACAGACGGACAGACAGACAAATATTCTTAAAACTTTGTATCGATAAGAATGACTATTTCAATAAGATATTCCAAAAAATATTCAACGTACAGATTCGACTAAGTTGGAATTTTATTATTTGTAGAGACTAGTGACTTACTCCCAGTTCACTCGGGGTTTTCTGTACCTGTAACCCTGATTATTTAAAAAAAAAAAATATAACGGCAGCTATGTGCCAGTGACCGTTTCGTTAAAATATGTCCATCCGTTTCAGTACAAACTAGTGATATACAATAGCTTCGTTTGGGTTTAGCTTTAACTGTTTAGCAGCCTATAGTTATTGCAGACCCGAGGTTACCCGTTGTTGGATAACCGAATGGAGCGGGTTCGAATCTCAGGTCTCTCAACTCTGATATTTACATGTACGAATCTAATGTGATAACTACTTGTCTTACGGCGAAGGTAAACATCGTGGCGAAACCTACATGTCCGAGACAACCAAGTTAATTTTCGAAAGACATGTGAAGTCCGCCTCGCAGTTATCCAGCGTGGTGGACTATGGTCTGATCCCCTCGTAATGAAGAGAGGCCCATGACCAGCAATGGGACGATAAAAAGGGCTGATAACATAATATAGTCACTCTCTGAACTAAATTATATCCATTTCTGGACGGTTCAACGTGTAGGGGTAAAAAATACACATGTACTAACTTTGTTATTTATTTTAACTAGCAATAACAAGATTTTGATAAGAGATAGAAAATATTTCCGGAATAAAACATACTCGAGAAAACAAAGTTATTTTGAAATAACAGACACTTTAATGTTATTTATATGTAAAATAAAACAAATTTAATATAAAACAATTCAATCATAAAGTTAAGTTAAGTTAAGTAAGTTAAAATAGTTTCAATAATTTAAATACTTAAGAAGGAAAAAAAGAATAATTAGTCGGTCTATATGATATTTTTGATTTTCCACACCCTAAAAGAAAAAGGTATCGACCAACTTTCATTATAATAATATAAATGATTCATTCGTGGCATTTGAGGTTTAACTGTATTGAGATCTGATCTGCATAGCAGATGTACACCACCTTTTTTACATAGAGGAAAATAAAATTCACCAATAATTGACGATGACGACACTACTTTCTTGCGCCAGCACTCGCGGGTTCGAGTCCGAGGCATTCATTTGTTTAACTCGAATGTTTGTACTCCAGTCATGGGTGCTTATATTTAAACTTATATAATATGTAGTATATCAACTATCTGGTATCCGTAACACAAGCTTCGTAGCTTACCACGGAACTAGATGGCACTGTGTGTAATAATGTCCCAAATTAAGCTATCTCTACATAGTATAACACAAAGTCGCTTCCCGTCGTCTGTACGCTTAGATCTTTTAAACTACGCAACGGTTTTTAATGAGGTTTTCATCAATAGACAGAGTGATTCAAGTGGTAGGTTTACATATTTATAATACATGCATAATATTATAGTAGAAAAAAGCCAAGTAATATCTTATTTCTGAGAAATCTATACTATATCGTTAAAATGTTCCTAACGATGAATTTAAATAAATAAAATATTTTTTTTTTCAGTAGGCCTTTCTAAGATCTACAGTTCTCTAATACATAGTTTTGATGTATCTCCTAAGGTTTAGCCCGCGTTAGACATTTAAGGACGGCGGGTGGTGGACACGCTTCGAACTAGTAGAGTCGTCGTGTGCGAATCATGTCTAACATGATTACCATTTCTCTTACGGCGAAGAAAAGTATCGTGAGGAAACCTGCATATCTGAGAGGACCTAGCAAGTATTCGAAAGACACGTCAAGTGCGGCAACCAGCGTGGTGGACCAAGGCCATATCCCTTTCATCTTGAAGGGAATGCCTGTGTCTAGCTGTGGTGTGGGACGTTAAAAAGGACTGATTATATGGTTTTTATTTATTAAAGATAAAAAGACAGTGTTAGCTCAATGGTTACGCAGTCGCTTCGAAACTAATTGAAGCGGGTTCAAGGCTTCTCACACTCTTGATATTATCCTATGCTAAGAAAGAGATCATGACGACGTAATATGTATATTATCTAAGGTTATCTAATTACTTCTTAAACGACGTATGAAGTCCACCAAGCTGCATTAGACTATAGTACTGAGTCTGAAACAGAACCTTAAGAATAATAAATATTTTAAGTGTAACATACAATATTATATCATAATCGACTAAGACGTTCCAAATGTTTTTAGCCTCTGTCACAAACACACTCGGTGTTATGATGAACGCGGCATATTTTTTAAGTGACATGAATTTCATACCTATTTAACTCAATACTAATCCAAAGGCTTTAATTTTGCGGTTTCAATAATGTGCACATATATTATAATAATACTAAGTTTTACCCGCGACTCTACTCGCATGTAGAGAGGCGTCTGTAAAAGGCTTATCAAGACGCACCTTAACAAAAATCTTAACGAAAACCCTTCTGTGGTTTAAACGCGAAACCGGCAAACACAATCTTATTTAAATATTCATATTATCGATAGTGGCAAAATCTATAGTTTTTGAATTTTTGTATGTCCGTTTGACCGTGAGAAAACGACTGGACAGATTTTCGTATGAATAATAGTAACGACACGTTTAGCTGTAATGACCCTACTCTCTGCGCCAGCGGTCGCAGGTTCGAATCCCACTGGGGGCATTCATTTGTTAAGCACGAATGTTTGTACTCCAGTCATGGGTTTATATTTATAATATGTATGTATTTAAAGGTAAATATTTGTAGTGTATCAACTATCTGGTATCCGTAGTTCAGGCCTCGTAGCTTACCACGGAACTAGATGGCGCTGTGTTTTATAATATCCCAACATATTTATTTATTATTTTATTGAAAGAAAATCTCATCTCTGAGAAATCTAGTTAAAAGTAAAACGTATGTACTCGTAGCAAGGGACGAACCCAAACGAAGCAAGGTAGATCCTCTAGTTATAAGTAGGTTAAAAAATGCAAAAGGCAATTTTGCATATAGAATATTTAAAAACTCATTTTCAGAATATTTACAATGCGTTATGACAAATTGTAAATTTATGATTTTTTCACTCGATATTTCCTTTCAAACTTAAAATCTGATGCAACTGCGTAGTACAATAAATAAGCATCATTCGCATTCACGCGTGTCTGTCATTATAGGGACAGCAGAAAAAAAAAGAAAAATCATCATCATCATCAAATGTATCAGTTTGTAATATAAGTACTTCCCGCGGCTCCGCTCGCGCTCTTAACACTATTACAAAAAAGGCATTTATTATTATATTTTTTCATAACTAATCATAAAAAATAAAAAAAGAATAATTTGGTTTAAAAATAAAAAAATAAATTACCTGCCACCCTTATCACCTAGGGGATTAAAAGTAGCCTACGATATATTCTCAGACTTACCAAATATCGTAGACTAATTAATACTCTGTCTACGCCAAATATACACAATATTCATAAAAATCGGTCAAACCCTTTCAAACAGTTCGATAACAAACACTATGACACAAGATTTTTATATTAGACTTGAGATGTACAATCCATCTCTTTCCCACTCACAGAAAATCCCATAACAAACTGATGAAAACAGAAAACTGAATATACCCAGAAAATAAAGCAACAAAATAATATTTTATATTATTCTTAATTACTTTTTAATATAAACATAGTAAAAACCAATGAAATATATAATTTTAGGTGTTTATTTAAAAGATATTTGTCTTATAAGTTTGCGTTCTACATCGCGCTATCGAAATTTTCAGCCAGGATAAGTATATAAGGTCGTATTGGAGAACGTTTGTCGGAAGGTCCGTAGCTACTGAGTATACCGGTGATGGCAGGGAGCCGGTCTACTTCCCTGCTAAAAGATATGTTGAAGTTAAAGCAATGAACAATCATATACGGTAAATCAAACAAGTCAAGACAATGATAAAGAGAGGCGTAAGTCTCAACCTCACTTCAGTAGCTAATTTGACCTTCTTTTGCTGTTTAAAACGAAAACTGGAACTATTTTCGTTTAATTTTGTCTTTTAATGTACTTTTGTTTAGTTACATATTATTATAAATAATAATTTAAAAAATAGTGACTTGGTAGATTCAGTATTTTTTATTTTTTGTTGGTAACAGTAGGTTAATTAGTATCAACTTTAGAATTACTAGTGTAAACTTATATCGCAAAATAATAAATTATAGATTCACATACTAATATAATATTAGTTTTTTAACTTTTTACATCATTCAGTTATATAGTGTAAGTTAGTATTTCATTGCTTCATCATCATCATCAGCCCTTTTAAACGTCCCACTGCTGGGCACGGGCCTCCCTCGGTACTTTCATTGTTTATTAGAGTCAATTGTAAATAATGTACAATATTTGGAAGAAAGTCTTGACAAATAAATATATTGGGAGTTGGGAAATTATTACAAACAGCGACATCTAGTTCCGTGGTAAGCAACGAGATAGTTAAAATGCACTATATAGCAACCATGGTTCATGCCTGGATTGTAAACATTCTTTTGGCTTCATTCACGGAGTAAATGTAACTCCGTGGCTTCATTACTTCGCTTTATTTTGATGAAGAATAATATGAAGAAGTTCATTTTGGTTGTATTTAGCGCTTGTGTTGCTTAGAATAATAACGTATAGAAGGTGAGTGAAAAGCGAATTAAAGCCTTTTTCAATTCAGCCTTATTTCCCATCTTGTTACAACTTGGCTGTATGAGTGTGTGCCTTCGGTAGTAATTACGAGATACTTACGCACACATTCATTCTAATGTTGCTTCAATATTGAGCGGAATTATGTATGAAACTATCGTTCTATGTGTTATTACATATTCTCAAGTTGTACGTATGTTTGTTCTAGTCAAATGTTACAACTGAATTTTAAAGCATTTTAAGCTATTGAGCTGAAATTTTGGACGTTACGTTTAGTTTTGTTGAAAATGCATGGTGAGATAAGTGACGTCATTCTTAATCCAAAATGGTGGTCCGCAAAGATGGCGGACTATGTTTTTTAAAAGATTGGTGATCATTAATAAGAATTCAATATATAAGTTGCAGTTATAGCAATATATTGAAATAAAAAATTCAAGAAAAAAAGTAGTAGCAGTGTACTAAACACTATTACATTACATCTCGTTTTTTTTGCCGCAGTCATTTTGTTTTCACTAACACCACTATTGAAAAAACGGATATGGCAACACGGTGCCTACGCAATGTGCGGATTTTCCTATTACTAAACCAAGACTAAAGTCCGACGATACTTATAAATTCTGTTTAAGTAGTAAAAATATAAATATTCATTTAATATTGGGATAAAAACACCATCTACTTGCGTGGTAAGCTACGAGGCTTGTGTTACGGATACGGATGTTATAAATATAAACATCCATGACTGGAGGACAACCATCCGAGATTAACAAATTAATGCCCCCGCGGGATTCGAACCCTCGACCGCTGGCGCAAGAAAGTAGAGTCACTACAAACTGCGCACAAACAAATACAGACAGCGAAATTATAATCAATAATTATTTTTTATGCATACGGTATTTACCTATTCGGCCTTTGCACATTTATTCAGATTATGGGTCAAAGTTACATAGATAAGTGGAATTATGTGAATGAAATTGGAGCGATTATTAAGGCAAAACCAGTTTGAATCAGTATTTGATTATTTAAAGAGAATAATATGTATCTCAAATAAATATTTTGTTTTTATTTTTTTATATAATAATAGGCAGGGATAGTATTGAAGTGAAGCCCTCGCTTTTGAAACCAAGGGAAGAAAAAAACATCCTGAGGGAATCTGTATGTCTAAGAAAACCGAGTTTTCGAAAGACATGTGGAGTCCACCCAGTCCACTAGCATGTTGAACTATGGCTTAATCCCACTTGTACTAAAGGCCCATGCCCAGCAGTGGGACGTTAAAAAGGGCTAAATAGAGAGCATCGCCTTAATAACTAACAATAAATATGTCTTCACAAGTACGTAATTTAGAATAATGTCGACCTATTAGCATAACATTGATAACGCCTGACATTGGATGTACTTGCTATACATGGTATTTGTTATTGGGATTTCAAATGAAAATATGAAATCCCCCCAACAAATAGACATGTTTTCCTTTGATACCCTATTAGTTCAATATAATATAATAATAGATATTTATACGAATGGTATGCCATGAGCTCTTTTATTATAAAACTAGCGACTCGCACTTCCCTAGATTTAGCACAGGCAAAGCCGCGAGACCAGCTAGTTATGCATATAAACCTTCCTCTTGAATCACTCTATCTATTAAAAAGAACCGCATCAAAATCCGTTACGTAGTTTTAAAGATTTAAGCATACATAGGGATATAGGGACAGAGAAAGCGACTTTGTTTTATACTATGTAGTGATGATATATTACCGAGACTTATAGCCAGTTCTTGAAGAATTTCGTTTAACATAACATTTTAGCGTAAATAGGAAACAAAGATTTCCCGTTAAAATAGAAACCTTTTACAGGAATCGAACTGGCTTACACTATAGAATTTGCTTTGCTACTAAGCTACTTGACGCATATGCCGTTTAACGTTCGTAGGAGGTATTAAAGCTAATCGATTATGCGTTGCGGCCATTGAATGAGAACGTCATCAATAATCTAAAATCTTCAATTTTTCATTATCACAAAAATGTCAATTTCTATATGTTTTGAAATAAATCTAAATAAATTATGTAATTTCATAGAAACATGCATTTTCACATAAGTGCCTTTCATGAAAACTGAAACCTTTTTAGTATTGTTATTTTTTGCAATCATCATCAATGTCATCGAATTCAGCCTCTTTTTAACATCCCACTGCTGGGCACAAGCCCTTCAATACGAGGGGGTTCAGGTCATAGTCCACCATACCTAGCCAAGTGCGGGTTAGTAGACTGCACAATTTGCAGCGCACCTTTCAAAATTTGCTCAGTTTTTTTAGACTTGCAAATTTCTTCAAGATGCTTTTCTTCAGTCTTTACTGTAATACGATAATGGGGTTCGAAATGAAAATTGAAACGTGAAACTCAGGATTTGAACCCGCACTACTCGGTTTCCCAAGCGAGGGCGCAATTACCCTTCAACTTTTTTTTTTCAAAGTATTTTTATTTTCAAAATTCCTAAAACAATTTCAATAAGATTTCCTTTGAAGCAATAACTAAAGCCTAGTTAAAGATTTGCTAAGATAAACTATATTAAATGAATTGAGGGTCTTCACTATGATACGAACAGATGTCACGCACATTTTTATTATAGATAAATTAGAGTGTACCGTATCTTATGAAGCATGGTAAGTACAAAAGATGCATCGGATCGGTCTCGCGACCTACATACCGTGTGTCGCTTAGCATTGTGTTAAAAAATAAATCTCCACATGTACCACGCATTTCGGTTCTGATTGTTGTTTCGTGTGCACGTATTTAATTTAAAAAAAAATTACTGAATTTTACTATCTGTGGAACATAAAATTAGGAATCAATTTTTTTTTCGTTAAAGCAAGTTTTAAATAAAAAAATTGTCCTGTCATTATTCTTTAATTATACAGAGTAAAAATTTTTGAAACGCATAATACCAAACTGAAAAAGCGAATAAGAGAGAGTGTTTTTCAAAGCGCTGCGAAGTTTCAAAATTTTAATTTAATTCGAGTAAAAAATGGAAATTGTTATCCTTATTATTTTTATTATAAACATTTGCACAGCCCAATTTTTTATGAATCAAGTAAATCATATGGAATATTACAAAAACCGTACGCGCCCTTCTAAGGCTTTTAATAGTTTTTCTACAAACTATTTTAATCAGAATTCTATAAAAAATAAGGAAAAAGTGCAGTGCGGTACTAGAACAGTGGATTTTACTTTGCGAAGGGGTAAAATTGTAGGGGGCTCAGAGGCCCCTTATGGGGCATTCCCTTGGCAGGTGAGTATTATTACTCTTAATATTAAAAACGTAAGGTTCATATATTTGATAATTCGTTTGACTCAGTTTGTAGTGACTCTACTTGCTGTGCCAACGATCGTGGGTTCGAGTACCTCTAGGCATTTATTTGGGTGATAAGCTCGAATATTCAAACTTCGTAGGCCGTAGCTTAATTTTTATTTCCATATTTATTTTTATAATTTATAACATCAAAACTACAGAATTATGTGACATAAGATTAACCCTTATTTCAAGAAGGGTTTTCCTTTATATTCTTTTTACCCCTTCTGATACCCTTAAGTATTCTCAAATGACTTTGATTAGTGAACCCTAATGAATAACTTCACTAAACTTCTTTACATATTTACCATAAAATATGATTTTCAAAAACGATCATAGATAATATAACAACACTACTCTATGTTGAAGCTTCAATAGAATCCTTTTAGCATAATATCGTCACGTCACTAACGAAAAGGTACTTGACGCGAGTAGGGCGGTCGTTGCCTCATCTTCACTTTAAACTGCTCCAGAAAACTGATTTTTTTACTATAAATATTTGAGCATTAGTAGGTATTGTTTTTAAACTTAAAAGTTTTTAATATAAAATTTTTTGTAAAGCATCTTTATTACTTAATTATTGTATATTTATTATCGAATAATAAGCATCTATAATAAGCAGTGGTAGCCCAGCGGTAACGCGCTCGCTTGAATAACCGAGTAATGCGGGTTCAAATCCGGGTCTCGCACCTCTGATATTTTCATGTGCGAATCATTTTCTATCATGATTACCACTTATCTTACGGTGAAGGCAAATATCTTGAGAAAACCTGTATGTCTGAGAAAAACCTAGCAAATTTTCGAAAGATATGTGAAGTCCGCGAACACGCATAAGGTCAGCGCGGTGGACTATGGCATGATCCCCCTCGTACTGAGCGAGGTACGTGGGACGTTAAAAAAGGCTGAAGAAGATCGAATAATTAATACTTATATAATATAGAAAATGAACTACAAGTAGCTCAATTTTAGTGAAATAAATAACAATGTGAAAATTTAGAAATTTTCAAAGTAGGAGAAGGATAAAAAGAGTTTTTTAACTATTGTTAAGAGTCGAGTCGAGGCAGTTGTATCTATGCTAATATTATAAAGCTGAAGAGTTTGTTTGTTTGTTTGGTTGAACGCGCTAATCTCAGAAAGTACTGGTTCGAATTGAAAAATTACTTTTGTGTTGGATAGTCCGTTCATCGAGGAAGGCTATAGGCTATATTACATCATGTTGTGACCAATAGGAGTGGAGCATCAATGAACAATGTTGCAAAAACGGAAAGTTAGTTCTGCGAGGTACCATACCGCGCGACTCAGAATTTGGTTTCCGGTCTTTAGAACGCGTGCGAAGCCGCGGGAAATGCTAGTATTATAATAAACTAGCGACTTACCCTCGCTCCGCTTGGGTAAGTATATGTGGCCCTGGCTAACCACTTATCATCATACCAAATTCCATCAAAATCAGTCCAGTAATGTACAGATTTGACTGAGAGAGAATTATATTATATGTAATGATACACTTAGTTCATATACGAAACGAATTTGTATGTCAGTGGGTCTGTTAACATTGTATGCCATTCTACGTTCATTTACCATTCATCTGATTGAAGTAAACCTTTTGGATTGAGTACTATGTCCGCAAATATTTTTGTTATGTGGTACAGGAATTTTGTATACGTAAGTACTAGACTTACCCTCCCTTCGCTTGGGTTCGTCCCTTGATTTAGCGAGGGCCAAGCCGCGCGTACCGCTAGTTAAAATAAATATTATTTCTTTACTACAAGTAGCCTAAGTTACTCCTTATAACATTAGCTATCTGCGAGTGAAATTCCCGTCAAAATCGGCCCAGCCGTTTTAGAGATTAGCCGGAACAAACAGACAGACTGTTTTTTTTTATTTTAGTACCTTATATGCTTTTATATGCATTGATTGAAAAGCGGTTAATTTGATATTAAAAACAGACACTTCATTTTTTTTTATATGTACAGATGTAATATAGATAAGCTAATTTAAAGAGTCATTTAATGGTCTAATGCTAGCATGTTCAGCTGAAGATCGAAAGTTCGGGTCCAGTTTCGGACCAACTACTGGACCTATTCCACCGCAGAAATGTTCGTAAACAATTTCCTGTAGTTCACCTCTTGCCCAAGTCAATCAGTGATCGGTTTGCGCTTTACCCTTTACAAAAATCGGTTGTGTAGAATGTCCCGAACTTTGAGAGTGAAAGGAATAGAGAGTGCAATTGTGTTTGCATACAATGCGCATTACAATATTTTCTGCGTAGATGATTAGTCACTAAGATTAACCGCCATGACCGAAATCGGTTAAGAGGACATTAAACTAATTTAAATGTGTGTCAGTTTACGCCTAAACAAAAAGCGAAACCAATTCACTACTAAATTATAACCCTCAAGGCTCACATTGTTATCACATAAAAAAATAATGTTTTGGGATATTATTACACATAGCGTCATCTAAGTCGGTTGTATTATGGATACCACATTTTGATACATTACATATATAACTTTAAAAACTTACATATTATAAATATAAACACCCATGACTGGAGTATAAACGTTCGTGCTCAATAAATAAATGCCCCCAGTGGGACTCGAACCCGCAACCGCTGACACTGCAAGTAAGTCACTATAAACTAAGCCAGTTACGAACTTTAGCTTGAATGTATAATCTGAAATAATAATTCAGTTTACAATATAATCATTACACAAATCACCTTTCATGAAGACCATCAATCACTGTCATTAATTAATCTTTCCTTATGTAATCACTACATAGTATAAAACAAAGTCGCCTTTTCTGTCCCTATATCCTATCCTATCCCTATATCCTATATATATTTTGATGCGGTTTTTGCAATAGATAGAGTGATTCAAGAGGAAGGTTTATATGTATAACTAGCGGATCCCGCGGCTTTGCCTGTGTTAAATCTAGGGAAGAGCCCGAGCGAAGCGAGGACGAGTCGCTAGTTTGACATAAAAGACGCGCGAAAATTGACAAAAGCGCGCCAAAACCCACCATTTTGCAACGTTCGCAAACTTGACTTTCACTTTTTAAACTGATGTCAAACTTTTAGAGTTACGTTTTAAAAGAACGAAATCGCTAAATATTTTATAATCTTTTTAGTACAAATAAATCTTTACATCTTTTAATTAACTAGAAGTCATTACGTATATTGTACGAAAAATCTCAATATTATTTATAAACCTACATTGTATGAAATAATCATGATTCTAGAAACTTATTTTTGTAGTTAAAGCAGTTGGTTTTCCAAGAAAATGTGTCAAACAAATAGGGTAATTGCGCTGGTTACATAAAAATAACGTCAGAAAAGGGTATTAAGATCCATAAACTATACTAAATATGATGCCTTTCACATTATTTACGCTACTTATTATATATTTATATTAAAAAAAGAGAGATATCTAAAGAAAAAAGTCCGCCACGAAATTATTACTAATTACTTTTAATAGCAGTAGCTGTAGTTTTGCAGTTAAAGAGCAATTATTTAGTTTTCTATAATAAAAATTTCAATACAGAACCATTTGAGTAAAATATTTCTTACTTGACCCGATTTAAAATAAAGAGGCTTAGTACACCGAGACCACGCTTTGAATACGATATTGTGAATTGTAATACTCACTCTATTCAGTAACTTATTGTATAATTGCGGACATTTTTTAAATATACTTGTTAAATACTTTACCTAAATTAGTTTAAGAATCCGTCTCTAGTTTGACGACTTGCATACAATATCAGATACCTAATAGTAGTTCAGTAGTTGCTCGCGTAACGTAAAGCAGGTTCAAACTTCAAATCTTAGGTAACGCACTTATCACATTATCTCGTGCGAATCATTTTCATTGTGATTAATGATTATCGTTTGTTTTCTTACGTTGAATATTTAACAAAAAACAAGAAAAACAAACTAGCAAATGTAATAAGGCAGAGCATAGGGATATCATCCAAACATATGCAACTCATATGCAACAGAGCATATCATCCAAACCCTTTTATAATTTTTGAACCCTTTTAGACATTCAGAACTGCATTTACGCATATCTACCTGCCATGACACAATTGTTGCAGTTGGTAATGACCTTACTTTCTTGCGCCAGAGTCCGCGGGTTCGAGTCCCGCTGGGGGCATTCATTTGTTAAACTCAGATACTTGTACTCCAGTCATGGGTGTTAATATTTATAATATGTATGTATTTAAACTTATATATGTAATACTAGCTGACCCGTGCCCACATCGTTGGGCATAATGTTAATAATTCTTTTTTAGTGCAGAGTGTTTAAATAATTTAAATTATTTTATTAATATTAAAAATTAACCATTAAATTATCTATACTAATATTAAAAAAACTACTTTTTGTAACTTAAATATAAAAGTTAGACATATGCTGTCGTTGACTTTTTTGTAGGCATTTTCAAGCTCCACATCTTTTCTCTAGAACTCAAAAATATATCTTTCATAGTTAAGGCAGCGTTCGTAAGAAACGCTTTCATTCGACCGTTTTTTCTCCGATTCACTTTACAAAACGGACTACCACGTAAAAGCCTTTTTATTTTTCGGTTTTTTATATAGCCTATGACACTCAGCAATAATGTGGCTTTCTATTGGTGAAAGAATTTTTAAAATCGGTTCAGTAGATCCCGAGATTACCCCTTACAATTTAACAAATAAACAAACTTTACCTCTTTATAATATTAGTATAGATATCAACTATCTGGTATCCGTAACACAAGCTTCCTTTGTACCTTACCACGGAACTAGATGGCACTGTGTGTAATAATATCCCAACATATTTATGGCATACATATACCACAGTATAACGGTAGTTATGTGGAAACTCAGTAGAAAACCCAGCAGGTACTATTTTCCGCCTACCAAAAACCGCCCTAATGGCAGGCAGGAACTTTTGCATGAAGAATAGAAGTTCAAAAACAACCTTATATTTTCCAGGTAGAAATCCAAATGCTAGATGCAGATAAGCTGACGTTTGAACATCACTGTGGAGGTGCTGTGATAGCTGAGAGACTGGTTCTTTCTGCTGCTCACTGTTTTGATAAGGTATATAATTTTTATTAAAAAAAAAGTGCGTGTGTACAAAGTACACATGTCAGAAGTAAAACTTGAATTTAAAATAAGGCTAACTCTTCCCCGTCTCTGAGCGCCTGGTACTATGGACTTATTTTTTCGTTTTATCGAGTTTGAAATCACATCGATTCTAAAGAAGTTTCACTTCAAAAAGTACATACTGCTTGTATTCTTACATAATTTTCCTAAGCACATTTACATAATTATAAACGTAATTGTTTTTCTACAAAAAAGCCAGTCTTGCGCCAGCGGTCGCGGGTTCGAGTCTCGCTGGGGGCATTCTTTTGTTAAACTCGAATGTTTGTACTCTAGTCATGGGTGTTTATATATTTAAATATGCATGTATTTAAACTTATATATGTAGTATATCAACTATCTGGTATCTGTAACACAAGCTTCGTAGCTTACTATACTAGATGGCGCAGTGTGTTATAATGTCCCAACTCCTAACATATTTATTTATGCATATATCATTTTCACAGCAACCACTTCAACTCGATCATATCAGATTGTTAGTGGGGGAACATCGCTTGAAGTTGCAGGACAAGCATGAAAACAGATTCCTAGCAGAAAAGGTGGTCGCACATCCCGATTTTAGAAAAAGTAAGTATTTTACCATATTTTTTTAAGAAAAGATCGGTTTTCAATTAATTCTCGTTTTGAAGATACTGCCAATGAGATATAAAAATAAAAAATAAGAAATATAAAAATAACTATATTACACTAAAATACAAAAATTAAGTCTCTCTATCTAATCTAAATCTCAATCCGTTTCGGCCGTGGCGATTAATAATATGTAAAAACGATGCTCTATGAGACATAGTGCTGCAACATAAACTAAAACTCCAACTTCCCTAGCTGTCATCATAACATATTTCATCAAAATAAGCCGATTTTGGTTTTCCTTTGATGAATACGTACAAACTAGCTTTTAAAAAATTATAGTTTCGGATTAATTCTAAATATTACAGTTTTCCAAAAACTTAATGTACCTAGAGATTCGATTGATTTATTTTATTGTACGTATTAATGAATAATGATTAATTAAATTATTATTATTATATAACATAAACAGAATATTCTGTTGCACAGAAATATTCTTGATGTACGAATTTTTGATATCAGCAGTACGCTCCTATAAAATGAACAAGGCACCTTTTATTTTTTTTTTAAAACCTTATAAGGCCAAGTGAACGTTTCAAGTGGTGGGGACTCAAAGACTTGATCCTATTATACTAAAGAACTAGGGTTTACCCAACACGTACGGTTTCGATGTATCGATTTTTTAAATATTATTTTTTACTAATATTATAAACTTAACAGTATTTCAAATATAATAAAAGTAGCCTAATTTACTCCTTATGACATTAGCTATCTGAGAGTGAAAGTCCCGTAAATATCGGTTCAGCCGTTTTAGAGATTAGCCGGAACAAACAGACAGACAGGCAAAATTAAAAAAAATATATTTTTTGATGTTAGTACCGTATTAACTTCCATATGCATTTAGTGAAAAAATGTTAATTTGAAATTAAAAACAGACTTCTATTTTCTTTATATGTACTGATGTAGGTGACAATAAAAAAAAACCTTCTTCGTGTCAATGATGAATTTTTATATATGTTATTTTTGTATGTTCGTGTACTTGGTCTGCTAATCTTCTATCTTATTGGAATAAAAAAAATCTTTCATGCACATCCCTTTAGCAACCCCTTCCCACCTTCCCTTTACGTGACAATTTTCGTAGTTTATGGGGACGCTGTCAAGTAGTCTAGCCACAGAGGGGTTAAAATTGAAAAGACGCGTAAAATAATATTACAAGATGTAATAGTCCGGCAGGTAGTGTCAAATTTGACCGGAGCATTTTGGCATGGCTTTCGTTTTTTTGTATAGTCAGTTGTTCCAACGCTTATTAATAAATAAATTGTCAGTTGGCCCAAAACCGGGGCATAAGATGAGAAAATGCCAGGAAACTTGATAGTAAAAAAATGTTCTTGGACTATTTTGGCAAAGATAAAAAAGTATAAATAATTAGTTTATGAATTGTAGATCTCAAAAAAAAGTGTCAGCTGTATCATGTACGTGACAAAATATGTTAGCTGATCATGTAAACATGTCAAAAAATCAGAAAACCTTGTAGCATTTTGGCAAAGCTGAAAATTGTATATATTGAAGATTATAATTCAATAATCATAATAATTTATGTCAGCTGGAATTTTAACAAGGCACAACCTGTTAGCTTGACTTTCAAAGTTTGGTTATTAGGTATATCAGATCATTATGGCATGGTTTTTGGTTATTTGTATAGGCAGTTGTTTCATCGCTTATTAATAAATGAGGTATCAGTTGGCCCAAAACCGGGGCATAAGATGAGAAAATGCCAGGAAACTTCAATAAAAAAATTTTTTTTGGACTATTTTGGCAAAGATGTAAAAGTATAAATAATTAGTTTATGAATTGTAGATCTGAAAAAAAAGTGTCAGCTGTATCATGTACGTGACAAAATATGTTAGCTGATCATGTAAACATGTCAAAAAATCAGAAAACCTTGTAGCATTTTGGCAAAGCTGAAAATTGTATATATTGAAGATTATAATTCAATAATCATAATAATTTATGTCAGCTGGAATTTTAACAAGGCACAACCTGTTAGCTTGACTTTCAAAGTTTGGTTATTAGGTATATCAGATCATTATGGCATGGTTTTTGGTTATTTGTATAGGCAGTTGTTTCATCGCTTATTAATAAATGAGGTATCAGTTGGCCCAAAACCGGGGCATAAGATGAGAAAATGCCAGGAAACTTCAATAAAAAAATTTTTTTTGGACTATTTTGGCAAAGATGTAAAAGTATAAATAATTAGTTTATGAATTGTAGATCTGAAAAAAAAGTGTCAGCTGTATCATGTACGTGACAAAATATGTTAGCTGATCATGTAAACATGTTAAAAAATCAGAAAAACTTGTAGCATTTTGGCAAAGCTGAAAATTGTATATATTAAAGATTATAATTCAATAATCATAATAATTTATGTCAGCTGGAATTTTAACGAGGCACAACCTGTTAGCTTGACTTTCAAAGTTTGGTTATGAAGTATAATATCAGATCATTTTGGCATGACTTTTGTTTTTTTGTATAGTCAGTTGTTCCAACGCTTATTAATAAATGAGGTGTCAGTTGGCCCAAAACCGGGGCATAAGATGAGAAAATGCCAGGAAACTTGATAGTAAAAAAAATTTTTTTGGACTATTTTGGCAAAGATGAAAAAGTATAAATAATTAGTTAATGAATTGTAGATCTTAAAAAAAAGTGTCAGCTGTATCGTGTACGTGACAAAATATGTTAGCTGATCTGATTAGTATTGGCCTTAGTATAATATTTAAAATATTTCTCTTAACATCCCGATAATTCTCATCAAAACACAACTTGTCCATTCCAGATGGACCCCACAGCAATGATATAGCAGTAGTGTTGGTATCACGGTCAGGGGTTCAGTTCAACAGTCACGTCAGACCGATCTGTTTGCCAGACAAATCTGACAGCACAGGCCGATGGTGCGCAGTCAGTGGCTGGGGATATCAGGCAGGTACCAATCATTTGTATTTTATTCTAGACTAATGGATCTGACAGACGTCCTGAAATGTATGTCCAGACATACACTTTTTTGTGGGTTTTTACTGTGTGATAGTTTCGTCTAATACTTAGGCTAGACCTCGATAATTTTTTTATGTTTATCCTTGGACAGATTTGCAACTTACTAAACCCAATTGGAGCACCATCCACTCTGGCATAATTTCATCAAAATTGATTGGTACAGAAGAACTATAGATCAATATGAAGATGTGGCAGATACCCTTTTCTTTTCACAAGATAAAGATAAAGCTGTGTACTTACTAATTATCCTAAATCTTCTCATTATTCAACGAAGATATTTTTACTAAATCGTTCATAACTACAAGGTGAACACACGTTTGGAAGGAATAGGAGTCGGGGTAGATTAAGGTGGTTCTGAATGAAGGTCTCTCCAATAAACACCAACTTTACTGGTCCCGGGAGTCTGTATCCATCCGTTTGACTTAAATTTTATAAATAATATATATGTCATGGTAAATAAAGCATGTTCAATAATCTCTTTCTTCTTCAGAAGGAACAGATAACTTTGCACCAGTCCTAAGAGCAGCAGCTGTACCTGTTCTTGATCAGAACACATGCAGGAAAGAAAAAGTTTTAGGAGGATGTCAACAAACGATCCTAGACTCGATGTTGTGTGCTGGTAAGTTGGTGTTAATTGCGAGCATTTTAAAATGGCTATAAATGGAAATTACAAATAATTTATAAGATTTTGTAAAAAAAACTTTATTGATATGGTGTAACCGTTCGCTGGGAAAACCTTGTGAAGCAGGTTCGAACCCGGGTCTCGCACCTCTGATATTTTCATATGCGAATCATTTCTAACATGTTTACCACTTGTCTTACGGTGAAGAAAAACATTCTAAAGAAACCTGTGTGTTTGATAGAACTCAACAAGTTTTCGAAAGACTTGCAAGTTCCAAACCGTACTGGCCGCCAGTGTGGTGGATTATAGCCTGATCCCTCAGCAGTGCCCAGCAGTGAGACGTAAAAAAGAACTGAAAATTTATTTTGAAAATGTAAAAAATATCATATATTCGAGTATATCCACTATAACCTAACTACCTACCAAATTACTTATATCTATTTATTTTGTTATCAGGTGTCCTATCAGGGGGAGTAGATGCATGCAAGGGAGACTCAGGAGGTCCTCTAGCCTGTTATACCAGCAGGTGGCAGTTACATGGTGTAGTATCATGGGGTTCAGGGTGTGCGAGGCGAGCGAGGCCAGGGGTCTATACCAGAGTAGCGTCTTATGTGGACTGGATCAGAAGTACTGCTTCTTCATTGGGACAGAGGATTTCTTAAGATTCATCCATTACATCGTTTATAGGAAGCCTTATATAAATATTCGTGCATCTGTTCAGTGAAAATATTCGAAAATCTACCACGAAATATATGTTTTTTTTAAATGAAAAAAATTATAAAAAAGTATAAAAAGTTACAATCATCCTCAGATCATTCAGCCAACAAAGTCAGTATTTTTAGTCTGTACTCATTTCATATAAATATTTAATTTTTGTCTATAGAAAAAATCAAACAATTTACTTCTCGAATATCTAACAAAGTATTAAAATAATGATATAATGACTTTATGTAGATATATTTACTTTTTATTTTCTTATTGGAAAAAAGTATTATTAATTTAACGCCAAAGATTAGATTTGTTAACTTAATATATTTCTCGTTTTTAAGAAAAGTGCTATTATTTTTTGGTATTCTAAGAAATATTTATTACTGTGTAAGCTAAGTTTATAATTAATTTATTATTATAAGTTAAGATCATTCTATATTTCATGAAACGTTTTTATATCATCTGAAATTAGCCTAATTTCAACTACATAATTGTATCTTTCACTAATAAATAACGATTAACCCTCTCTTCACTGGGGTGTATCCCTAGGTATAGTGGTAGGCTAGTGACCCTAGTTGCTGTACCAACGGTCGCAGACTCGAGACCCGCTGGGGGCATTCATTGGTGTGATGTGTGTATTTAAAGTTATATATGTGTAGTCTATCAACTATCTGGTATCCATAATTCAAGCCTCTAAGCTTACTAAGAAACCAGATGGTGTGTGCTTATGTCCCAACTTTATTTATTTTATATATAGCCTTCAACGAAACTTGAACCTATAACTGTCGCAGAAAAAACATATCCGAAAGCCAAATAAAATATAAAAAACGCATTGAAATAAAGAATGTTGGTTATCAATTTTGTTATACAACTTAGAAGCTAAGTTTTAGATACATGATAATTTAATACGGTTTTTCAAGTTCTTATTTAGTTTACATTTAAGTAGTTTTATTTCATTAAAAACGGAAAAATTAATTTATTATTTTTAAATAAGTTATCATGTAATTTGTTATATCAGTATTAAATTTAAAACATTATATGTACGAATTTGTTTTATTCGATATGTTATCCAGTCCCATACGCTATTTATTTTATCGAAAACGCTACCTTATCTTATCTTCTTTATTATTCAAAGTTTATATATATAATTCTACTGTACGTGTGTATGTCACTGAACTCCTGAACGACTGGACCGATTTTGATAAAATGTTTTGTGTGAGCGAATGCATTCGAGAATGGTTTAGATTCACAATTCGGTCCACTGACCACTCCAAACACAGACAATTAGGTTGAATTGTATATGACTCCAAATGTATTTTTTGAATTAATTAGTAATTTATACATTAACTGCCAGTTTCTATAACCTATCTACCGATAGGTTATAGAAACTAGCAGTTAACTGGCAGGTTGTAACTTTTAATGTGTCAAAATAGTATGAAAGTAATTACCGGTCTATCGATAGATCGGTTATAGAAACTGGCAGTTAGACAATAAATGACATATATTCAACTATAAAAGTAGTTGCTAGACAACGTTGTTTGTGTTTTGCGTACTGAAACATTTCAACGGGAGCAAGAGTTTATAAGTTACAAGTAACAGTTAGTAAAGCCTCAAAAAATGATGAAATTGAAAAAAAAATTACTTATTTAAACGTAAAAATCCACAAATATTATAGAAATTACTTAAAGAAGCAAAGTTCATATTTTGTAAATGAAATCGTTTAAGATGTTAGGGGTTTTATCAGTCGTGAAATAAAATGTTACCAATGATAAAAAATCGTTTATTATCTTAAAACTAAATACCAGTGAGCAATTCGAATAATTAATAGGAACAAAAATTTACATAATTACAATGATGTCTTATAAATAAAAAAATATAAATTAATTACTTAAACTTAAACTTGTACATTATTCGATAAATATAGGGGGAGAGCTGCAGGTAAGATATCCCATACCATATTTCATCTTAATCTCAAAAACCAAAGATAGACTTACTTCGTAGTAAAAAAAAATTGTGTAAATGTTGAATATTGAATTGCTACTTAATTTTTTTTAATCAATAACGTGTAATGTATCAATAATGCAAGGTAGAACTACGTACTGCCAGAACACCCATGAGAGTTTTAATTTTTAATTTTTTATTAAAACTATAAAAACAATTTTGTAATGTAAGAAAATTACGATTTCTTAAGTTAATATTATATTTATTATATTATAATTATATTATGGATTTTAAGACACCGCGTTATTGATTTAACATTGAATGAACTTAATAACCTAACCCTGTTTAATGCTTATATAATAAAAAAAAAGAAAAATTACACAATCTTATATTGACCTACTTATCTGTCAACACAAATTGCTTTTCCAATCCATGTCTATTTTATTACAGACGAAATATGTTCTTATCTACCAAAGTTTATTATTTTTTTATTAATTCAGTCTTAATTAACACTTCATAGTGTTTGTACAATTTGTTCATTTTATAATGTGACACTTAATTTTAAATTATATTCCTTTGAGCAAATCTTTCTCATTTTAAATTAATCATTGGCAACTTTTTTATACTTATTAATTAGCTTTCAATTTTATTTTAAATATAGACAAATATAATATAATACGCTATTTATTATTTTTAGGCTGAATAAATTAGACCTTAGTCAGAAGAATTGGGTCAAAAACAAAATAAAAAAGCAAATGCTAAATCACAGCCTTTATGCTATAAAAATTAATTATTTATATTTTTAATATTCTAAATGTTATAGTTAGTATTTGGATAAAATTAACGGTATTTGTTTACCGTGTTCAGATTGTAGATTTTTTGGTTAGCTTTCAGCACCTTTGCTCAAAAAATTTTCCATTTGGTCTATAAATAAATTATTTTGCCCCAAATTATCAACTTTGTATTTCTTTGATCGCATTAAAAATAATAATATTTTCTTTTTTAATTTTTCGGACAAAAATTGTTTCATAATGAGGTACAACCCTAAAAGTAGTGACAAAATAAATATGACGGTTGACAATGGAGGTAAAACTACAACCATAAAGTACACAGTGTTCTTGTAAATGACCGGAAGATCTTCTTGACTCTGAAAATAGTATGTTTTTATAATATTATATTATATAAAAAAAGTAAAAGTTAAAAAAAATAAAAGTTATATAATTAACTATAACCATAAAAAAATCCTTCAAATCTGTCCATTGGTTTTCTCGTAATGCGACATAAAATGGATGAAATAAAATTCTAAAAACTATAAATCGGGCCTCTATATATAATATAGGTAGATAATAACGACTATTGTAATAAATTTTCCAATAATTTATGACAGTTTCGACTAAAGAGCCAATTACACTATTCAGTATTAAGACAATATTATTACTATTAGTAATAAGAACAAGCACGCTATCACACCACCCAAAATACCGCATGTAAACACATTTACAAGGCGTACATAGCCGGTGACGTTGTCAGCTGTCGCGGTGTCATGGGGAGACACACGGACAAACTAAATATAAATAAATGTTGGGACATTATTACACACAGCACCATCTAGTTCCGTGGTAAGCTACGAGGCTTGTGTTACGGATACCAGATAGTTGATATACTACACATATATAAGTGTAAATACATACATATTATAAATATAAACACCCATGACTGGAGTACAAACATCCGAGTTTAACAAATGATTCCCCCAGCGGGACTCAAACGCAACCGCTGGCGCAAGAAAGTAGGGTCACTACAAACTGCGCCAAACGCCTAACTTGCTTATTCTTATTACACTACACTAAATATTACTAAACCTGTCTTGATACTGAGTAGTGTAATAAGCTCTTTGACTAGATTTTTATTATGTGTATAGATGAAATAAGACTCACGTATTCTATCCATCCTATAGGTAAGATGAGATTCGAAAACTTGTTAAATTGCGGCGTATAAAAACCAGATAAATCATTAACTTGCATATTGCACTGTAGTCTGGCTATAGCTTTGAAGGGAACTCCGGTCATCTGAAAATAGTACATGATATTTAAATAATTTATATTTATATAATTTATATTTATACATGTATAGTCCAGTGATAACGCGCTCGCTTGGATAACCAAGTGAAGCAGGTTCGAATCCGAGTCTGTCACCTCTAATATATTCATTATTTATGTGCGTATCATTTTCAAAATGATTAGTTCTTATAGTGAAGGAAAACATCGAGAAGAAACCTACATGTTTGAAAGAACATAACTTTTCGACAGACATTATGCAGTCTGCCAGCCCACACTTGTCCAGGTGGGCTAAAGCGTGATCCTCATCATATTAAACGGAAACCCGTGCCCAACAGTGGGACGTTATTTTTTTCTTATTCTTATACATACAATTAGTATATATTTTCATAATCATCACCATCATCAGTCCTTTTTAACGTCCCACTGCTGGGCACGGGCCTCCCTCAGTACGAGGGGGATCAGGCCATAGTCCACCGCGCTAGCCTAGTGCGAGTTGGCGGACTTCAAATGTCTTTCGAAAACTTGCTAGGTTTTCTGAGACATGCAGGTTTCCTCACGATATTTTCCTTCACCGTAAGACAAGTGACAATAATGATAAAAAATATAAATGATTCGCACATGAAAATATCAGAGGTGCGAGACCCGGATTTGAACCCGCATCACTCGGTCATCCAAGCGAGAGCGTTACCGATGGGCTACCACTGTCTTATATATTTTAGTAACTGAAAAAAAAATTAAGTCGAACACATTGGCGTCAAAGATGTAACATTTTCATTTTTTATTATATCTATATACTAGCTATCTCAAAACAAATTTAAAAACCTATGAATTATCAAAATCTCTTAACCCGTTTAGTATTTACGAGGGAACATAGAGCCGGACATACATACACATATTAAAGACATACATACATACCTTTAAAATTGATTATACATTTCTCACTTACCGGTTCAACGTATATATATGAGCTGTGTTTGGATCGGTCCGGTTTTAGTCCAGTTACATATTTATCCTTAGGAGGTGATCCGGTATAGAAATGAGGGTAGGAGGCTACCATTGGAAAATCTATAAATGTGAAAATAAAATTAAAACTTGGATCATACACATACATAAATACATATAAATAAAATTGAAGTGTCTGTTTGTTAAATTTCAAATTAACACTAAATGTATATAAACGTATATAGCACATACTTATATTAAAAAAAGAAATTTAAAATTTTTTGTCTATCTGTCTGTTTGTTCCACCTAATCTCTGAAACAGTTGGACCGATTTAGACGGGACTTTAACTAGCAGATAGCTGACTTTATAAAGAGTAACTTATTAGAAAATTATAAAACCGTTTAATCACAGATCACATAATACTATACTAGTTTAATTTATTTTAACTGACGCCAAACTACTACAAGAAAATTACAAGAAATTTATAAAGAACTACCAAACCCGGGCCGGCTTTACGGAATTGAACTAAAGTTACCAATATTTTTATACTTTCCAAAATCAGTACGAACATTCGCATTATTAATGAAACATTTTTAGTTATTTTTATTAAGAATGCCTTACACTTTACAGCGAACGTGACCACAGTAATGTTGAAAACTAAAAAAAATGTTTAGATTTAAAAGATATCATACCATAGAAACACTTCGAAGTGTCACTCACTCCATCGGGCAAAGGCTTGGCGTTCGATGCGTAGCAGTCTGTGCCGTTTCTATTTCTATCAAAAGCATTTTCTGTTAATGCGAACTTGTATACTTTAACACCGTTCATTACACTTTCTCCTGAAAACAAGTATTACAATTATTCGCTTATAATGTTAATACTCCCTGAAGCCAATGTACAGAATCTACTAAATTAATATTTTATTATTTGTATAGATGTGAATTTTTATTGCAATTTTGCATCTCTCAACGAGACCTTTCATATGTTTGAACAATTTTTTACCCGACTGCGCCAGAAGGAAGGTTATTTTATATCATCCCTTCAACCCCTACATCCCCCAATCAGGAATTATTTACCCGCTATTTATTCTGTTTCAAGCTTACATTTACGGAACCCTAAAAGGTAAAGGTAAACAAACTGCTTAATTGTTCATCCGACACACGCCACACAAGGCTATGTAAATATAACTCATAATAGTGGACCTCTTACGTTCCACTTCCCTCACCACTAAATATATAATTACGTAGCCTTGCCATGTTCTGTTAGTGTTTTTAATTTCATAATTATCATCCCGCGAATTACTTATCTGTCTAAACATTTTGTTATTGTTTAAAAAATGTTGAATGAAGTTTTTTTCTGGCTTTCTACATAGAATATAGACAAGCAACTCGCTCTCTCGCTTTGCTCAGGCTGGTCCGAATTGAAAAATTCTTTTTGTGTTTAATAGTCTATCCATCGAGGAAGGCTATAGGCTATATTAAATCCGGCTATGATGAATAGGAGCAGAGCATCAATAAAAGATGTTGCAAAAACGAGAGAAACCTATTTCTTTTGAGAGCTTCCGTCGCATACGCTGCGTAAACGGTTAAAGTTATGCAAGAATCATGTATGACAGAATTTTTCCCCTTTAAAAGTTCTAAAAAAAGTAATCAATAGCATATTATGTCTCTCTTTTAAGGTTGACTCGCTATAAGCTTTTTTATAGCGATGACAATAATGAACAATAATGTAATCAGGTAGGTATAGTATAGTTGATGATATTTTTTTTTGCAAAAAACTAATAAATTAACATTAAAATTACTATGCAAATATAATTTATTAAATATAAAATTGAAATCTTTACTATAAACATTTTGTTCCCCCTTCCACCTCTCATTTTTCAGTAAATCGTGTGTTAAAAATTGTTGTAATCGAGATCGGACGATTTTTGATTTTTAATTATTTTATTTGAGCTTTTAATAATGCAGTCAAACACTCGTACAGATTCATTGACTGGCCCTGGGTTCCGAGGACTTACAATTTTTATGTCTTACTGAACTCCACTATTTAGATACATTATAAAGGAAACTATTTTTGACGACACGATGGCTCAGTTTGTAGTGACCCTACTTGCTGCGCCAGCGGTCGCGGGTTCGAGTCCCGCTGGGGGCATTCATTTGTTGAACACGAATGTTTGTACTCCAGTCATGGGTGTTATATTAATATTATGTATTTATTTAAAAGTTATATATGTAGTGTATCAACTATCTGGTATCCGTAACACAAGCTTCGTAGCTTACCACGGAACTAGATAGCGCTATGTGTAATAATGTCCCAACATATTTTTTTTAAAGTAGTAAACAATCTACCATCTGAGAGCTACGAGTATTTTGGCGTGCACTGACAAAACCGCTAGAGTTATACATATGTAATGTATGGTGGAAATGTTTATCTTAAACAAGCGACTCACCCTCACTTTGCTCGGGTTCGTCCCCAGATCTAGCGCGAGCGAAGCCGCGGGTTCCACTAGTTAAGAAATAAATTTTAAACACTCACTTTCATAGTACAAAGGCATAAGCTTACAAACGGTTTTTCTTAAGCACAGAAGAACATCGTCTTTAGATATACGCTGGTGGTACATCACTCCCTCAGTCGCTCCATTCACACGATCGGGACATTTCTGTGGGAAAATCAAAATTTAATCATCGTTATATAATTATTATTTTCTAAATCTCTAACCACAAAACCACAGGTGAAGGTGAAGGTCTTTTCAGAGAAGAACTGGTGAAAAAAACTTGATGGGACAAAAATCATTATAAAATCTTTTTTTGTAAAGTAAATTAAAATTTACAATAATTCCAAGACATTAGAATGGCCTGAAGCCGCATCAATCCCAACTACTACTACTACTACTGCTACTAGTACATACCTACAATACTACACAATTTATAAAACAAAGTCCTTCGCCGCGTCTGTTCGCGATAAACTCAAAATCTACTGCACCGATTTTCATGCTATTTTCATCAATGGATAGAGTGGTTCTCGAGAAAGGTTTTACTTTATAACTTGTGGAACTCTTGCCTTTGCTAGTGCTACATATAGTAAAGTTAAATATAAGAGATGTGAAACCTGGGTTTGAACCCGCTTCACTTGGTTTCCCAAGCCAGCACGTTACCACTGCTTTGTTTATCACTACATAGTATAAAACAAAGTCGCTTTCTCTGTCCCTATATTCCTATGTATGCTTAAATCTTTAAAACTACGCAACGGATTTTGATGCGGTTTTTTAATAGATAGAGTGATTCAAGAGGAAGGTTTATATGCATAACTAGCAGATTCCGCGGCTTTGCCTGTGCTAAATCTCGAGAAGAGCCCGAGCGAAGCGAGGTCGAGTCGCTAGTCATAATATATAAGGAAGCATATTATCTAGTATTGTGATCGATGTAATACTAATAAAAACTATTAATAGTATTTATCTTAAGAAAAATCGATTCATGTTTGTTATGCCTAAATCGGTCACGAGCGAGTGATGTCACACCGAGTTAAAAAAACACTTTGAGTGTTGTAACGGGAAGTGTATATAATTCAAAAAAGACCATATTCAAGAACTAATATTTAAAATTTAAATCTAATAATTCACTAGCGACTCACCCACGCTTCGCTCGGGTTTGTTATTAGATTAAAATTCTGACGACATGTTTGGTCGCGGGTTCGAGTCCCGCTGGGTGCATTCATTTGTTAAACTCAGATGTTTGTACTCCAGTCATGAGTGTTTATATTTATAATACGTATATATTTGAACTTATATATGTAGCTAACTAACTAACTAACTATCTGGTATCCGTAACACAAGCTTCCTTCGCAGCTTACCACAGAGCTAGATGGCGCTGTGTGTAATAGTGTCGCAACATATTTATTATTATTATAAGCGCGAACGAAGCCGCGGGTTCAGCTAGTAAATGTATACAAAACTTGACAAATTATATACTAAAACCTTCCTCGAGAACCACTCTATCCATTGGTGAAGTTTTCGAGTTTATCGCGAACAGACGCGGCGGTTTATCTATATAAAAACACTTTTGAATTTTTCCACTTCCACACAAGACAAAGAAAATATCTTCAAAAAATTCGAGGCATGACAAAGCCATCATTAATAATAGGCATTGTCCTTTTCTCACACTCGTGAGAATATTTCAAATATGTCCTTTGTACATTAGGTTTACGACGAGAATTAAGAAAACGAGTTTAACATAAGTTTTTCATTTCATTATCCTTGATCTTTCAAAATTTATTATAAGGTAGGTAATTAATTATTATCAGTACATATACATAAATTTGAAGTGTCTGTTTCTAATTTCAAATTAACAGCTTTTCACTAAATGCATATGAAAGTATATACGGAACTAACATCATAAAATATTTTTTTAATATTTGTCTGTCTGTTTGTTCGGGTTAATCTCTGAAACGGCTGAACCGATTTTGACGGGACTTTCACTCACAGATAGCTAATGTTATAAGGAGTAACTTAGGCTACTTTTATTTTTTGAAAATTATAAAAACCGTGTAATTTATTTTAACTTACGCCCAGTGAAGAGGACCGCGGTTCGCTAGTTATATTATATACTCAATATTTATAAGTACTAGTTTGTACGAGTTATTTGTATAATTAAAATCTGAGTCGTAAGATATTAAATATTTTTAGAAAATCTTATTAAAATAGTCAACACTGAAGCCAAATGTATAGATTTTAGAATTTATGTCCGTCTGTCCGTATGTCTTTGTCTGTTTCGAATCAGGAGAAACACTCTAAATCTACTTGTTGTATCTATCACATTTTAATACTAAACTTCTTTTAATCTAAAAATATAGTAAAAAGTTATAAATTCTTACATCTGGGTCATATCCCGTGATATACGATCGACCTCTCATGGCGTCCATTTTAAAAAAATTCTTATGCCCCCATTGAGGACCAATTTTAACTGTATAGTCGTCTGTAAAATCTGAATATATCTGAAACAAATATTTTTTATGTATATATATTCGTATAATCATTTAAATAATATGTCTTACGTATGTATGTAGTATATCAACTATCTGGTATCCGTAACACAAGCCTCGTAGCTTACCACGGAACTAGATGGCGCTATGTGTAATAATGTCGCTACATTTTTATTTATTTAATTTCGCAATTTTTTTTATTTGGCTGGTCAGTGAACTTAAATGTTTTTTGAAAACTTAAGTATCTAAGACAAGCACAGTGGAACGTTCCTCATGAAGGTTTAATCCTTTACTTAACGTAAAAAGGGACGATACATACAGTGTTGGTAATTTTTTTTGAGAAAATAATAATAAGCTGCGCATCTGTAAGCTAGAATCGAAATCGATAGAATTGCTTTTAGATTTTTAGCGCTCTCAACTAACGCTATGAAAAAGCAATATAATAATAAAAAAATTAAAAACAAACAAACATATATTTTGTTTACTTTTTTTTGCTATTTTTTCTAATCCTTCAAGGCTTATTAAATTTGTATAATTACCAATTGTTATTTTTACACGAGTATCATCATCGTGGGAAGTTCAGGAAAGTTCGTGTGTGAAGTTCGTGTTCAGGAAAATAACTAATTTGGCATTAATAATAATAGACTGTGAACATCCAAATCCGTTCATCCGTTTCCGTGTGAAGGAATAAAATACACACATACATAAAATTAGAATACATACATTTGACGACATGTTTGGCTCAGTTGGTAGTGACCCTACCTTCTGCGCCAGCGATCGCGGGTTCGAGTCCCGCTGGGGGCATTCATTTGTTGAGTACGAATGTTTGTTCTCCAGTCATGGGTGTTAATATTTATATTATGCATGTATTTAAAAATGTATATGTGTAGTATATCAACTATCTGGTATCCGTAACACAGGCCTCGTAGCTTACCACAGAACTAGATGGCGTTATTGTAAAAAAATGTCCCAACGTATATACAGGTGGTGTAGTGGCTAGCATGTACGGTCATACATCGAGAAGTCCTGGGTTCGAGTCCTGGTACAGGCCAAGTTTAGTGAGTTTTTCTATTTAATAAGCCTCAGTAACAGCCCGGAGTTGGGAAGCTGGCGGTGTGTCACCCCCGTGCCTCGCAGAGCACGTAAAGCCATCAGTCCTGTGCCTTAACTCTCACTGGTCGTGTCGAGCAGTCGTCCCACCGAAGTATGAAAGTGATAGGAATAGAGAGTGCACTTGTGTCTGCGCATACACTTGTACACTATAAGATCTCCAACCCAGATGGCTAGTCTCAATGGAGTGGTCTCCATATATCGATTCATCATATATAGATTATGAAACCTTACTTGATTTAACATTCCCATATTGCTATCTGGCACTAAAGCAGGTGCTAAATTTCTCGATGTTTCCAGGATGGACTCTTTATTATCCCATAAATACTCGTAGATAGTTTTCTTCACAAACAGCTGACTATCGTGAGTGTTAATCAATAATTTAAAACCTGTTCGGACGAAGTAATTCGCGTTGTGAAGATAAGAAAGCATACCCTGTAACATCCAAAAAATAAAATTATAAGTATCAGCACTACACATGCAGGTTTCTTCACGATGTTTTCCTTCCGTAAGACCAGTCATGATAGAAAATAGAAAGATTCGCACATGAAAATATCAGAGGTGCAAGACCCGGATTTGATCCCTTATCACTCGGCACACCAAGCGAGCGCGTTACCGCTGGGATACCACTGTCTTACTATTTACTCAACTATTTACTACTTTTGCATTTATAATATTAGTAAGGATTAGTAAGGAAATATTAGGATAAGGATGAAAAAATCGACAAAACTGTCGAATATCTTATACATGATCTATGAATCATGAAACCAAGGTTCTGAAATTACATAATTATCCACGATAGTGATGATTACAGTACTTTAAGTACAGGCCTTGAGTCAAGGTTCTGCCTAAAAGATGCACTGATCTAATTATAGTCTAAGATCCGGTAGAGAAGATTTTTTACTCAGATATATTGATAAATAGTGAATTGAAGTAGGTCATACGTAAAATAAATATTAATGTATTATTATTTATTATATTTTTTGTATGTCTAATACAGATATATACAATTAAGATGTCTGTTTGTAACATCAAAATAACAGCTTCTTGCTAAATGTATGTACGGTGCTTATAAGAAAATCAATTTCTAGTTTTTTGTCTGTCCGTCCATTTTTTTCGGCTAAATTCTGAAACGGCTAGATTTTTATGAATGTTTTACTGGCAAACTGGCAGATTTACTGATATTACATGAAATAAAAAGGTAATATGTATTCAGTCCTTTTTAAGGTCCCACTGTGGTGCAGTACGGGTGTGCCCTAGTCTTGCCTGCCCTAGTCGTGCCCTACAGTGCAACCACCACGCTAGCGTGGGTTGGCGAAGTTCACATGTCTTTCGAAAACTTGTTAGTATTCTTAGACATGCAGGTTTCTCATAATATTTTCCTTCACCGTAAGACAAGTGGTAATCATGTAGAAATGATTCGCACATGAGAATATCAGAGGTGCGAGACCCGGGATTCGAACTCACTATAGGTACTCGCGAGTGCGTTACCATTAAACTACGACTACCAAAAGTTACATATAGTTACAATCTTATTTATTACTCATAAAAGTAAACGTCTTTTGTAGAATATAATTAATTGCCCATTAACGTAACAAATTAGTAGCATAAATCAAAGTGACATAATAAATAATCAAAATAATTTCTGTATAACTATTAACTACTTTTGGATTGCGACTTATTCATTAATTACTTAAGGATGTCCAATAACGGTACATATATATTTTTTTTAAATATATCTATTTCCCAATTAGGTACTGGGCAAAGCAGTGCACTAATACAGTTTTGACAGTATTACTTAAAATATAATTTAAAAAAAATATTAAAATTATCTTTTCTGAGAGAGAGAGAGGGACAGAGAAAGGCAAAGAGATAGAGACTCCCTTGTCTCTCCCATAACCATGATACTGTACAGCATTTGAAAAGTTTAGGTATTATGTTGTTATGTTTTAGCGCATTTTGGTTGAGTATTTAGTTTTAATATGAAATAAATAAGGCTATCTTTTCGGATTTTGTCGCGGATTTATTTTGAATTTTGGTTCCCGACGTTTGGAATGCTTTACAGCAATCATGGTCACAGTCTCTCCTGTGACCGCGTATAAATCCGCGACAAAATCCGAAAAGATAGTTTCATTTATAACATAAAAACTTAAAAAATACTAAATAACATTAGTACCACAAAATTGTCGAAAATGTATATAATAATGCTTACCAATAAAGCCAAGTTAGGGGCAATAATAGTGTCATTGAAATCGATGTTGTTTTCATCCGGCAGATATATTAGATAGCGCTTCGCTGTATACGTCATTGTGCTGTTCTCGTTAAACTTTATATTGTAGTGTTTTAATTTTTCCCTGAAATAAAAATAATTATTCAAAAACATAATAAAATTGTAACATAACAAAAATCTAACTAAGACAAAGACTGCTTGAAACTGACCACTCCTAGTGCGTTTAAAAAATTAGTCCCGCTGAGTTTCTTTCGCTTTTCGGTTTCTTCTTTCCGAACTGGTGGTAGACTCATGACGTTCAGTAAGAAATTGTAACAATTTTTATGCTGAATAAAATATTTTGATTTAGATTTGATCTGATTTGTTTCTTGGCTTCGCGCTCTGCTGGATTGCCGGAAGCTAATAGCAACCTAACCACGAAGATACACTACGACCTGGAGTAATATAAGTGGATGTTTGGCACCCAAAGACAAACTACTAAGTCATACTAAGTGACGACACGTTTGACTCAGTTGGTAGTGACCCTACTTTCTGCGCCAGAAGTCGCAGGTTCGAATCCCGCTGGGGACATTAATTTGTTGAGCACAAATGTTTGTTTTCCGTTCATGGGTGTTTATATTTATCATATGTTGTTATGTATTTAAAATTTATATATGTGTAGTATATTAACAATCTGGTATCCGTGACACAAGCCTCGTAGCTTACTACGGAACTAGATGGCGCTGTTGTAATAATGTACCAATTTATTTATTTATTTATTTATATCATATACATAAGGATTCAGGCTTGGTTATAACCCTACCATCCTAAGAATTTTATTAAAGAAGTCTTTCTTTCAATGTCTAACTTAGGCAAAACCCAAAAATTTTACTTAATAATATAAATAATAATGATTTATGTTTATATATATCATTTTGAACGACATTATTTTAATACCTAATAAATAACTTGGAGAAACTGCCATAAAATTTGCTTTACGCAAAAGAAAATACATTAAACCTTCCTTTGTTGTTTAAGCTATTAGGGTTCTGTACCGAAAGGTGCCTATAACTAAGCCTCCACTACCAGTCCGTCTGTCTGTCAACGAGCTGTATCTCATGGGTTGTAATTGTCTCTATAACCCCAAATAAATCCCAAGTTGGTGAATTCCATGGAAATAAAAAAAAGCCCATAAGTATATGGTATTTTAATTTGTAATATGATACCCCCCGGGAAGGAACCCCGCTTTATAACATTAGTACGTCGAGACCGATTTCAGCTGGCTATTAATGAGAAATTAGCAATGCGTACACTCTATTCCCCTAAACATAGTAACTGTCACATTTGATCTTGTATACATACACAACAAAATTCGGAGTCTAAATGAATAAATTATAGTTTTAATAGACCGATAAGGACCGCTAAGTTTCTAAGTCCGTGGTGCTAATGTACCTGACATTTCAGAAAACAATTCCTACGTCTAACTTTAAATCAATCTGACCTCGAACCCAGGACCTAATGATTGCCATCATCTAGAACAATGAAGCCTTTTATATAATAGTCTAGGAAACTAATATTTCATGTAGATCGTGATATGCTTTTGCAATGAATTGAGTAGTCATTAACTTTCAAATCTGAGCTTATATTATTGTTTAAGGTACATAATTATTCAGTCTGAACAGTAATATTTCAAATCGCACTTTGCTTATAACCTTAGTGTTCACGACTAACATTTTTTTTTTTTTTTATCTAAAGATCTATACATATAAATGAATTGGAGTGTCCGTTTTTTATTTTAAATTAACAGCTTTTCACTAGATACATACGAAAGTATATACGATACTAACAACAAAAAAAACAATTTTTAAAATTTTTGTTTGTTTGTCTGTCTGTTTGTTCCAGCTTATCTCTGAAACGGCTGGACCAATTTTGACGGGACTTTCACTAGCAGATAGTCAATTTTATATGGAGTAACTTAGGCTACTTTTATTTTGTTAGAAACTTATAAAAACTGTTAAATTAATATTAAAAGAAAAAAGCCCAGAAAAGCGGGCCGGGCTTGCTAGTAATATAATAAATTCCTTCAAATATTGAATAATGATAATGGTCGCTCATGTTTACAGGAACCTTCAATGAATCAAAATCGACTTAGCAGTTTAGAAATTACGAGAGAACCTAGGATCGGACATACATATAGGTCAAACACATAACTCTCCTTTGACGTTGCAGTTGGGTAAATTATAAAGTTTATTCTATACTATGCGGCAAAGAAAAGTAGCGTTTACAATATAAGGTTCATAATCACCAGCCCTTTTTTTTAACGTCCCACTGCTTGGCACGGGCCTCCCTCAGTACGATTATTATTATTATTATATTAGTAACTAGCGACTCGCCCTCGCTTCGCTTGGGCTTTTTCCTAGATGTAGCACAGGTAAAGCTGCGGGATCTGCATATAAACCTTCCTCTTGACACTTCCATTCTATCTATTAAAAAACCGCATCAAAATCCGTTGCGTAGTTTGAAAGATTTAAGCGTACAAAGGGATATAGCGACAGAGAAAGCGACTTTGTTTTATACTATGTAGTGATAAGGATTACTTACAAATAAACAATAGGTCCGATTTCTTCAACATGCATCTTATCATCAAGACCTTGTAAGAACCGTTCGTGATTGGTCACGTTGAATATATGAGCTCTCATCCTGACCTCATCTGGAGGGTCAGCCCACCAGTCAAATGGCGGAAGACCTGTAAAAACATAATACTTATTCTTCTATACACATTAGATATACATTTAACTGGTATATTTTTTAATAAAGCATCTACATTTATTCGGTCCATTAAATCAAGGAAACAAGATTCTTTAATGGCAAGCCATATTATATTATTATACTATAGCATTTCCCGCGGCTTCGCACGCGTTCTAAAGACCGGAAACCATATTCTTTCTGATTTCGCGGAGTACCACGCAAAACTAACGCCTGCCCTTCCCGTATATGCAATATTTTTCATTGATGCTCCGCTCCTATTAAAGTTGTAGCGTGATGTAATTTAGCCTATAGCCTTCCTCGATAAACGGACTAAACAACAAAAAAAGAGTTTTTAAAATCGGACCTGTAGTTCCTGAGATTAGCGCGTTCAACCAAACAAACGAACAAACAAACTCTTCAGCTTTATAATATTAATAGAGATAGACTTGACTGAGACTTGAGGCTCTCGTTGTGCTCGGGTTCGTAGATACGTTTTAAAATTGATACAGTTTTCTCAGAAATGCGATATTTTCCCACACTAAAAAGTATCCTTAAGTTGACCCGGATAGCTAACTATATTCATACCAAATTTCATAAATATCTGTACAGTGGTTTTGTAATGATGCAATCACAAATAGACAAAATTGAATCAACATCTATATAACAATGATAATTTCAATTAGATTTATAAATTAAACTATCTTTTCTAACTATGGTCAGTCTCTCCCGTGACCATGATTGCTGTAATTACATTTGAAACGTCGGAAACCAAAAATCATAATAAATCTGCGACAAAATCAAAAAAAAAATTTTGTATATTTTAGTATTTTAATAAGATAATCTTACCCGGCCTCATATTAAGTCTTTCCCACAGCATAAAATCTAGTGGCGGAAATATAAATCCAATTATTGAGCACATTACAAATATCATTCCCCATACAGTCTGTGCTGAAGGACCTGAAACAATAGTAATATATTAGTGACTTAGTGCAAGCGAAGCTGCGGTTGCGGAAAACTAACCTAAGTTACTCGCGGTTCCTGACGTTTCGAATGCTTTACAGCAATCATGGGCGCGGGAGAGACTCGTACAAAATCCGAAAAGATAGTTTCATTTATATTGTCAAATATTCGGGTAAGCCTAAGAAAGTATTAAACTACACTAAAACTAAACTAACGGTTTCAGACATTAGAACGCTTAAACAAATAAAAACACGAACAAGTTATTGAATTTTGTTATTTCAGTACGTGTAATGTGTACCTAATTTTTTTCTTTACAAATTATACACCTAGGTATTATGAAGTGGTTATAATTATCATATTAAAAAATTACCATAATTATTAAAATAACATTATTTAAGACAATTAATAACCTAATTAGATACTCATTGTTCTTCACATGACGATGATAACAATTACTCTTCTAGAATCTAAATTCTACATAATATTTTTTTATTTGACATTTTTTCTAAGCCATTTTTAGAATAATAACACATAGAACTATAGTTTCATACCTAATTCCGCTCAATATTGAGGCAATATTATAATTAACTAGCATTTCTCGCTGCTTCGCATGTGATCTAAAGACTGGAAACCAAATTCTTTTTGAGTCGCGCGGTATGATGATACCTCGCGTAACTAACGCCCGCTTTTTCCGTTTTTGCAATATTTTTCAATGATGCTCCGCTCCTATTCATTATAGCGTGATATGCTATAGCCTATAGCCTTCCTCGATAAATGGACTATCCAACACAAAACGAATTTTTCAAATCGAACCAGTAGTTCCTGAGATAAGCGCGTTCAACCAAACAAACAAACTCTTCAGCTTTATAATATTAGTATAGATGTTGCGTAAGTGTCACGTAATTACCTTCTACGTATTATCTCTTATATATAAAATTCTCGTGTCACAATTTTCGTACCCATACTCCTCCGAAACGGCTTGACCGATTCTCATGAAATTTTGTGAGCATATTGAGTAGGTCTGAGAATCGGCCAACATCTATTTTTCATCCCCCTAAATGTTAAGGGTAGTCCACCCCTAATTTTTTTTTTTAGACAATTTTTTTTCCTACATTTCAACCCAATGAGGTTGATTAGCAATTATAAAAATGAACGCGGGCGAAGCCGCGCTACATACAGCTAGTATTATTCTAAGAAACCATTCATATCTATCGCCATTTTGTCTAGATATGTAGATGACTAAGGAAAGCTTAGATCTAGATGCGATATATGCATGTATATTGTATATTTTATTCGGAAAAAATGAATCAGCATTTGGAATTGCACTCACTCTTCACTTTGGTTCGTCCTTAAAGAAACTATATTATTAATGTGAACGTTTCTTACTTAATTACGCGTGAACGGATGAACTGAATGGGATAAAATTTGACAAAGAGATAGATTATAGTCTGGAATAACCCGTAGGATACTTTTTATCCCAAAAAAATGTACTGTTCCGTTAGGTAGTATTGTTTTTGGTTTTCCAACAAAATTATTGAAAACAATTTAAAAAATTATAAATGTATGAAGAAAAATTAAATAGCACTACTATTAAAATTTTGCATTATAATTGTGTGTTTTTGAAGTAAATTAAATTCTTATTCCATAGATTTCAACACTAAATTTTTAGTAGAAATCTATACATCTATTTCTATATATATATATAATGAAAATGGTGTTCGTTTGAGGCTCAATCACGCCTAAACCACTGATCGTATCGACATGAAACTACCACCATTCGATGCGAAATTTTTCCTAGATGGTTTATGGCTATTTATTTTTCGAATTCTAACGTTCCTTCATTTTTTATTGCTGTTTTACTTTTATGAACATTTATCCCGCTAATAAAAACAAAAGACAAGCGTTTTCTCTTGATTCTTTTGTTTTCATGGATTTCAACGGAGTTTACTAAACGGATAATGTTCTTTTACATTCAGCTAAGAATCTACTTATAAACTTCCACGCATCCACCCACCAACTCCCACGCACCCCTGCACACCCACTCTCATTTTTTGATAAAAATAAAATGCCGTATCTATGATCGAGTATCACTTGAGAACGGCTGGACCGATTGGGTTAATTTTTTTTTGTTGTCTTCAGAATTGTCAGGAGAATGTTTATATGTAAGAAAATTTTAAAAAAGTCTGCTAAAACGTTAAAAATTTCGATGATAATCGAAGTATTCCAATTTCTATAGTTACTCATCACGAAATCTCGGGAACTATAGGACTTAGAAATGTGAAACTTGGTAGGAATATTACTTTCGTTATGTAGAGGTCAACTAAAAACGGATTTTAAGAAATTCATCCCCCAAAGGGGATTGCGGGGGCGTTAACAATGAACAATTCCCGTTTTTAAACTATAGCTCCTATAAATTCCAAATTTGGTAGGAATCTTCTGTAAGAGATGTAGAAATAGTCTATGAACGAATTTTAATGTAGCTCACCCCACAGGGGGTTGCGGGGGTGGTTTAACAATGAAAATTTTTATTTTTTAAGCCGTAGCTCCTACAGACTCCAAATTTAGCTAGAGTCGTCTATATGTGATGCAGAAATGATTTAAGAGCGGATTTTACAACAACCCACCGCCGAAAAAGATTGCGGTAGTGGGTGTTAAAATGTGAAATTTCTATTTCCAAACTGTAACCTCTATAGACTTTAAATTTGGTAGTAATATTTTATTTGTCATGCAGAAATCATCTCAAATAGGATTTTACGAAATTCTATTTCCAATAGGGATTGCGGGGGTGGGTGTGAGAATGTTAAATTTATGTTTCCAAACTGTAACTTCTACAGACTCCAAATGATTATTTTTTTACTGTTTAAATAGAAAAAGTTAAAGTCAATTGTTTTTTTTTATTTAATTAATTTCATTTGTTTTATATAACCTAATTAATTTTATGATAAAACGTCAGTTCATAAGCGGTTGAGAAGTGAAATAAAAATGTCAGACAGAGAAAGTATTGAAAGCTTATGTTTGTGTGCTGACTATGTGTTTGGTTCTAAAAACTGGTCTCATGAGATAAAAGCTCAAACTTTAGGTAAGTAATGATTTGTAAAATATATTGATATATAATTAAATTGTAAATTACAAATTTTTATTAATAATTCGACATTAACTATCAAAAGAATCAAGAAAGTCTTATATTGGATGTTTCACAACAGTCCGAATCACTTTAAGTGACAGAAGATTCCATGAAGGGATTGGTTGCTTTGAAGAATACGATAATATAAGTGAATTTTCCTTTGCAGAGATTAGAGAGGTGAATGTGCATAAAAAATAAAATAATAATAATTTATTATACCAATAAATTTTATTTTAAGTGAATTTGACTCTTGACTCTTCTTTGAAAAATATTTTAAATTTCAGAAAAAAAAATAAAAATTAACAAAAAAAGCAAAAAAAAATATGAATAAAAAATAAATAAAAATGATGAATAAAATTTAATTTATTTCCTTTGAAAATTCGCCCAGCAAAGCGGGCGGGGACGGCTAGTATACATATAAATAAAATTGGAGTGACTGTTTTTAATTTCAAATTAACAGCTTTTCACTAAATGCATATGAAAGTATATACGATACTAGCAACAAAAAAACTATTTTTAAAATTTTTGTCTATCTGTCTGTCTGTTTGTTCCGGCTAATCTCTGAAACAGCTGGACCGATTTTGACGCGACTTTCACTCGCAGATAGCTAATGTTATAAGGAGTAACTTGGCTACTTTAATTTTAGAAATATGATTTATTATTACAAGCGAAAACCGCGGCTTCGCTTGCGCTAAGTCTAGGGACGACCCGAACGAAGCCAGGGTAAGTCACTGGTTTGCAATATATTAAATAAATTATTAGGCACCAGAAGTATATCGATGACCTTAAACTTTGTGAGCAGTTATCGTAAAAAATTGTTATATTAAAATGGGGTCAAAGTTATATTTATAAATATTTGATATGTTTATGGAAACAATTATGATCGAACATCGATAAGTTATAATGAAACGCTAAATTTACGCGTTTGAAAAATATCTATGCTTAAAACTACACTTCTGGTTATAACTCGTAGATATTCGCATTAAAAGTAAAGTTATATTTAAAATTGCATAATTTGGTTATTTATTTCGAGAATATTACTGTTAATAACAACAAGTAATAGATATGTTAGGTCATCAACGTAGTTCCATGGTAAGCTACGAGGCTTGTGTTACGGATACCAGATAGTTGTTGATATACACATATTATATAAATTTTAAATATACATGTTCTAAATTTAAACACCGATGAGTGGAGTGCAAGCATTTGTGCTAAACAAAGGAACGTCCCCTTTAGAATCTGAACCCGCGACCACCGGCAAAGCAAGAAGGGTCACTACAAACTGAGCCAAGCATATCTTCAAATTAATATTTACTGTATAGTTGTTATTGCAAATGAATTGAGTTTTTTTTATATAATGGTCATTTTCATCCTAATCAAGATTCTAGGTGCCCTAGACTTTAGCAATTTCTTCCCTAAAAACCTTACACGAAAATAATATAACGATTGTTATACATTGCATGAATAGGTTCAGCCTTTCTCAAGTAATTGATTACCAACGAACAACCTCCCATTTTTATTTAGATATATGTTCGCGACGAATATTGGCCTCTGGTCTTCGCACACTCCCCGCAAGGGGAGTGGGGTAACGGCATCAGGGCGTTGCCCTCTGGCCGTGGGATCTAACGCCGCCCACTAATATGGGCGCGTCCCTGGGGAGTCCTACCGGACCCTTCAGGCGTCGGAGTGTGTGGAGTAGCCGCGCGGGCGATCAGCCCAGCCGGGTGAGACCCTCAGTTGACCTGAGGGAGGCCCAGCTAAGCGATCAGCGACCGATAGTTGCGGCGACTCCGGCGTCATCGGGGTCCAGGAGGTCCCTAGGGAGCCCGAATCTGTCCGGTGGGCGAGCGTGCCACGGCGCGATGTTACGGATGTGGCCGTGGGATGAGGCGTCCGCAGTCTCAAGCATCCCTCTTGCCAGTCTGCGGATAAATTCGTCGACGCTCTCGATACATAAGTCGCGCTGTATAGTAGCGTTTCTCACGTACCGAGGAGCGCCGACGACTCTTCTGAGGGCTGTATTTTGGAGTGTTTGGAGTCTCTGTCTTTGCGTCGGGGAGGCGAGGGCGTACCATGCCGGTGCGGCGTATGTAAGCCGGGACCTAATATATGTTTTATAGATCCCGAGCTTCGTGCGCAGTGGTAGTGTAGATTGTAGTATAGGCCTTAGCAGCGCCATTGCTGCCTTTGCGCTGTTGGTAGCTGCTGTGACGTGCGGCTTCATAGTAAGTAGTCGGTCGATATGGACGCCGAGGTATTTCGCGCTAGGGGTCCATGCGATAGGTGATCCATTGTAGTTGAGCGGGGGTGGCAGGCGCGCTACGGTGCCAATAGAGACTGCCTGTGTCTTCGCGACGTTGACCGACAGTCTCCATTGGTCCATCCACGGTGGTAGGGCATCGAGGACTCGTTGCATCTTCACGGCGGCGTGGGAGGATCTGAGGGATGACGTAAGTAGCGCCACGTCGTCCGCGAAGAGTGCGAGGGTAGCGCTTTCCGCTACGGGGATGTCGTCCGTGTACCAGGTGTAGAGGCACGGTGAGAGCACGCTGCCCTGGGGTACTCCTGCTTCGATGGGTTGTACGGCGGATAAGCGATCCTCAACACGAACGCGGAACGTGCGCTCGCGCAGGAAGGACGCTACCAACCGTACAAGTGTTCTGGGCGCTGAGGTGTTCAAAATTTTGAAAACAAGGCCTTCGTGCCACACTCTATCGAACGCCTTCTCTACGTCCAAGAATGTGGCGACGACTCGTTCCTTTTTGTTAAGGGCGGCTGCTGCGTGGTGAAGTACTCTGGCGACTTGTAGTGTGGTTGAATGGCCGCTGCGGAACCCAAACTGCTCGCGGCGCGGCTGGATATGCGCCTGGAGAAGCGGGAGGAGAAGCCTCTCGAACAGTTTGGATACCGCTGAGAGAAGGGTGATGGGCCGGTAGCTATCGGGTTGAAGTGGGCTCTTGCGTTGCTTCTGCAGCATAATAACAACTCCTTGTTTCCATGCCGCAGGGAAGTGTCCGGTTTTCACGACGGCGTTAAAGAGCCTGACGAGCGTAGCGACGGTCTGGCGCGGCACGTGGCGCAGCGCTCCGTTCGTGACGCCGTCAGGCCCCGGAGCTTTCTTGGGCTTCAGACGCGTAATCTCCTTCCGGACTTGCGTGGGCGTGAAAAATATTGGCGTCTCCGTGATAGTAGGCGACGAACGTAAAAACTCACTCACAGTAGAGGCGACCGTCGAATAAAAGTGTGAGTTTTTACCGTTGTTCGGAGAGAACTGTCTTGCCAGATGGTCGGCAAAGATTTCAGCTCTCTCCGAGGCCTCGTAGCGTCTAGATCCGTCCGGGTGTAACAGCGGCCAGGTGTGCGGCTTCTTATTGGTAAGAAGGCGGCATAAGCGGTGGAGGGATGCCCGATCGTCAAGCGTTTCATCTAGCCGTGACTGCCAGTTGTCCGCAGCGGCGTCGTCGAGCTCCCTCTTTATATCCTCGATGATGGCATTCAATCGAGTCTTCAGCTGGGGGTCCCTGGTAGACTGCCACAGCCTGCGTATTCTTCGCTTCTCCTCCAGTAGGCGACGCAGGCCGGGCGTGGGAGGTGGAAGACGTCGATTGGTGTCCGTAGGTAAGGTGGCATCGCTAATTGCAGTATAGATGGCGTCGGACAACTTGGCCGCCAACCGGTCGATGTGCTCCGGTCCGTCCAGAGGGTCGGCACACGAGGGCGAGGTGGTTGATAGTTTCTCGGCGAATGCGTCCCAGCTCACTTTGCCTTTCCTCGGCAGGGTCCTCAGCCTGAGGGGTGATGCATCTAGTAGAGCTAGGACGGGTACATGATCGGAGGAGAGATCATCCGGGAGGGCCTCCAGTGTTACTTGCGGCAACCCTTTATGGACTACAATGTCGAGGACCTCCGGGTTGTGCGTTGGGTCCCCGGGGTAGCGCGTCGGTACATCGGGGCCTGAGACATCGTAGTTATGCCTGTCGGCGTCCGCGAGTAGTCGCCTGCCTGCGGCGCTTATTAATGTTGAATTCCAGGCTGTGTGTTTGGCGTTAAGGTCGCCCGCCGCCAACGTAGGTGTAGAGTCGTGGAGCAATGATCTAAGCTCGTCCGGGTTGAAGCGTGCTCTAGGGGGCCGGTAGACAGCGTAAATGTGCAGCGGGGCTCCGCTGACGCTGATTTCAACCCCTAAAGCTTGTAGTGAGGGCGAATTGAGATGTCTTGATAATTGTAGATGAGGGATGCCCCGACGAACCAACACCAGCAGGCCTCTGGCACGTGTGGCTCCTTCCACGTAGTCTAGCCGGTGCTGTTGGTATCCCGGGAAATTAACAGTGTCCGGGGGACCCAAGTGCGTTTCATTAATGAGCGCGACGTCGATGTTTTGTTCGCGGAGAGTCCACTTCAGTAGTGTAGTCTTCGTCCGCAGGCCGCAAGCGTTCCAGTAAAGTATCCTAAGCATTGCGTAAGAGAGATGCCATTCCGTTTAGGACCACCGTTACGGGGTCCCCTCCGGCCTGTAGGGCTACGAGGACGTCTTTTAGAACCTCGATCGCCGCATTCAGCGTCGGGTTCGAGAGCGGTTGACGAGCGGCAGACGTCGGCTGCGCTTCCTTTGCTGGCGCTGCCACGGTTGGCGGGGCCGATGCTGTCGGTGCGGCTGCCGAAGCTGTCGGTGCGGCTGCCGATGCTGTCGGTGCGGCTGTCGAAGTGGATGTATGGGCCGGTAAGGACGGGTCGGCGACTTTTTTGCCGCGCTTCCTCCTTTTCTTATTTTTGTTGGAGGGGGGACGCGCCCCTCTCGGTATGGGTTCGTTCGCCGGTGCCATCAGCGTCGTCCCTTCGGTTTCTAGAGTTGAAGTAGGCTGCGTCAGTACGGGTCTTGCGGTATTCGCGGTGATCGCTACGGCGCCTGCTCGCTTGTTCCGCAGCTCCCTCTTATACTGCGGACAAGAGGAGTGGTTCGCCGGATGGGGCCCGCCGCAGTTGGCGCACGTGGCTGGTTCTTCCAGGGGCCGCGGGCAGTCGCGGGCGGCGTGTTCGCCCCCGCATCTGACGCAGGCCTGTGGGCGATGGCAGTGGTGGCTCGAGTGCCTAAACGCCTGACAGCGGTGGCACTGAGCGGGACCCTTCTTGCCTCGCCAAGCCTCAATTATGACGCCCGGCATATATAACAGCTCGTTGACGTCATAGATGCGGGGTACTAGGTCCGGTGTTCTAGAGAGGATAGCCAGGAAGATGCATCCCGGCCTGCCTCTCCTGGCTTTGATAGCCCGGACGTACTCGGCGTTGAACCCGAGTTCTGTCAGGGCTTCTTGAATTTCTTGCGGCTCAGTGGTTACGGGTAGTCCCCGTATCGCTACCTTTAGGCTACGCTCCGTAGGCAGCGAATACGAGAACCAGGAAATTTTCTCGGTTTTCTCTAGCTCCCCCAGGTACCGTTGTATGACCCGGTACTCTTGGTCGGACGTGGGGGAGAAACGTACGCCTCTGCCGAACGGGCGCGCGTTTGGAGGATGCCCCAGTTTCTCCTTGAGCGCTCTGAAATGCGACGCCCAGTTCGGCAGCGTCTCGACTATCAGAGGTGGATAGCGCGGCGGGCGGGATGCGGCGGCTTGCGTCGGTATGTCGGTTGCTGGAGCTGCGGCGGCGGGAGGAGCGGGTGTGGCGGACTGATTCCGCAACGCATCCGCAAAGGTCGGTGTCGGTGGTTGAGTGGCCGTAGGAACGGCGGCGGCGCTCGTAGAGGGTTGTTCCGTTCTGTTACGGAGGCGCGGGTCTCTCTGGGGCTGCGCTAGTTGTTCGGTGCCTGCTGGGCGATATCTTTTGTTGACAGTTTCTTCTTCAGGCGTGCGTCGACGCCTAGTTGGTGTGGCGGCGACGGTAGCGGGCATCGTCGGCTCCTTCGGCTCGAACGTCTGCAGCCTGTCGTTAAGGAACATTGAAATATGTTCCATTAACGCAGACGACAGACATCCTTTGCGCTGGAGCGCTGCAACGACCAGTAAGTCCTGGTTGATGAGGGACTGCGGTGACAGCTGCGTGGTTTCAGGGCGCGCCGGTGCGGAGGGCGAGCGTTGTAGCTGCCCGGTCCTATCTCTCGGACGCGATCTCTCTGAAATAGGGATTTCTGTTGCTTGCGCGGCGGGTCGTGCCGCGGGGTCAGGCGCCGATGATGCCGGCCCGTGTTCGGCCGCAGCATGCGCGAGGATATCGCGCGACACGGCTGAGCGAGGGGCGCGGGGATCACGCGGTCCGAGCGGTGATGGAGTCGTAAGTCGTTGGGCGACGGAGGGGAATGGTGTAGGGGAGGGGGAGGGGCCCCGAGTGAGGCCGAAGGAAGGCGACGGAACTCGAGTGAGTGTGAATGAGGGAGAGGGGACGACGGAAGGGGAAGGGTTGAGGGGGGAGGGGGATACGAATACGGCGGCGGCGGAGGTCGGTGTCGTCATCTCGCGGTGTGGCTGGTTGGCGCTGCGCACTCGTGATCTGGAACGCGACCTATCCTTCTCTGATGGCTTCGAATGGCCCTGAAAAGGGCCTTGTTGTTGGCCGCTCATAGCGGCCGGGGATGCGTTATCGGGCGACTGCCTTTCGCGACCCCTCGACCACTATGGTCGGGCTTCAGAATGGGTGAGGGTGTCCCCTCGACGCATTGAATGCGCGGCCGGATTCCACCCAATTTGGAAACAAATTGGGTAGGAATGCCGTGGTTACAATGAAAAATAGGGTCCGTGCGAAAGTCGTTTGGTTACAATGGTTACACTCGACAGTCGCGGCGGTCCGCGACGAATATTGCCGGCTGCCAACAAGTACCGATAGATATTGAACGCGCAATCGGATCTACGTGCGCGTCTGTAGAATGGTTGAAGATTTCCGACGTGTGCCGACGAAGAATACGACGAGTCCCGACTTCCGATCGAGTATTAGCGAATAAGTCGACGAGTGCCGACGGCTGTCGAACGCGCTGCGAGCAGCTTCACTCAGTCGGAACTATGTGCGCTCGTACCGATGACTAATTAACGCGCAAACGGATCTACGTGCGCGTCTATAGAATTAGATTTTAGTTTTCAATTATGCTTTATGTTGAATTTTGTATTATTTAATGATTGCTTTTATATATTATTCCGCTTTGATTAAACAACTTCAATACATATATTTCTGTTAGAGTATGAATGTCATAAGATTACAATTTTATGTTTATATATGTTTGATGGCAGTTTGAGAAATGCATATAGAAATAAGTAAAAAATATTGTAGATTCTAGTAAAATAGATAAATAATATAGTCAGGTAGTCTTTTTAATATTACGCATACATGTTATAATTCAATAGCTTATTATTCATTATTTTAAATTATGTTTAAATAATTACAGCTTTGATAGGAATTAATACTATATTAATTCTAAACATATTTTATACTTTCATATTTTGTAATAATTTTATTGTTTATATAAGGTTCAATATTTCGAAATAATGCCGTAAATAGTAATTTTTATAGAAAGAAACTTAATGTAAACATATTTTCGCATTTGGTTATAACATTGTCACTTATTTATGTTTATATTGTTTTTGTTACAATTAGTAATAGATAAAACTAGTTTAGAACTTAATATTTATAGATTGTTGTGAAATATATTAGTTAAAGATGTTGTGTTCATAGGCTGACCGTTGTAGTATAGTCATATTTTGGCATATTTCGAAATGATATTGTTCGTAGTTACTATAGTACTTGTTATAGTTAAATAGATAATAACTTAAGCTTTAAAGTGATATATAATACATAACTATAGGTTAAATAGTTTTAGAAATAAACGCATAATATTGTAAATAGGATAGTGAAAATTATAGTTAAAATAAAGACAAAACGGGTCGGTGGCTTGCGGCTCTCTGCATGGTATTGCTCTGAGGTGGATTAGCGCTAGAGGCATTTCATAGGGAGCGCGTTTTCATCGGTGCGTTATGATCAGTGCGTTTCATCAGTGGTCTATAGTTAGAGTGGTAAAATAGTACGAGCGGTCAATAGTTAGAATAGTAATAGTCAGTAGCAATAGTAATAGTATTATCGAACAGTCGACAGTGGAATTCGCGACGACTCTAGAAGAATAGTTAGGGAATAGTAATAGAAGATCTGCAAGCTATCTACCGTTACTTAGAAGACATATCGGTGTTTTATTTTGACGGAATCGGTGCACCCCAAGATCCGAACCTATAGTGTACAGGGCGTCAGCGGCTCGTTGGGTAAATAACATATACTTTGCCCTCGAGTTCCGCCCGTCCGGTACAACGTGCTGGTCCTTCGAGCCGGATCTGGGGTGCATTCGCCGTATAGTCATCGTAGTTACCGTCATCGAGGTCATCGTCATCGAAGTCATCGCAGTCATCGTGTAGTCACTGTCACTGCCAGCATCGAAGTCACCGTCACCGCAGCCGCCGCAGAGTTCATCGTGATGCGTGTCACACGTTCAAGAGGCAAAGCAGAGAAGTGGGTGGCCGAAGAGGGAATTGGCTCATCGTCCCGTGAATTGCACGCCATCGTCCCTACAGAATCGTCACGCATATCTTCTCAAATCGAAGTTGTCCAGTCTCCACGCACCCCACGGGAGGCTCACGCCTCTACATCGTCCGTAACGTTGCCCAGTGGCGAAAAGGAAGCCAGTGAAGTCATCCAGACTCCCCGCATACCACGGGAGGATCACGCCTCTACGTCGTCTGCACCGTTTGGGAAATCAACGTTGCCTAGCGGCGGGAGGGAAGCCAATAGCGAGGTTTCCCCTTTAATGCGTATGGATCCGACACCGGCAACAATTAATATAGTAGAAAGGCCCGATGGTCCACCAGAGAGACCTATAGTTATGCAGCCTCCGGGGTCAAAGAAGTCTTCAGGATCTAGACGCCAAGCTAGAGAAGCTCGTCGAGAAGTTCTTCGCATTAAACTTGAACTTGCCCAACTCGCTTTAGAAGATGCTGAGTCGGATCATTCAGAGTACGAATATGATGGCAAATCGAAAACAAGCTACGTTCATTCATGGATGGAAAACAGTGAAGATGCTATACCATGCATGCAACCATCAAAGACACAAATATTATGTGAAGAAGAAGGTTCTAGAAATCCGCAGCCAACGCCGTCATTATGCGTGAAGCCAGAGTGCCTTAATTCTACTCATAGACAAGGCACTGAAACAATTACTATTCCGCATAGTCAACAAAATTTCGTACGACACTCCGAAGATTTACCTTTGAATACGAAGCTACGACATCCGTTAAGTGAAATAGATGAATTGAAGAAAGAAATAGAACTTCTGAAGAAAACTAATGTTTTAACCACTGAGAGTAAAGCTTTTCGTCCAATGTCGTCTGGGCTCACAGAAGCACCTACTGTATATAGAAAACCTATACTTACTAATTCGCCATCATCCGCCGTTGCATCGAAAGTCATCATGGATTTGCCGTCATATAGTGGAGCTCTTAATGAGTGGTTATCGTATCGTGCCATATATGAAAACACCAAAGAATACTTCAACGATGTAGAAAACACGGCACGAATTCGAAGAAGTCTCACCGGGAAAGCACTTGCAGCTGTCGATACTCAACTCATCGCACATTCGAAGCCAGATGCCATTATAGAAGAGCTTGAAATGAATTTCGGTCGCCCAGACACCATTGCTTACAATGAGTACGACAAGCTTCGAGCCTTACCTCGTTGTGCCGACACACCGAAGGAAATACACGCATTCGCTAGCAAAGTTAGAAGTGCTCTCAACCTATTTCGTGCGCTGAAGCTCTACAACTTCATTACTGCCCCAGATCTTATGCGAGTTCTTCGAGAGAAACTTCCTTCGTCGTTGTGTTCTAGATGGTACGAAGAACAAGCCTGCATAGCAAGACCGGACCTGACTCATTTCAGTGAATTTCTAACAAAACAAGCAGCGTGTCGCACTCCTTATGCACCAATAGAGACTCTCGACACAGTACCCAATCGTCGTATCGTACATAGAACTTATACTACAATAGAAAGTAAAAGGCAATATAGAAATCCGAATGAAGGCCATGAAACAAGATTCGAAGAAACAACAAATAATGTAAGATGCAGAGTTTGTTATAAAGAAGGTCATCATAATAGCAAATGCCCAAAATTTCAAGCTGCTAAGATAAGTGAAAGATGGGAAATAGCAAAACAATATAATATGTGTTTTCGATGCCTTCAATCCAGACGACCAGGACACACTTGCGAACCAAAGAAATGTGCTACTGAAGGATGCAAAGCTACACACCATCGATTGCTACACTTCGTTAAAAAGAGAATAGACAGTAATTTTGAAGATAAGGAAACCGTAGCTAATGCTTGGTTACCATCTAAACCTCAGACGTACCTAAAGATAGTTCCAGTTCGAGTTAAGGGACCGGCGGGAGAGATCTCTACATACGCTCTCTTAGATGACGGATCAACAGTATCTCTAATTGATGACACATTAACCCAAGAAGTCGGGGCTGAAGGACGTTTGGATCCATTCAAGATAGAATTATTAGAAAATATATTGGATACACCTAAGTCAAGACGCGTTTCCTTGACACTCACTAGCTCTTGTGGAAAGCAAGTAATATTCAAAGCACGTACCATTCCGAGACTACGTCTGTCTCCACAAACCATAGGCGAAGAAGACTTAGCCGGCTGTAAGCATCTTATAGATTTGAAAGAACAACTCGTGTATAAATCCGCAACTCCGAAAATACTCATCGGTCAAGACAACTGGAATCTTCTTCTCGCTGATGATATCCGCAGAGGCCCAGATAGTCAACCAGTTGCTTCACATACTCCGCTCGGATGGGTAATTCATGGCACACACAATAGAAACATGTGTGAGCGAGTGCATTACGTGAATCATATAGCAAATAGAAACGAGGAAAAGTCCCGAACCGTAACCGAACACCAATACCAGCGGGAGCCTTATAGCCAAGGTCGTCAATATCATAGAGAGCGATCCAGTCCGCATCATAGATTCGAAAATACCACGACATACATGGGCAAGAGAACACATCGAGATAGACGTCATGGGTGCCGAATGAAAAATTCGCATAGTATATGTACTGAAAAAAGGTCTCCTGAAGAGGCCAACCAAGAAACTCGTCCCCTTACCCAATTAAGGAATTATCGCCGCTCACCGCGAAATGGATGCAGCAACACGCTGGGCATGATGCTGCACGGCGGGAGAAATGTTCGCGACGAATATTGCCGGCTGCCAACAAGTACCGATAGATATTGAACGCGCAATCGGATCTACGTGCGCGTCTGTAGAATGGTTGAAGATTTCCGACGTGTGCCGACGAAGAATACGACGAGTCCCGACTTCCGATCGAGTATTAGCGAATAAGTCGACGAGTGCCGACGGCTGTCGAACGCGCTGCGAGCAGCTTCACTCAGTCGGAACTATGTGCGCTCGTACCG
>HG993161.1:3312500-3450000 GCA_905231865.2 Boloria selene
GAAAGAAAACATCACAAGAAAATTTGTATGTCTGAAAGACTAGCAAGTTTTCAATTTAGCGTATTGAAGTGAAAACTGTGCCCAGCACTGGAAAGTCAAAAAGAGCTAAATCGATGATTCTATCTAGATATATAAAAATAAAAGCGAAAGGTCACTCTACTCATCACGAAATATCGAAAACCGCTTCAAAGATGAAATTTATCAAGGAGGTAGTTTAAAATTAGTAGACGTCCACTAAAAACGCATTTTGCGACAGGACCGGATTAAGGAGGTCTAAAGGCTTTCAAAAACTTTAAATTTGAAGCGAGCTAGGGTTGAATAGAATAGAGGTTACTTATACGTTTATACCTATATGAAACAAAGTCTAGGGATAAACTTGAATAAAATGATTCGAGATCATTAATTAATATTCAAAGCATTGTATTAATTAAATATTCTTACGAAATATTTACTCATGATACGTTTTCCTCAAAACCTTAATAAAATATATATAATATTATACTTGCAATTTTGAATCGCCAAAGTACAACATAACTTGCGCCTTTAAATTATCATTGTTACGGACAGTACCTACCTAATTATTATTACTTTATCGACCACTTAAACGTTTGGTTCAGTTTGTAGTGACCCTGTATGCTTTGCTAAAGTTCCTGGGTTCGAGTCCCGCTGGGGCATTTATTTGTGTGATGAGCACGATTGTTTGTACTCCAATCACTACATAGTATAAAACAAAGTCGCTTTCTCTGTCCCTATATCAATATGTACGCTTAAATCTTTAAAACTACGCAACGGATTTTAATGCGGTTTTTTTTAATAGATAGAGTGATTCAAGAGGAAGGTTTAAATGTGTAACTAACGGAACCCCGCGGCTTCGGTTGCGCTAAAACTAGGGACGAGCCCGAGCGAAGCGAGGGCGACTCGCTAGTTATGGTAATAAACGCAAATGCATATCATATTCATAATAATATGTTATATGTAGATGAGTATGTGTAGTGTATCAACTATCTGGTATCCATAACACAAGCCTCGTAGCTTACCACGGAACTAGATGGTGCTGTGTGATATTGTACCAACATATTTATATATTTACTTTTGAGTGTTTTCGATATTTCGGCACTGTTAGAAGCAACATAGTCATAGATATACCACATAATATTAAAAAGTATGTTATTAAGCTTAACGTTGTAGCTATCAAGTTTTAAACCAAAATAGAGGAAAGTTTTTTTAAAATATTTATCACTACATAGTATTATAAAACAAAGTCGCTTTCTCTGTCCCTATATCCCTTTGTACGCTTAAATCTTTAAAACTACGCAACGGATTTTAATGCGGTTTTTTTTAATAGATAGAGTGATTCAAGAGGAAGGTTTATATGCATAACTAGCGGATCCCGCGGCTTTGCCTGTGCTAAATCTAGGAAAAAGCCCAAGAGACGCGAGGGCGAGTCGCTAGTATTTATATAAAAGACTTGTTCATCATAAAGCGAACTTGTCCTGTCCTGGTAAATTTTACACATAAGTATATAATAAGAATACTTAAATTATAATCGTAAAGAGTACATACAAAAAGAATACTGCTTGGCGTAGTTTGTAGTGACCCTACTTGCTGCGCCAGCGGTCGCGGGTTCGAGTCCCGCTGGAGACATACATTTGTTGAGCACGAATATTTGTACTCCAGTCATGGATGTTTATATTTATAATATCTATGTATTTAAACTTATATATTATGTGTAGTATATCAACCATCTAGTATCCATAACACAAGGCTCGTACCTTACCGTGGAACTAGACAGTGCTGTGTGTAAATGTCCCAACATATTTATTTATTTATCTACATAAGTTATTCGGAGTATGTTAAAGACTTTATGACTATAACCATGTGATATCTTGACTAGATCAAGCACGAAAGCCAGCTTTACCTAATTAAAGTTACAGCCTTAAAAATTAAATGATCAGCTTTAACCACGCAACAGATAAAAAATCTATAAATTTAAACAAACCTAGCTAGCCCTAGACGAAGAAGAATTTAGTGCGATGACTGCCGAGTGCCGACCTTCAGTAATGGAGAAGGACTTAAAGTAGACAAAATCAAAATAATAATAACATAGGATAACCTATATCAATTCATACAGGACCAACACATAACCCCTTTTGAACTTCACCGCAGTCGGATAATTAAATTTACTACCATAACTCGAATTTAAAACCATTTACTAGTGAACCAAATAAGGGGAATAACTCATAATATACCTAATAACAAACAGAACGATAGTTTCGTACATAATTCCATTAATCAATATTGAAGCAGCATTAGAATTAATGTGTTCGTGTCACACATAGAGCCAAGTTGTGACAAGACTTTATAGAGACGGGAAACGTATTCAGCCTTAAAGCCGCATTGAAATAACTTCAATTCGCTTGGGCCTACTCACCTTCTATAAATATGTTGGGACATTATTACACACAGCGCCATCTAGTTCCGTGGTAAGCTACGAAGGAAGCTTGTGTTACGGATACCAGATAGTTGATATACTACATATATAAGTTTAAATACATACATATTATAAATATAAAGAACCATGAATGGAGTACAAACATTCGAGTTTAACAAATGAATGCCCCCAGCGGGACTCGAACCCGCGACCGCTGGCGCAAGAAGTAGTGTCATTACAAACTGCGCTAAGCGTGTCGTAACCTTCTATGCGTTATTATTCTAAGGTGAGTACAAAAAGGGGATGTAAAATAAGACAATAATTGTTGCTTATATTATAACAAAGTGCAAAAGCTCGAGGCTAATTAAATCAACAAGTATCTTTTATAAACATTTTAATTATAATATATGTAATTTATTAATACATGTTCGATTAAAATAACAATTAATTGATTAGCAAATAACATATACTTATTAAATGTTATCTGCAAGATGAATTACTTCATACAAGAGGAGTTAAAAATGTAATCGTATGAGAAAAACGTACTAAAGACTAGGAGTTCCACAACGCCAACTTTCCTTTTTTAATGTTAATGTTAGTAGTTCGGCCGACGCATTTGGTGCCAGCGGTCGCGGGTTCGAGTCCCGCTGGGGGGCGTTCATTTGTTGAGGACGAATGTGTGTACTACATGGGTGTTTATATTTATAATATGTATGTATATAATTATGTGTAGTGTAATTACTATCGTATCCGTAACACATGCCTCGTAGCTTACCACGGAACTAGATAGTGCTGTAATAATGTCCCAACATACTTTGCAACTGATTATGTGAGACACATCGGCAAAGCCAGTACTACCCATTAATACCCACTAGAACGTCCCGTCTTAAGGGGCAGCTCAGGCTGCTTAAGTTCTCAACAATATGGACCGACGACAGGTCTACCGAAGGAGACCAATACAGCCAGTGTGTTGCTTCAACAGTCCTCTCAGCAGTCAGAGAAGTACCAGAAGTAACCCACGTGGTCAACCGCCCACCGAAGTGGGTGTCTAATCTATACTAATATTATAAAGCTGAAGAGTTTGTTTGTTTGGTTGAACGCGCTAATCTCAGGAACTACTGGTTTGATTTGTAAATATTTTTTTTGTTGGATAGTCCGTTTATCAAGGAAAGCTATAGGCTATATTACATCACGCTACGGTCAATAGTAGCGGAGCATCAATGAAAAATGTTGCGAAAATGGAAGGGACGGGTGTTAGTTCAGCGAGGTACTATACCGCGAATCAAAAAAAAATAGGTTTCCGGTCTTTAGAACGCGTGCGAAGCCGCGAGAAATGCTAGTTACACTATATATAGAGAAAACCTCATAATGTAGTTCCTATGATTCTCGATTCTACACACCTAAAATACATTTATTGTCGAAATATTTAAAGAACCTTGACCTCGCTATAACTTAAGATTCATATTTGTATGCATATCACGATTTATCACGTAGATAAATGTATTCATTGACATGTGTCAGCTGTTAAGGTAAATGACCTCTAGCTTGACATAATTTATATTGGTTACATGTTTAGTGTACATTCAGCCCTTTTTAACGTCCCACTGCTGGGAGTGGACCTCCCTTCATGATCAAAATCATGAAAAGTCATTTTTCAATGTGAGTAAATTGTGACCGCTTCGCGAGAACTCCACTGGACGGATTTAGAAAAAAAACGGACGGACGGAAATTTGGTATGATGATACATAGGATACTTTTTACTGCGGGAAAATATCCCATTTCTGAGAAATCTCCACGAAACGCTACAAACCGGCCATAAAACGCCACACGGTATGCGAAATCTATTTCATTTCCGGTCTTTATAAAGCGGGCGAAGCCGCGGGAAATGCTAGTAGAGCAAATAAACGTACGTTAGTAAAGTAAATAATATTATTTAGTTGGATAGCATGATATTAGATTATTAGCATAAAAACTTACTAAAGCAAAATGATCTTTTCTTCTTGTCTTTCGAACATGACATAGAGCATTGTTCCGGGGAAACCCCGGCTTTCTCCACATTATCTATCAAGCTGTGTAGTGACTCCGCACACCCTGTGATCACGCAGTTAGAAGAACTGGAACATGATGATGAACCACTATCGATTGTTAGGTTTGGTGTGCTGGTTGCCATGGTATCTGTAAAAATATTTTAGGTTATTCTTGGTACATTTTTTTATAAATATGTTGGGACATTATTACACACAGTACCATCTAGTTCCGTTGTAAGCTACGAAGCTTGCGTTACGGATACCAGATATTACTACATATATATAAGTTTAAATACATACATATTATAAATACAAACACCCATGACTGGAGTACAAACATTCGAGTTTTTTTTTTAACAAATGAATGCCCCCAGCGGGACTCGAACCCGCGACCGCTGGCGCAAGTAAGAAGGGTCACTACGAACTGCGCCAAACGTGTCGTCGTTTTATTAGCTCTTTTTTCATCGTTGGGAAATGCATTGACGCAATACCAACAGATGTGGGACTCACCAGTTTAAAAGTATATAAGCCAGTACTACTCACTAAAACCCAACGGCCCTCACCCGTCTTAATGGAGCGAGCTATCGTCACAATAAATTTCAACAAAATCTATCCATTTGTTTTGTATATATTGAAATTCAAAAATTAGCTATCTACAAGTGAAAGTCCCGTCAAAATCGGTCCAGCCGTTTCAGAGATTAGCCGGAATAAAGAGACAGACGGTCAATAATTTTAAAAATTGCTTTTTTGTTGCTAGTATCGTGTATACTTTCATATGCATTTAGTGAAAAGCTGTTAATTTGAAATTAAAAACAGACACTTCTATTTTATTTATATGTATAGATGTATAGATAATAGTTATTGGCGGCGCGGCGGTGCGTTTCCGCAAAACCTCGTGATGTGGCAATATCTGTGAATATTCAAGGAGGAGCCAGGGTCGTAAATTACGAAATGATGTTTTCAATCGTACCTACCAAAAATGAAGAATATAAAAACTAGTGACTTACCCTCGCTTCGCTTACATGCCTAAATCTTTTCGGATTATGTCGCGGATTTATTATGATTTTTGGTTCTCAACGAAAAACTCTCCCGTGACCACGATTGCTGTAAAGCATTCGAAACGTCGTGAACCAAAAATCATAATAAATCCGCGACAAAATCCGAAAAGATACTTTCATTTACAATGTTAAATATTCGCGTAAACCTAAGAAAGTATTATATCTAAATCTATTTTGTTCTAACGACTCACCCTAGCTCTATTGAATTAGTACCTATGTACGTTAGTACATATTTCTTAGAGTTAACATATTCTCCCTCAGTATAAATCACTACATAGTATACAACAAAGTCGCTTTTTCTGTCCCTATATCCCTATGTACGCTTAAATCTTTAAAACTACGCAACGGATTTTGATGCGGTTTTTTTTAATAGATAGAGTGATTCAAGAGGAAGGTTTATATGCATAACTAGCGGACCCCGCGGCTTTGCCTGTTCCTAAATCTAGGGAAGAGCCCGAGCGAAGCGAGGGCGAGTCGCTAGTCTAATATATAAAAATCTCATGTCACAGTGTTTGTTATCGAATTCCTTCGAAACAGCTTGACTAATTTTTGTGATTTTTTTTGTATTTGGTCAGTCTGAGAATAGGATGTAGGGTATTTTTTATTCCCCTATGTTATAGGGGTGGTACTGTACAGATATTTTATTTTTTATTTTTAGACCAAATGTATATTTTTTACTTTTTTATGTTTTGGTATTAAAATAGTTATAACCCTAAATTTTCATCCTTCTAACACCAATCCCTATTTTTAATAGTGATTAGAACGCAAGCAAAGCCACGGGAATTGCTCGTTATTTTATAAATCCTCGATTTATGCATGATACCAAATGTCATCAAAATCTAATATTCAAAGTACTTTTTCAACTCAAAGTTTTTAACAAGTAGGTACGAGTAGACTTAGAATATAGATGATAAAGATTGAGGTTAAAATAAATACAAACTACTGTAAAATGTTTATCATGACCTCATGGTACCCGGATGTTAAGATCTATGGATCTAATTTATTTTTATTTTACTGTTATAGTAACACATCTATTATTTAAGTTTTAAAATTAATAGTAACCAAAAGCTGAGCTTTGTGAGGGCTTGCGTAGTTTTTCTAACCGGTAATAATTTTTAAGACAGTTGTTAATATTAATTTATTTAAATAGTTATATAATTATATATTTTTGATAGATAACACATCTAGATATGAAGTTAAATTACTATAGGCGTGATAGTTTTTCAGTAAAGTGTACCACAAAATGGTCAGGTTGTGGCTGTCATATAGTACCTATACTATGACTTTCGGAGTATGATATGACAACATTTAACACATTATGAATTTTAGTTTTAATTCACTCGAGCCTCATTTCTAGTTCTATGACAAAAAGAAAATACCAGAAGTGGTGGACATCATATTTATAACTGCTGTTGAGAATTTTTTAACATAACTTCAAATTTCTATTTAGCTTCACCCGGGACTCAAACCTAGGATCTGCAACCTCTTTGCTCCAGGTACTTCTCTGGAAGCAGGCTGAATCGTTCAAGCAGTTCCATGGTAAATGGTAGTCATGGTCTGCTTCGGCCTGACCTTCGGTGATCTGGTTGAGGGCAATAGCGAACCTGCGACGTCCATTAAAACGTGGGAGGTTCGTTTGAAATTTAAAGGGAAATTCTGGCTTTGCCTATGTAGATGGTATGCCTAAATACATATCCATAAATTTAAAAAAAACGTAGGTTATTGTTATTAACTTCAAAAAGTATTTGAGAGAAGCAAGAGGACGTCAGTAGTAAATACTTTAAATATATTTTTAGCGTATGAGTTTATTTACAACTAGCTGACCTGTGCCCACTTCATTGGGCATAATGTTAATAATCCTTTTTTAGTACAGAGTGTTTAAATAATTTAAATTATTTTTTTAATATTAAAAATTAAAAATTAAATTATCTATACTAATATTAAAAAAAACTACTTTTTGTAACTTAAATATAAAAGTTAGACATATGCTGTCGTTGACTTTTTGCAGGCATTTTCAAGCTCCACATCTTTTCTCTAGAACTCAAAAATATAGCTTTCATAGTTAAGGCAGCGTTCGTAAGAAACGCTTTCATTCGACCGTTTTTTCTCCGATTCACTTTGCAAAACGGACTACCACGTAAAGTCTTTTTATTTTTCAGTTTTTTATATAGCCTATGACGCTCAGCAATAATGTGGCTTTCTATTGGTGAAAGAATTTTTAAAATCGGTTCAGTAGATCCCGAGATTACCCCTTACCTACAATTTAACAAATAAACAAACTTTACTTCTTTATAATATTATTATAATTATAATTATATTATATTATATAGTATAGATATGATAATAAAACATAAGTAGGTTAAAATAAATATAAATAATATATTGTTTGAACTTTTATCAGTCCGAATAAAAAACAAAAGAGAAAACTGTTACTCGGATAAGACGACGATGAATGATATGCCTAAGTTTAAAATGTTTATATAAAAAATAAGTGGAGCAATCTTTATTGTCAAAACAATTTTTTCCCCTACAAGAAATTTATCTAATCATGTTTAACTATCATGCCCGTATGTGCGTTTGTTCCGACTTATTTCTGATTCTGAAACGGCTGGACCGATTTTAACAGGACTTTCACTCGCCGATAGCTAATGTTATAAGGAGTAATTTAGGCTATTTTTATTTTTTTATATTTTTATCTAGTGGAAACCGCGGCTTTGCACGCGCTTGGGCGATTCGCTAGTATAAAATAACATATACAGTATAAGAATTAGTTATACCTGTCCTTGATAGGTATTGCGAAAACTTAAGGGCCACATTCAATATTTAGTAAGACTAGGTTCAAATTTAGTAAGACGGATATTAGTTCCTAAATGTAGGTTAGGATTTAGGGCTGGTAATTTTTCTATTGCTTATTATATGCCTGATGTAACAGGTTCGATATCTGCCAGAGGAAAATATTTATGCTTGCACGTTTTATTTTTCGAAGTGTCTATTCATCCGATATAGCGGACGAATAAATTAAATATTATTCGTTCGACAATTGGTGTTTGACATATCGCGACTGAGACTTTTTTGCTTCTTAAATGGCTCAAAGAGAAATCAATTTGTTTTTTAAGTTTTAATATACTCGTGAATGCAATTGCGGACGTTTCTACAGTACTTTTTACAAAATACCATTTTCTTGTACATTGTTTTGATGTAGGTACATACTCTCAGGGAGTGTTAGTAACATAAATTTCATACGACGACTCTATAGAGCCAGCTCTTTTACATTTAAAAACTCTTGGACTTAAAAGTGGGTGGGACCTTTATAATAAATTATCAGCTCGGTAGGTTAAGGTTATATTTTTTTTATTTTTTTCCAACAATTGTTGGACGACTAAATTATTTTACTCGTCCAACTAGCAGACGACTAGCATCAGCCTTTATTTTTCTCTCTATCAGTATTAAGTTTCTTAGATAAAATTTATTATACTATTTGACCCGACGCTATCTTAGGTCAACTTATGACATTATAAGAATAGATATCATAGAATTTATATACGTCCTCGTAATTTTTTACATGTGGTAGAGATGTGTTGATTAAAAGTCATGTCATCTAAGGACTTCAAACCCGTAACCAGAAACAAGTATTCCACAGGTGTCACTCCCTAAAGGTTATAAGTATCACTCGAATGATTATTCATTCGGGTGAATGCTTCATTTTCTTTCATTCAATGTTCATACGGTTTAGACGGAATGATATACGAGTAGAAAAGAATATTCATTTAATACTTTATTAGGTTTACGCAAATACTTGACATTATTAATCTTAATGAAACTATCTTTTTGGATTTTGTCGCAGATTTATTATGATTTGCCCGACGTTACGAATGCTTTACAGCAATCATGTTCAGGGGAGAGACCATAGAAAAGATATATTCATTTATAAGAATATTCATTGTTTATTTCTTTAAAGTTATCATCGAATGAAAGTCGGCTACAGGACTTGACACAAAATGGCCGAACCTGAATAAACGTACTTTCAGTTTTCAGACTGTTCATTCCTAGTTCATGCCTTGATGCCAATATCTAACAATGTTTCACCTAATGCATATGAAAGTATATAATATGGTACTTACATAAAAAAAAACAACTTTTAAATTTTGTCTGGATAGCTGGACCGATTTTGACGGGACTTTTAATCGCAGATAGCTAATGTTATAAGGAGTAACTTAGGCTACTTTCATTTTATTTTAAAAAAATATAAAAAACGTTTAATTTATTTTAAATTATGCCCAGCGAGCTGACTTGGTTTGCTAGTTATAAATATAATAAAACAACAAAAAATAAGCTTAATGAAGTAATGGTAAGCCGTTAGCTGACTATAAAAAGTAAAGCCTAGTATAGAAATATGTGATCTGTGGTAAAACGAATAAAAATTACTATAATCTTAACGATTGCTGAAGGAAGACGAACAAGTACAAATGCACATATGCAAGTGCAGTTACCGATAATAGAGAGATTTGGTCCAACGGTCAAGTTTAATGTGATAAGAGAATTATTTATTATTATTTAAAACAAGGTAAACAATTAGTATTATAAACTGATTAGATAAAAATAAATATGTTTCCATGACCACTTGACTTCCTAGTGATTATTTTTATTATTAAACTTAACTTTAACTATACCATGATATATAAATAAAATTGAAGTGTCTGTTTTTAATTTCAAATTAATAGCTTTTTACTAAACGCATATGAAAGTACCTAAGTATATACGATACTAACAACAAAACATAATATTTTTTTGTCTATCAGTCTGTGTCTTCCGGCTAGTCTTTAAAACGGCTGGATCGATTATGACGGGACTTTCACTAGCTAATGTTATAAGGCGGAAGTTAGGCTACTTTTTTACCGACTACAAAAATAGGAGTTTTTTTTACTAGCGGAACCTGTGTCTTCGCTCGCGCTAAGCCAAGGGACGAACCCGAGCGAAGCGAAGGTTAGTCGCTAGTACGTATATTCTAATTCTGAGTCTTAACTGTACATTAAAAACGGAAAATGAGTTTATTTCGATGAAAGTTGGTATGATGATCGCTCCGATGGGCCAAAATATGGGACACTTTTTCTGTTGGAAAATTCTATTGTATCGTTTTTTAGCATCAATCAAAAACATTCAATAATAATTAATAAGTATTAATTAAGTAATTCGGATATAGAATAGGTATTTAGATACTACCCAAGACAGTGGTAGCCTTGTGGTAACGCGCTCGTTCAGATAACCGTGTGAAGCGAGTTCAAATCCGAATCTCGCACCTCGGCTATTTTCATGTTCAATCATTTCTAACATACATGATTACTACTTGTCTAACTGTGAAGGAAAACGTGTGGAAGAACAACCTACTTGTCTAAGAGAACTTAGTAGTGTTCAAGGCTCACTCTTGGCCAGCATGTGTATATAAATTGCTGTACTAACTTTAATTCTTTCTTAGGTTTAGTATACATATTTGACATTATGAATGAAAGTATCTTTTCGGATTTTGTCGCGGATTTATTATTATTTTTGGTTCGAGACGTTTCAAACGCGTTACAGCAATCAAGTTCACGGGAGAGACTCCAATAAATCCGCGACAAAATCCGAAAAGATAGTTTCATTTATAATGCCGTGCACTTTCTTCCACATATGATTAAAGTCACGAGCTTTACAAAGTGGTTGTATTAAGATCAATATATTATAAATTAAGGTCGCAATACTCGATCAATTCTGTACTAACAGTCTGTCATTGCCAGACCTAGATTACTATGAAATAATTAATATGTAACAACTAACAACCCTTTGCGTGCGACTGCGCTTGTAATTTTCTATTTATTTATATATTATTATTAGTGATCCCTCATATTTATTAGACCATAATCTTTACTGAAAACATGATAGAAACAAATATGAATAAAATGTGTTATTAAAATTATACAGACATACAGTGGTAGCCCAGTAGTAACGCACCAGCTTGGAAAACGAAGTGAAGCGGGTTCAAATACAGGTATCGCACCTCTGATGAATTTCTAACATGATTACCACTTGTCTTCCGGTGAAGGAAAACATCGTGAGGAGGAGAGAACTTAATAAGTTTTCATAAGTCATTAACCTGCACTGAGCCAGCGTGATATACCTACTATCCCCCTCATATTAAAAGGAGGCTCATGCCCATCAGTGGGACTTCAAAAGGGATAGATGCACATTGTACATATTATATAAAAAAAACGACTTTCACATTTTTTACTGACAAAATTAAAGTTTATCAAAAAAAGGTATTTACTGCTAACAGTTATTGTTTTCTTATATTTATTATATTGTTCTAACATAGTTGAACGGCATATTTAGGTATACTTAGGTTTTTATTCATTTTTTAAGCACGAATGTTTGTACTTCAGTCATGGGTGTTTATATTTATAATATGCATGTAGTTAAACATTATATATATTATGTAGTATACCGACTATCTGGTAACACAAGCTTCGTAGCTTACCACGGAAGTAGATGGATGTGTGTAATAATGTCCCAACATATTTAAGATAGATCCTGATGTAATCTATAGGTATTCGCTCTGTGCGAAGCCGGTGGTGGGGAGAAACTGATTTACCGTCAGCGCTACCCGTGGCTATATCCGATACTACGGGGGGCTGTTTTTATGTTTCGAGTTAGCTAAATATACAAGTGAATTGTTATTTAAAATTTATTTAAATAAAATAACATAAAATGAGTCACAAAAGTTGTTGTGTTGTAAGTTGTAAGAATACAGGTAGAAAAAGTGCTTGTCATTTTTATAAATTTCCAACAGCAAGTTGGAAAATAAATCAGAGGAAAAAATGGATAGCCGCTGTTAGGAGACAAAAGTAAGTAGAATCATAACCTTACTATCCGTAATAATAAAAATCTTGAAAGGAGTAAAACTTAAAAAAATAGTAAGTTTAGAAAATGCTAGGAAATATTATTATTAATTAAAAAAAAAATTTTTTTTAAACATTTTTAAATTTAGCATAATTATATATTAAAAAATAAGATTGAATTTTTTTATTATAAACTTTTCATTAATTATTTAAGATTCATTTACTCTTTGCCACTTATTATATTAAACAAAAAGATTATCCATACCAATGATCATAAATTTTAAATATTAAATATTAAAATCTAAAAATAAAAATGATAAATTTTATCGATTAACAATTTTTCCCAGCTTTATTATTGAATTGTAATATGTTAATTTTAGTTAGCAAACATAATCTATTTTTTTTGTACTCAAAAACAATCAGCACTTTTAATTTGTAGAATTTTGAAACATAAAATATTTTGGTAATTTCGTTTAATCTAAATTTGCTATTAAAAAAAAATAATTGAATGGTTATTCAAGTTTTCTTATAATTTTAATTTTAAAAAAAACTTTTTCTATTTTCTTTTTATTTGATTTCAGTCTGATTTCAGTTAACCTACCTTTATGTGTGCTAACTTCTATGCTACTTTTTCGGTATTAACTATACTTACATTTTATTTTTTAATGCACAAGAACACTTTACATTAACAAATATTTATTATAAATATTCCCTTTAATTAAAAAAGCATTTTTTTATTTATCATTCGATATTATTATTACTGACAGCCATTCAATACTTAGTAAAATATATTACAATAGCCCCCTGTAGTTCAAACGTACCATGGCGCTGAAGTCGCGCACAGAGCGAATATAAAATAAAATTCTAACTTAGGTATTCGAAATTCGAATTATTGAATATTTTTTAAAAAATCTGAATGAAATAGATAGGATATAGACAAGCAGACAGACAGAGAGACAAAAATTCTAAGAACGATAAATTCGATCTCTGTATCGAAAATAATGATTATTTCAATAAGATTTTCCAAAAAAATCTTTAATGTACATAGATATATAAATTTAAAACATGTTAGTTGTAAATAAATTGTTTTGAAAAACATGTGAGAGACAAATCACGTCATGTCATTGGCACAATAAAAATCATTTCTAAGACGCACAGTCTGACCTAATACGACCTTAAAGATAAGACTCGACTTAGTGATTAATTACATCGGTTATATTAACTTTCTTTCCGCTATTCATACATACAAACCTTCCTCTTGAATAACTCTATCTAATAAAAATAACGCATCTAAATTCTAAGCATACATAGGGACAGACAGACAGCGGGAAGCGACTTTGTTTATACTGTTTGTTGACCTGGATAACTAGTTATATGGGATAGGATAGCTATATGGGATAGGATAGCTATATGAGATAGCATGTCCCATGTTATTGTGTATTCTATTTTATCGAAGCATCACGAAAGGAGATTAGAAACATACTTGTATTTTTACCGGCGTCGGTTACGGAGACAGGCTTGGCTAGGCGAAACGGCTTGGCCGATTTTGAAACGGTTTTTCGATTTGTATAAGTCTAATTCTTGAGAATGGTCGTTGCTAAGTTTTATAATGTTACAGACCGCCAGAGAACGCTGCACTATTTTATAGTTTTTTCTAATTATTTTTGTATCGGTACAAGACATGTGTAACAAAACTATTTTTCTACTACTAAGTACTACACTAGTATTTAGTACATGATATAAAGAAGTTAAATCCGCTAACTCACAGTCCTTGAACATTCACTACTTCGTCTATCGGAACTATATAATAAATAAAACATATAGTCAGTGTGTTTATACATATTTATCTTGTAATATTTATTAATTTGCTTGTTAATTTATTTGTTTATCTGTACTCTGTAGGAGATAATGTACGGAAATACATGTTATCTTCATACAGAGTTGATTATAAAAATATTACTTTTATTTAGAACACTAATAACATTAGTTATATATTTTATTTCTCTCTCATTCAATTCCCTCATCTATAATATTTTATTATATAAAATAATATTACTCGCCTTTTCTCGTGGCTTTTAGCGTATTTTAGTTACAATATATTATATTACTACAGATCATATGATACCATACTAGTATTACTATATCTTCAAAACATAGAGTCTTAGCTCTACAACGTATAAGCTATATCAAGTTAACAAGTTTCATCAAAATCGATCTGTCATTTTGCGAGACAGAGAAACAAAATCTTGTTTATACCTATGTGGAATGTATAATGTATACAAAACTCTATCAGTTTAGAGAGTCAATTTTTAAAATAAATGCATTCTCATAATATTGTTTTATGATAATATAAAATATAAAGTTTTTCGAAAATAATTTTAATGGGCACGTCTATTATAATATGGTCAGCGTATACCATGAACTAGGGGTCAATCAACTACATTCACTGTTTAGTACTAGTCCCTTAGAAATGTTCGTAAAATATTTATTATCCATTGCTATATAATATTTTTTCTAATATTTGTTTAATAATTATTATTATTAAATTATTTAAAAAAAACATTAATATCAAAAATTATATTTTTTAAATTGACAAGCTTTACAATTTTATAAAAATACATGTAACTATATAAATACAAGTAACTTCAATAATTGTAAACATAATTTTTAAATCTTTGTATCTTACAAATCCGTGGTAAATAAAATTTAAATTTTATTGCCCATTTTGTGCAATAAACATTCAAAAAAATGTTAAATAGGTGTCGTCATTATCATGTAATTTACTCTATCACTATATTACTTACATGGTTCAAAACTTTCAAAATTCCATACAAATTACTAAATTATGAATCAATTATAGATTAATGATTTAAATTAAAATTAAATGTACTCACCACAAAATTTGATACAACCTAAATCACATTCACTAATTAATTATGACTCCCATATAATTAAAAATAGATTATAAAAAATATTTAAAAAATAGTACAACGGCAGAATAAAAGTTTCGTTCGAAATTAAAATTATATTAAAAATTAAAAAATCGATCTGTCAAAACGCGCGCGCTTTACCGCAGTGTTATGTTCTCTTGGGTTGCGAAACGTGTGAATGCTATGAGTCCATTCATCTTGGCCTCGGTTAGTACGATAATCTTTTAACTGTTACAATAATTAATTATACTTTAAATGCAATGATGTCGCACGAACATTATCATCAAGAATATTGTTAGATAGTTTTCTTTTGTCGGCACTTTTTAAGTTGGTCACCCATTTTTACTTGTTTACTTTATAAGTGTTATTCAATTCAATTCTGTTGTTGATGGCTTCAAAGCGTGCCAGTTGAGCACAGATTATTTCGCCAACGTCACGTAGAATTAATAAAGTAATTTTAGGCGAGACTGAGGGGTAGTCCGATCTATTGGAAAAATGTGTGTCATGGATAATATGACAGTCAAAATTAATCTGTATTATACCTATGAAAATAAATTTCCATTCAATTGTCTCGTTAAAACTCGAAAACGGCTCGATCGATTTGTAAATCGTAAATTATGTATAATTTAATTTTGATTTATTGGAAGTGTACTAGGGGCTGTTTAAGAATTAAAAAAAATGAAAACCCAAAAAATCAGCTGGAAAATTGCTAAGTTCAGAATTCTTTATCTTTTAAGTGTATCATCTGATAAAGAGGCAAACCAGAGAAAAGCGAGTTTGAGTCGATAGTTTAAAAATAAAAAAATATGTTTCATAATTATTATTTATAAAAATATATAACAGTATCTGTATTTATAAAAATATATCCACAGCGCGAATGAAGATCTACTTTAACCGCGCGTAAAGGTTACGCTCTTATTTTTTTTATGTAGGTATTTGGATGTAGCAACAAATCGACGTGCATGGAAACATTCTCCAATCGCCAATATACTTCATGGGCCTCACCTACTATGGTATATTTTTATGATGATATAATCTATTTCTATACATATAAATAAAATTGGAGTGTCTGTTTTTAACTTCAAATTAACAGCTCTTCACTAAATGCATATGAAAGTACTACTAGCAACAAAAACCAATTTTTTAAATTTTTGTCTCTCTGTTTGTTCCGGGTAATCTCTGAAACGGCTGGACCAATTTTGACGGGACTTTCAGTCGCATATAGCTAACGTTATAAGGCAGAACTTAGGCTACTTTTTAACCGATTCTAAAAAAAGAGGGAGGTAGAAATTTATTTATTTTAACTAGCGTAACCCGTAGCTTCGCTGACGCTAAACCTAGTATATATAATAAAGATAATATATGTGAAGTTCATCAACCTCACTGCTACATTAATGCTGAGATTCAATCATCCTGATTTACTATATACTTAAAGGCAATTTTCATCACTTTTAATAGAGTTGATATTTTAGACCTTGTAAAAAGTTATCTAAAAACTTACTCAGTCTATTGGGTAGAATTTAATTTCTTTGAAATCTATGATAAATACATTACTTTTAATAATATGTGTGATTTTTCTTTAATTATCATGATAATGCAAATTTAAAATAATTATTAGCCAAATTATATAATGGCGATGGCTCACGAAAACATTAGGCAGATTACAATCAGGCACATTCAACGATTTAACTTCGATGTGTAAATTTCAACACAAACGGTATTGACCTACAGGCGAGGGATTTTGTTTGTGTTTAAACTTTTATTTATCAACTATACTATAATATATATTTTATTAGCAACGAAATAACTTAGAAAGATTGTTTGATTATGACACTAATGTCTCACCCTTGCTCCACTCGGGTTCGCTTCGATGGTTAGCACATATTTCTCAAAAAATATATTTTTTCCAGCAATATTATCTTATCGCGTTCATTTTTTTAATCGCTACTAAACTTCATTTAATCACTCGCTGGGTTGAAAATTCTCCAAATTTACACCAGCTTTAATATACTCCTGAGCCACGCGGCTACCTATTTCATATATTATGTGCGGCGTGCACTCCTCCTCCTCTCCTGTTATTGTAGTCTTAGTAGAGATCCTTATTTTTTCTTGCAATTAAAATATCCTATATTAATCAGTGATTATGTAGCATTCAAATGGTGAAAGAATTTTTAAAATCGGTTTAGTACTTTTTGAGCCAATTCGTTAAATAAACATACTTAGTACTTACATACAAATCTTTCCTGTTGACGCGGACAACTATCTATCATCATATCAAATTAAATTCATTAAAAACGCCCGTTTAACAAATGAATCCCAGCGGGACTCGAACCCGCGACCGCTGGCGCAAGATAGTACGGTCACTGCCACAGAAAAGATGATAGATAGATAGAGTATTACAATAAGATTACAATAAGATTTTCCAAAAAATATTCATTTACAATTTTTTTATGTGTATAGATTAGATAAATAGGTCTTAAATTGAATTCGTACTTGGTTTGTTAATTTTAAAGTAGATTTGTCGAACATCCATGAACCGAATAACATTATTTGCGGTTTACTTTGAGTACCTACTGCTCATCCATTTGCAACGCATTTTACAAGGCACTATCATATAGAGGTGGGGCGCAACGGCTTTTTGTAGGCTATTTTTAGGGGTGCTCGTTATTCTAGATAGCTGAAAAAATAACCTGCTATTTATAAATAGCATGCTATTTATAATAACCAAATCGTCTGTTATTTATTTCCAGAGACAAGCGCTACAGCTATTTTTTAATTTATTTTTATTTCATATAATATGACCACAACAAAGAAAATGTAATCACTATGGATGACAACTGCCGCGCTTGACACTTCGTGCTAGCCGTATAATATTTTTGTCACGAGTTGTGTGCGCTAAATTATGCGAAAATATATAACGTATAAATATATTATAGAGTAAAAAATAATAGGCATTTTAAAAATAGCGTATTTTTATAACTCTTTATCAATATATAGCCGTTTCGTCCACCGCTACTGTTATATCAGGTTATCAACAGATAGCAGTTTCGCCCACCTCTAGTGAGTTTATTTCATAATACGTAAAAATTTCGGCAATTTATGTGATTACTTTATTGAGAAAAAATAAAATAAATAATATTCAATTCCATTCTAAAATTATGATTACCTTGTTCTTATCAGTATAATATTACTTTTCTCTATGGTTCTTATTGAAACGCAGTTTGAATTTTCTACGAGTGACATTTATTTCTTCTTTTATGTCCAAGAAGGCCATACACATTAAAACTTATTTTGATAAAAAATACATACCTACACATAAAAGTTAAAACCGGCACAGACGTTTTATTTACAGCTACAGATATAGGCATACTTTTGCAACGCGAAATCTTATACTTTTGTTAGCAATCATATTATGTGCTCTCTCCCGATTCCACATACTAATTATCTGTACTGAAATTGCCATTTAAAAGTGCAGCACTAAAAGCATTTATAATTCTAACATTTTCTTGAAAATGGTTTCGTTTTCCTCTTTGCGCTTTTTTATCATCTTCGGTACTCGATTGTTCCGACGGCTTGTCTAGATGCCTTCAAGTACCAAAAAAATGTTTTTACTGCAAAAGCCCAATCATCATAATTTTCTCGCCCCATTAATGATGTAGCTACCTGATGATATTTTATAGTTTTTCACAAAAGAATATTATTAAGCTATTGCATAGATTTTATAGCGCGCTTTGAGCGCGGCGACAGAATCAAGAAATTCCGTAACGAAAAAAAACCTAACACCGCCCGATTTCTCCGCCATCTGTGGGCCGATTTCAAAAATTTTTCTTTTGTTCGGTAGAGTATAGTTCCGAGGGGGTCCTATTGTCACCAAGTCACGATCTGATGATGGGATCCAAGGGAAATCGAGGGCAACTCTTAAATTTTATAGGCACATATTATGTTTTTGATATATTTTCTAAAGATGTTCAAGCATTTGCGTCTGAAAATCATCATCTCATGTGGATGAGCTGATGATGGAAGGTACAATTCCTCAACGGTTATTTTTTATGTTTGTTCATTAATTTCTGCGATAAATGTTGGCCGATTACAAATTTCTTTTTTGTTCGGTAGGGTATACTTACCAAGATATTCACATTATCACCAATTCAGGATCTGATGATGGGATCCTAGAGAAATTGAGGGCAACTCTCAAATTTAACAGGCATTTATTACGTTTTTCATATACTTTCTAAAGCTATTCAAGATTTTGTGATGGTGTAAGGTATATCTCCTCAATGGTCAGGAGTTGAAAGAAAATTCTTTTAATATTATACGTACTTATGAACCGATAGCTGTATTCTTTCAGGCTATTGGGTTTATCTGATAATAGAAGGTAAATCTTATTAATTAGTCTAGGAGTTACTGGGAAAAATAGACATGGACAAATCTCGATTGACTATTGTCGTTCACTCCGAAACTTCGCTGACTCATTGGAGCAGTAGTTTAGTTAGCCGTATTATATTTAAACAAAATACATATAATATCTAACTAATTTCAATATTAATAAAAAAATACTGCATAAATAAATAATTATAATTGAATAAGTTGATAAAAAATGCTATTGCAATAGCTTTACCGCGGCAGTCCCGAGTGCCACACATTTATTTTTTATTCTTTGTTAAATATTGGACTGGGCCCATAACCTATTGAAACGTAGTTTGAATTTTCTACGAGTGGCATTTATTTCTTCTTTTATGTCCAAGGCCATACACATTAAAACTTATTTTGATAAAAAATAACAGTTGTTGTTTATGTAAAGGTAGTGCTCGAGAAAGTAAATGGTGCAGGTTCAAATACCAAACGATCTTGGCATTTAGTGGGTAGTACTGGCCGGTAAGCCGTGGGGTTTACACTTGCTTCCTACATGTGTTATGCGTAAAAACATTTCCGGCGTAAAAAATATTATTTACTTTTAAATCCCAAGGTTTCGACGTTCTCATGTGCGAACCATTAGGAACATTACCACATGCCTAACAGTGAAATATCGTGAGACATGTGGGTCTGAGCGAAACCGTGGATTTCCCTAGTTGTACAATCAATCAATCAATCAAAATATTCTTTATTCAAATAGACTTTTACAAGCCCTTTTGAATCGTCATTTTTACATTATCAAAATTAAAAGTCAGTCTGTAAGTCTGTGAGTAAACTACCACCGGCTCGGAAAGCTGTTCTGCTGAGAAGAACCGGCGAGAAACTCAACAGTTGCTCTTTTCAAATAAATATTTGGTAACAATATTGTATTACAATTTATCTATTTATCCTACGTGAGACACAACAAGTCACTAATCCCACACATTTACATCTACCAGGTATTCCACTATAGTGGAATAAGCTTTATTCAATAACGTACATATAAACCTTCCTCTTAAATCACTCTATCTATTAAAAAAAACCACATCAAAATCCGTTGCGTAGTTTTAAAGATCTAAGCATACATAGGGACAGACAGACAACGGGAAGCGACTTTGTTTTATACTATGTAGTGATTATGGAATATGCATCGATAGAAGCTATATAAGTAAATGTGTTTCCCAACTTTAAAAACGTAAATGTCATAGAAATATTCAACTTAATAAATTAATTGATTGAGCAACAAATATTGAATTTTTATCATCTTAGCTTCTACGTTTATTATATTACTGGCAATTCCCGCGGCTTTGCACGCGTTCTTAAGACCGGAAACCAAATTCTTAGTGAGTCGCGCGGTATGATATCTCGCAGAACGAACGCCCGCCCTTCCCGTTTTTGCAACATTTTTCATTGATGCTCGGCTCCTATTATTCGCAGCGTCATGTAATATAGCCTATAGGCTTCCTCGAAAAACGCAACACAAAAAGAATTTTTCAAATCGAACCAGTAGTTCCTGAGATTAGCGCGTTCAACCAAACAAACAAACTCTTCAGCTTTATAATATTAATATATTAGTATAGATGATAATATTCGAATAAAAGATTCACTCAATCCAAATATGTATGATTAATCTTCTATACATATAATAAAATTCTAATATTCTAAAAAAATATCGATTCGGCCTTTGTATCGATAATAATGGCTTAACTTCTAGCTTCTATTGCCAAAGATTAAAAAAAAATATTAGTCCCGCTGAGTTTCTTTCGCCAGTTCTTCTCAGGTCAGAGGTTTCTTCTTTCCGAACTGGTGGTAGACTCATGACGTTCAGTAAGAAATTGTAACAATTTTTATGCTGAATAAAATATTTTGATTTGATTTGATTAACGACTTTTTAGTAAGATTTTCTAGATACCTAGATATTCTAGTCGAATATATCTTATTCATTTATTTAAAAACAACCTTATCAATAAAATTGAAGTGTGTTTTTTATTTCAAATTAACAGCTTTTCACTAAACGCATATGAAAGTATATACGACACTAATATCAAAAAACTATTTTTTTTTTGTTGGTCTGTATGTTTGTTCCTGCTAATCTCTGTAACGGCTGGACCTTTTTGACGGGGCTTTCACTTGCATATAGCTAATGTTCTAAGGCGTAACTTAGGACACTTTTAACCGACAAAAAAGAAGGAGGTTAAAAGAAATTATACTTATTATTGTAAACTAGCGGAACCCGTTGCAGGAATAACACTAGTTATTATTTACTTATATATATTATTACATATATTAACCAACACTAGTTATATTGTCATCTTCATTCAAAAGGTCACATAGACTCAGTCAAATGACATCAATGGCAGTTTGTCTGTTCATATCTATAGATAGACCCTGAACTTGAAGTGTATCTTCCAGCAAACCTTGTGAAGCGATAATGATGACAATAATAAATAATTAATTAATAACTTACTTATTGGTATATATACTATTACTTATTTATTGGTGTATACTTATATAACAAAACATAGCAATAGCTATTATTTTAAATAATTTTAAATTTAGATCCGGGTCTCGCACCTTTGCTGATTTCATGTGCGAATCTTTTCTATTATGATTACTACTTCTTACGGTGGAGTTGTATCGTGGGTAAACCTGCATGTCTGAGAAAACCTAACAAGTTTTCGAAAGGCATGTGAAGTCCGCCAACTCGCAATAGGCCAGCGCGGTGGACTATGGTCCTGATCCCCCTCGTACTGAGGGAGGCCCACCCCCAGCAGCGGGACGTTAAAAAGGGCTGATGATGATGATGATGATGTCCTACTATTTATCTTTATTATTACGTTATAAATGTGATATGTAAAGATTTACATTTTGGAGGAAAATATTACATTTCTGGAAAAAACTATATTAATTGTTAAACATGGACGAATCGCTGGTTTTTTTTATAAAGTAACTCAAGTAGGTAAGTCTTTGCCCTACGACTTCATTAACAGTAACATTCTAGGGCACTCCTATAATGTGTTGTAATGAATAATGTATCACATGGGAGACTACTAGCCGAGCGTAGGACCGAGAAATCCTATACTATATTACCTACCTAATCTATACATAGTATAAAAAATAAATAGAAGTGTCTATTTTTAATTTCAAATTAATAGCTTTTCCAAAAAACTTCCAAAAAAAAATCAATTTAAAAAATGTTGGTCTGACTGTTTGTTCTAGCTTATCTCTGAAACAGCTGGACCGATTTTAACGGGACTTTCACTCGCAGATAGTTAATTTTTAATTAGCGGAACCCACGGCTTCGCTAGCGCTAAATCTCGGGACAAACCCGAGCAAAACGAGGTTGAGTCGCTTGTATTAGAGTAAAAAGCAACCTAATCGTTAAGTTTAGACTTGGTAACGATTGGTCATCTCTAAGTACGTTTGGACAGCTAGTACGGATTTCTCAGAAACAAGATATTTTCTCACAATCAAATGTATCGTAAATATTTATTTTCAGACTCATTATATAAGTTAAACTTTTTAAGTAGAAGTTTTACGTAAGTAATGTTTTTATTTTATTTTCTTATTCTTTTTTATGTATGAAGACTTAATTGGTATATGTTATTTTTTTTTCTCGATTTATATGTAATAAAATACTGTTTGTCTTCCGAATAATAAATAAATAAATAAATAAATGAAACTATCTTTTCGGATTTGGTCGCGGATTTATTATGACTCGAATACACCAAAACCGATTTCGTCGGCCGATTGCGGACAGAACCACGGACGAGTAATTTGAACGTGTATGTGCTTACACTGCAACAGTTACCAAAATTTTGACAAGTTGTGTGTGTCGGGTAAGTGGGTAGGTAGGGCTATCTGTAACAAGTATATAACCCCCTGAGACGTCAAATACCTTACTCTCTCCCGTGACCATGTGCGCTGTAAAACATTCGAAACGTCGGGAGCCAAAAATCATAATGAATCCGCGACAAAATCCGAAAAATAGTCTCATTTATAATGTCAAGTATTCGCGTAAACCTAAGAAAGTATTATGTATCGTTAATTTTGATCCGGATGAAAGTTATGACATAGCAAACATCATAATCTGTCCAGTGCTTTTCTTGTGATGCGTTCACAGCCAGACAAATATTTAAGGTATATAATAATATACTTATAATATAATACAAAGTTCTAGAAACGAATTTTAATTTAAGATTAAAACAGTGAAGAAAAAACCATGAGAAATCTTTTCTGTCTGAGATTTTTTCCACCTTAAATAACTTAAAATTCATTATATATAAATGTTATTTATTTATTATAAAGATAACGATTGACGCACTTTGCTCTTAAAAGCGGTATAAATAATAATTTCAAATTAAATAAAAATTTAGTCACTTTTTTATAATTTATTGCTCTGCTAGGGTTAACAAAACGTACCCAGGAAGGGTAGTTTTTAACGTTTTTTAACGGTTACGTAACGTTACGGTGCATTTTAACGGTTAGTATAGATGATATGAGATGTGATATTTTCGTATAGTATCCTACTTATTCCTCTATACTAATAATTGGCGGGGCGTTTTTTTTTTGGTTGTCTATCTGCAAAAACTACAAAATGAATGGACATGGAACTCATTTAATGATGTGGCGTGTTGTAGTCAAGGTTTTAGTATATGTAAAATACTAGTAAAAAACTGAGCTTTTTTAGGACTCACGTAGGTTTTCTAACGGGTAATAATTTTTATGACTGTTTTTATGACTTGAGTGGTTAATGTTCTTTTTTTAATAAAATTCTAATTTTTTTACATATAACACATCTAGATATGAAGTTAAATTGCTATTTTAAAGCAAAAAGCTATAGGCGTGATAGTTTTTCAGTAAAGTGTAGGTACCATAAAATGCTCAGGTTGTGGGATAGTGTAATAAGAAGTCGTTTGCCTGTTTGTGCAACGCGAGCGGAGCCGCGTGAAATGCTAATATTATGATAATTGTACTGAACAGGCAACAAACATATTGTAGATTAGTAGGTACTTTCTTAGCTTTTCAAAGACAATAGTTATTATAATTATTTTTTTTAAAAAAAGGTCATTTCGGTAACTTTCCCTAATCTGTATAGCATAAAGTAAGAAGAATATTTTTTCTCTTAAAGCTCATCCGGGAATCAAATCTTCGACCTTAAACTGACTTTGAACGCTTAGATAATTTAATTTTAAGTATGTAGGTACTTACATACTTCATTTTTGTTTTTTTGTTCTTGAAGTAATATAACTTAATTTTTGCATGTATTACATACGTTTATCATTTATTACCAAAAATGTTAAAATTAATTAGAGTGAATAATTAAAATATTTTTACTTTTAAAAGTCAATGTAATAATTTGATATTTCGTAACTTTTCTGCACTACAACCAAAATAATGCACAAGTGCGAGTTTGAGTCGCAAACCAAGAGTTCCATACAAAATAATATTTTTTTTTGTTTTTAATTACAAAATTGTTTTTTAATATAGTTAAATCAATTATATACGAGTTATTCAGTTTATGGACGGTATAAAAATATTGTATTCGATTTTATTACTACACAGACTTCAAAAATTCTATCTACCATGGAGGTTTCATTCTATCATATGGACCATGGAGATACGGACAGACGGATGTGGAAAAATAATATGATGCCAACGTATATTGTACTTTAGATTTTTGCGTATGGAACCCTAAAAATTCAAATAACTTAGAGTATAATCTTAAGCCTAACGAACGCGAACTGTTAGCAATGAGTCGACTGTCGAAACGTCGAATCATCCATCCATCCACTTACAATGATTATGAAATTGTTATGTATTTATATACTGGCTAAGTAAGCAAATGGAAAGGGAAATAGAGACTACTGAACATCGAATTCCATAGAAGTTGTGATAACACTGAACTTTTTTAAATAATAATCGGCTAATCTATATCTCTTCAAAAAGTATAAATATATTAATAATTTCATTATACCTATTATGATTTAAATCAACATTATTGCTAAATAGCGACTGATACTCACTTTGGTCGTTCGTTTCTAGGTACGTTTTCCTTTTCACAATTATTAATGATTTCCATATAAAATAAAGGATTCCCATACAAATTAAATAATGCATAATTTTCGGTTTTTCCGCTGCTTTTTGTGGGGTTTTTTATTTTTAAAGTTTTAGTAAGACCTAGTATACTTATCATGTGATCTGTGGTAAGATTAACGGAACAACGTTTGCGGGTAATCTAATATGTATTGTATGTTTATAAAATATATACAATACATATTAGATGACCTTGCAAATGTTGTTCCGTTTTATATAAAGGGGGTGGGGATAGTAGTGGGGGCAGAATACTAGACGACCAATTCTCACACTTACCAAATAAAAAATACATTAAAATCGATCCAGCCATTTCGGAGGAGTACGATTACAAATACCGTAACACGAAATTTTTATTTATTAGATATAAAAGACAAAAAGCTTTAAGCGTACCAGTAGAACACAGATGGAGATTGGTGCTTCATTATATGAACGCTGCCTTTACCGAACGTTGTCTTACGATTGTCAAAGTCATCTTGACACTTGACAGTTAACAGCAGTTGCCAGTTTGATCCAAAAAGAGAATGATATCATTATTCATTCTCCACAAAAATGTTAATAGAATAGAGTAATTGCTTTAATAATATTATTTATATTATAAGAAAATGGCTGACCGCCTCCGGCAGATCGCACAAAGGGTTAAAGATAAAATACCTTTTTCTCAAATAAGAAGCAGTAGCAAAGAAAAAGTCGAACAGTTAATAACTAAATATGACCCTGCGTCCCGAGTTTCTGAAATTGCTGAGAAATTTAAACAAGAAAGTATTTCTAACAGAGTGAAAGAATTGGTTTCTAGATATGAAAAATTTACTGGTATTGAAGAAATTATGGCGATACAGAACACTGTTATAGACGCACAGGTTTGTCTTATTAATTTTTAGATACATATGATATTATATATTACAATGTCTCATAGATGTAAATGTATCAAATTACATCTTACTAATAATTTTAGAAAAGTAAAAAAAAGTAGTATTGGTCAGAGCACATTGTAAAAAATACAATAATATGTATGTTTAAAAATTGAATTATCTTTTAAATATATGAAAAAAAATCTGTTATATAAATAATGATTTCACAATCTTATATGAGTTCAATCGCTAAAGCATATGTTTTTAGATAATACAAAAGCTACAGACTATAGATAATAACAAAATTCCTACAAATATTAAACTTATTTCAATATTATATTTTATATTCAATATTATGGTTACTGTTAGGAAAGATTTTCCCATGCACAAGACCGAAGGCGTGAACTAGGGAGAGAGTTAGCCACTATAGAAGCAAGACTAAAGGAGCTACACTCTGAAATGCAGAATACAATGAAAGGAGATGATAAATATTTACAGCTATGTACTGAAGAACATAAGGTAAAGATTAAGTAAATCAAATAATAATGTGTATGAAAGTTAGTTAGTATTAGCTAATTATCCTTGCTTTACTTGTATTCTTTATGTTATGAAGTCAAATTTTATTTTTATTATCATATAAATCAATTCATATTTTCGTCTGCAATAATACTAACCTAAAGTGGGAATACTACTTCATATTAATAACAAAAATTTCAAAACAGCATGAGTTGTTATTTCATACATTTATAATAAGAAAAAGGACTTTATTAAATTAAAATTATGTATATATGTTATACATTATGTCTAGTGTATTAACAATCTGGTGTCCATGACACAAGTCTTTTAGTTCGCCATGGACCTAGATGGTACTGTGTGTATATCCCAGCAAACTTATTTTATTTATTACCTCCTACATTCAAAATTACAAATATACAAACATATTTAAATTCTTCTGAAACACAGGTTTCTAGTTCAGGATCTAGGGCTGTGTGCGATTGTACCAATGTATTTTATTATCAATAAAGTCCTTTTTTTTAATTAAAAACAAGTGGAGAGTTTATAACTAAAAAAATATTTATGTGAATAGTTCATGTTTTAAGTTTAAACAATTTATTATTTGAAAAATGTTTAGATCCCAAATCAATAAAATTTTTATATTACGAATTCTGTTAATGCTTTATAAAAAATATTATTTTAACATATATTTTTGCTGTGAAAACTGAAAACCATCAGTATAATTTATCTGTGTTAAATGATTTTAGTGTTTAGTGTTGCTATATGTTAAATTTTCTACCATTATAGTTAATTATTCAAGAACGTGCAGTGCGAACTCTCTTTTCTGAGGCAGAAAGAGAAGAAAGAGAATTATTTGCATCAATGTCAGCAGCAGTAAAACTGGGTCACGAAAGAGAAAGGGCACATGCAGAACGTAATAAATATTGGTATATTGTGGCTTCCATATTAGGTAAGAAGTAAAGTTAATGTTTGAATTCTTTTAAGTTCTGATTAAATTTTATTTATAGCCTTTTAATAAAAGAAATTGTTAATATTTTAATAAAAATTAAAGTCTCAAGGGAAATCTATGCTGCATTTTCTTATACAACTATTATAATTTACTATGTATGTTCATATAAATACAGATATTGTATTTTACACTATGTTCATATTAAGCATTACATTTTTTAATTCGTTAATTTTGTTATCAGGCACGCTACTTGGTATAGGTGGTTCAACAATCAACAATCGCCTCAAAATGGCGGAATTTAGGGAAATGATGGAACAACAAATGGCAAGAAGTGCGAGTGTGCTTTACACAATAGCTGGTGGTGGAACTGCAAATAAAGCGGATATAGCTGATGCTATGAAGACTGAATTTGCCTACCAGGTAAAGATATAAAACCTCTTTTTTAATAGTATGACAGAAATTCTGAGGAGCTCTTTTGATTTAAATGTTAAACTTTTTTTATAGGAACAACTTGCCAAGAATTTGGATTTGATGCAGGATAATATTGACAATTTAGTGAGTAAGCAGGCGTCCTTAATTGGTAAGCGTTATTGAATAATCTGTACATTCATTAATTTAGTATTCCTTAGATTTTAGTTAATTATAATAGAAACGTAAACTTATTTATATTAAACTAGCGACTCGCCCTCGCTTCGCTCGGGCTCTTCCCTAGATTTAGCACAGGCAAAGCCGCGGGATCGCCTAGTTATACATATAAACCTTCCTCTTGAATCACTCTATCTATTGGAAAAAACCGCATCAAAATCCGTTGCGTAGTTTTAAAGATTTAAGCGCACATAGGGATATAGGGATATAGGGACAGAAAAGGCGACTTTGTTTTATACTATGTAGTGAAGCTAGCAGGCTCGTCCCGAGCCCCCGAGCGCGAGCGAAACCGCGGGTTCCGCTAGTATTAGCTAAACAGTAGGCAAGGCGGTGCGCTTGAATTTTATTCCCGCGTTTTGGTGGAGACGGCTTATTTTTTTCCGACACCTCTTACAGATACCATTATATTTTAGCTAATGTATACAAAAACGTGACAAATGATATACTTAAGTATAAGTACCTTCCTGAATAACCATTCTATCCATTGGTGAAAACAGCATGAAAATCATTGTAGTTTTTAAGTTTTTCATGAACAGACAGATGCGGCAGAAGACTTTGTTTATAATAAATAGTGATGAATTTTGTATGTTCACAATTTTAAAAATACTTTCTATTTTCAGATCATCTCAACCATCAAGAGCATGTGATAGAAACTCAAATAAAAGAACTAAAACGCCTTATTATAGCTGCATCACAAACAAGTGCCAAATCTGATGCAGAACTGGCTAAAGCACTAAGTATAGTACATCATGATCTTGATGAAGAAAAATTTATCGAAAATACTCCGCCAACGATAGATGGAAATCAAATTTTAACGGGATTAGGCATATTAGTGTTTGCCGCAGTCGTTTTTGGCAATATGTTTGGTAGAATCAGCTGATTTACCAACGAATTTCATAATTATAAGAATAAAATGTTGGCTTTTTAAAATATTTATTTAACTTTGAAGCTTGAACTATAATTTTCTGTTAACAAAATGTATAATTTTTTCATAATTTATTTTTTGTATTACTCTGCTATATTAGTGATTGAAAGTTATTTTTTATATAATATACATGTCAATGTGTTTTTTATGCGGAAAGGTAAGATGAAACAGATCTAAACTGGACGCATATATTAACTTTTAAGCTGTTTGTACTGCTGGTCGGTGTTTTGTAAAATTTTTGTCTCGAATTAAAGTATTAACCTACTGTGTTTTCTTTCTTAATCCTCTTATTAAGTCATCAATAATTACGAAAATATTTTATCGAAGCAGTAATAAATTTCATGTTCAATTATAGATTTCGTGCCCTAAAAACTAAATACGGATATAGAATTTATTTTGTGTTATTATTTTAGTAGAAAATTCATTTTTTGATATGACATCACTAAATCTACCAAAAGGTTTTTTGTAATGGCTACCAAAACGAATAACAAAGGACCAAGGAACAGCGTTCGGAACCGTACGATAATTAGCGTACATATACGATAATTTTATGCCTACGTACGATGTAAGATAGCATATTATTATCGTACGCAGGTCTGTATACCACGTGTAAAACATTTGGGTTTCAGTGTTCTGTTGATTTGACAGCGGTGGTTTAAAAAAGATAAACTATAGAGTACTTGCATGCATATCAATATTACAATTTATATGATTTATTTATCTATAATAGACATTATCCTAAAACATACGATAATTTCGATCCATGTACGATAATTTTACGCCCCTGGTACGATAGTTAGTCCACTTCAAGTTGCTAACGCTGCCAAGGAACGGCGCATGTATCAATATACTCTATGGAACGGCGCGTCTTTTTTGACAGTTGACATTGACATATCAAAATAAGCGAAATATTTTTTTACATAAATATTAAATAATACAATATAATTCAACAAAATGCAGGAAGGTGAGTTTAATCAACTACTAAGCCATATTATAATACATTTATATTATATAATAACAATTATGTTACAAATTTGTGTTCAAAGCAGACCTAGAAGTCACGGGGGTCTCACGAAGTGGCAGAGTTCGGAAGAAAAGTTCTAAACTAATGGATTTCGAGTCCCCCGATGATATCGAGACGAGATTTCGTCGTCAAACACCCATTAAAACTTATACTAATCTAAAACAAGAAGAGACCGACTACCAACAGACCACAGTCCAGGCGACTGAGGAAGACACTAACGTAGCTTCAGGCAGTGAATCTGATTTTTATGAGAATAATGAAGATAATGCTGACAGGTATGTGAATGTACCAAATACCAATGAAATGTCTTAAAGATATTTATGCTTCATGCAATTTAAAAGCTAGTTGAAACATTGTTATTCATAAAACTAAATCTATAGTATAAAATAAACTCAATCTGTTTAGGTTTTATTTTATTAACAATTATTTATTTACATTATGTAATTCTTCTATAAATGTTGCAGTATGGGGTCTGACAGTTCATTCTCAGAAGATGGATCTACTCGAACTCCTGCTAATTCTTTGTACATGATGGAAAAAAGCAAGAAAAAGTTGATTGTAAAGGATGGCAAAGTTGTGGGCCGAGCTAAAGCTCAGAGAAAGGATAAAGGTTTGTTTGTACTCTTTCAGGTTAGGTGGTCAGGTTTCTAACCACTTATTCTCGGTTGTTTAATTATATTTATTATATATCCACGTTATCTATAGAGAATATGTTTTTACATTATATTTTTTAAAGTCATTGGTGATCGTGTGTTGCTAAAATTTGACAGTAAGGCGTGACGGTTATGTTAATTCAACAATTTGAAAAAGTAGTGGAGTGCTATTTTTTCAACTGAGCATTTTAAAATTGGATGATAAAAGTAAGAGTGTTTATTATGTTATGAATTTTGTATTTGTCTGTTATTAAGTATTACTTGAATTTATTTATGATAAAAAATAAACTTTATCATTTATATTTTTTTGTAAATAACCTAAACAATATGGTGGTTAGTTTACTAGCAATGTGGCTGTAGTAGGTGTCATTTCATTCTTTTTATAGATGAAATAGATAGACCTAATTAGTAATTTTTCAGAATAAACATGACGTTTAAGAAGTACTTTTAGACAAATTCCTTCAGATGGTGAGCACATGTGTAGTCTGGAAACAGATGAAGCATCCAAATCATTGTATGATGGACCACAAAATGTGATGATGCTCGGCGACATACCCTCAAAACTACAGACAGGACTTGATGATGAATTTGTCTCGGATAATGACGTACTTTTATCAAATTTTGCTAGTACTTCAGATACTTATGATGTCGATATCGAACAGTCGTATTTCAACAACATCTAATGAAGCTGTTGTAGCACAATCAAAATAGAAGACGATTTCAGGATGGAAGAACCGAGCGGTTATAGGTGCAGGCATTCCATATAAAATATTTAGAGAGTGTCATGCCTACACACCTATTTCGCTTTTTTGGTCACAGGATCTAATTGAAATAATTTTCTTTCAAACGAATCTGTATGCTACCCGAAAAGGCACCCCTTATAGTCCTACAACGACTGAAGAAATAGAAATATTTCTTCCTCTTGACGCTACGGTTGGAAAGATAAATCATCAGTTTTTATTCTTACCCATTATTTAGATTCGACGAAAACGGGTGTCGTTACTTGTAAAGAACACAATGGAGACCCGATTGAAGTAGCTTGTCCTGAGGTCGTGATGCAGTACAGATGTATGAACTTAATTGTCGAATACGACCAATTGAAACGTACTTATGCAACAGACAGAAAGTCTCAGTCTTTAGTCTTAGTCTTTTTTTTATTTTCTGGACTGCGCTGCAGTCATGGACTTCTTTTTGACAAAAGACTATCGTAGAATTGTGTACTGAAGAACTCTAGCACCAGCTCAGGCGAAGTACCGCAAGCCAAACTGTACACGATCCCTAAATAGCTCTGAATCGTCTTCCCCACTCCCAGTTTTAATAAAATGCCACAAACCATTAGTTTCGACAGAATTACGCACGGAAAGCAATATGCATCAGCCAAAGCGATCTACTTCACGAAGGTGCGCGAAATGTAGCACTAAAAGAAGTCCAGCACATACTCTATGGCAACGTAGCACCTGTAAAGTCCCTCTTTTTATCCATAAAGATAAAACCTTTTTTAGACTTTCACAGAAAAAAAATAACTTACATATTAAGCCTGTAATATTTTTTTCTTTCTCATTCCTGTGTTGATTATTTTACATGCCAACCGTCACAGTGGTTAGCTAACTAACCACCTAATTCCCAAAAAGCCTTATGTCGGATTTTCGTAAAATATTTTTTTTATTAATAGTTAAACCTTCACTAAACATATTTTACAATTGTTTTATTTGTAACGTCATTCTTATAAAAGTGTGCCTGAAAGAGTTAAAACTTGTTTGTAAGTATCATTGAGATAAGTTGCAATAGTTAAAATAAATGAAGAAGTGTTGTTATTAAGTACTATATCACATTATGCTTATTAATGTCAGCCTGTTTTGAAAAATAAATGCAGATTTTCGCTAAAATCTATAAATTTGACATACTCACTATATTTTAAAAGAAAATATTTGTTTCTTTTAAAGGTAAAACTCGCATAACAGCTTACATGCTGTGGGCAAAGGAGGCCCGCAATGACTTGCTTAGGAAGCACCCAGATATGGACTTCTCGGCTATATCTAAACGTCTAGGCGAAATGTGGGCCAATGTAAGTAAAAACCATTTATTACCTCTGTAAATAAAAAAAATCCTCTATGACTGGAGTACAAATATGTGTGCTCACTATGTCCTCCAGCGGGACTTGAACCCACTGCCACTAACACAGCAACTGAGCAACATTATCATCTTTTAAATGTAAAAGGTTATGATATAAATATATTGTCAAGTACAATTCATAGAATACTAATTGTAATATTTTTATAGGTAAATTACAATGAACGCTACTTATGGAAGAGAAAAGCGAAAAGATTAACGATGCAGAAGGACCAAAACCAAGCAGCAACTAGTAAAATAATTTCTAATCCAAGTAAGTGTTAATACATATATAAATAAAATTGGAGTGTCTGTTTTTAATTTCAAATTAACTGCTTTTCACTCAATACATATACAATACAATATTATTATATTAGTTTTTAAGTAGATATTTGGTTTATTTATTTTTTATTATTTATATTATATTATATATATTATATTTATATTTATAATTACATGTATAATTATATAATATGAGTATATGTAAACATATAGATTAATATACTTTTTATCTCCTCATTTAAATCGCGCCCTTCTATCTTATACTATTTCCTACACCTTAAGGTTGCCTGGAAGAGATTGCTCTTTTAGCGATAAGGCCGCCTCTTGTGCATTCCATCTTTTTTTCTGTACTATATCTCTTTTATACTGGGTACAATAAAGAATATTATTATTATTTCCTTTATTAATTTGATTTCTTAAGTTAGGTTTTTTACAATAAAGTTATATCAAAAGTAAAATACATTAAAGAATTTACAAAATATAAATACATTATAAAAAACCTAACCTAGGGTGCCGCCGGCAGCGGGGCAGGGCCCAGGCTACCGGTGGTTAGGGCTGTAGAGAGAGGAACCTCCTGACTATGCGCGCCGTGTCCAGAAGTACCGCCTTCTGCATCTGACCCTTGATCCAGCCATCTAGCGAGAGTCTCTTAAGATGTTTGTCGAGACTCTTCGCTATAAGACCGTTCGCTGAAACGACCAACGGGGCAATGATCGTCGAGTCAACATCCCACATGGCGGTTACCTCGTGAGCCAAGTTAAGGTACTTGCTGAGTTTGTCCTTCTCAGCCTTCACGAGGTTCTCGTCATGCGGGATGGCGATATCGACGAGCACTGCCTGGCGCTTTGATCGATCTACCAGCACGATATCAGGCTTATTGGCTACAATAGTCCTGTCCGTGATGATAGATCGATCCCAATAGAGCGTGGCACGACCATTCTCAAGAACCGGCAATGGTGCATACTTATAATATGGCACCTCAGACCCCACAAGACCGTATCGAAGAGCAAGTTGCTGGTGAATGATCCTGGCTACTTGGTTATGTCTGTGCAAGTACTCGCCGTTAGCAAGATGAGAACAACCGGAGATTATATGCCTGAGTGACTCACCGGGACGGCGGCATGCCCGACAGATGTGGACCGTACCGTCCTTCAGGATATATCTCCGGTAATTGTTCGTCATCATTACTTCGTCCGCAATTGCACAGACAAAACCTTCGGTTTCCCCGAAGAGATCCCCGAAGCGTAGCCAGTTCACCGACGCGAGCAGATCTACATCGGGCCCCGTAAGGGCCTTGTAGAACCGCCCATGTAGCTCCTTGCACTTCCACACAGTCCTACGGTCATCGGTGCTAAGCACCTTTGGTCTGCGCCAGTTCTCGTTTGCCAAGGAGAGAGAGGTGAGGCCTTTGTCAACTGCTACAACATCGCGATGAATCCCACACTCGCTGTTTAGGAAGTACTCCCTAAGACTGCACACCTCGCGGTTATGGAGGTCCTTGGCGTTTAAAAAGCCACGGCCTCCACACTTACGCGGGATGTACAGTCTCATAACTGACGAGCGCGGGTGCCTCATGCGGTGTGCAGTGAGAAGCTGACGGACCCTCGTATCCAGGGCGTCCAGCTCAGTCTGAGTCCACTTTAGTATGCCAAAGGAGTAAGTGAGCAGAGGCATTACCCAAGCGTTGAAGGCACGCGCCTTATTGCCACCAGACAAAAGACTGTTAAGTACTTTTGTCAAACGACAAAAGAAACGCTGCCTCAACGCCTGCCTAATGTCTCCGTCCGCAATACCCAATGACTGTGACATACCAAGGTATTTGTAGGTTTCAACTTCGGAGATAGACCTGAGGGTTATTATGTCAGAAAGTTGTAAATTCGCGGAATTTACGACCTTCCCCCGCTGCACATGCATGATCGCGCACTTGTCTACACCAAACTCCATTTTGATGGCGCTACTGAAGGTTTCTGTTACTTCCAGTAGTTCCACCAGATCCTGGCGCTTTGATGTATACAGCTTAAGATCATCCATGTACAGCAGATGAGAAATAACCTCACCTCCTCTTCGAAGCCGGCAACCTAGTCCTGAATCCTTCAGCAGAGTGCTGAGCGGGTTCAGGGCCAGGCAGAACCACAGAGGACTCAAACTGTCACCCTGGAAAATACCTCTCTTAATCCTTATCCAGTCCTGCGGGCCAGGGAGACCATCCCCACCACCTGGTTGATAGAGGACTGTGGTCCACCGCCTCATACATGCTCCTAAGAGTGATCTTAGAGTTGTATCGATTTTATACAGCACCAAGACCCTCTCTAGCCACGAATGAGGCACCGAATCATAGGCCTTCTTATAATCAATCCAAGCGGCCGAGAGGGACCCCCTGTTCCGCCGGACCTGTTGGCAAATGGTCGTGTCAATGAGGAGTAGCTCCTTAGTACCACGGGACCCAACTCTACACCCATTCTGAGAAAAGGCCAAAACATTGTTCGCAATAATGTGCGTGTTAATTTTTGTTCTCAAAATGGACATAAGAAGCTTGTATAACGTGGGCAAGCACGTGATGGGTCTATAGTTAAAGATGGCAGGGAACAGTGTGAGGATCGAAACCACTTGATCCAAAAGTTGTGCAGCCCGTCCGGCCCAGGACTTTTCCAGTTCTGGGTCGTACGGGCCGCATACCCTACATCATCGGGGCTGATAGTCACAGCCCCCATGGTTTCGATCGATTCACATTCACGTCCGACAACATTCATCCATTCGCCCTCGGTGTGCTCGACTGGCACCGACCAGATTCTACGCCAGAAGTTAGTCATGGCAGTAGGATCCGGCAGCTGCCCGTCGCCCACACATTGGTTGGCTCCCTCCCACCTTCGGTATACCTTCCTTTGGTCACTTTGGAAGAGAAGATTCTGCTGGAATCGATCCACACGCACTCTGTAGCGACGAATACGGCTTGCCCATGCACAAACTTTCTGCTTTAGGTAGTCGATGCGCTCCGTGACACATGCCATGTAATCACAGGGTCTGGTACCAGTCCCCGCGAAGGCCTGTGTCACGTAGCGCATCACTCGGGGGCGGCTGTTGCCCTCCCTAAAACAGATTAGCTTGGCAATGAGAGTCCTAAACGAATTGATACGCCGCTCGATCCGTATTTGCCAGGCAGGAACACCCCCGGTGGTCCGCGGTGCTCGATCAGTGTCCGGGAATCTGACACTAATCATATCATCATCTGACATCAATAATAATTATTATTATTACATATGAAAGTAAATATACAAAAAAACAACTTTTAAAATTGTTGTCTGTCTGTCTGTTTGTTCGGGGTAATCTCTGCAACAGCCGGACCGATTTTGACGGAACTTTCACTCATAGATAGCTCATGTTATAAGGCTTTACTTAGGCTACTTTTTAACCGACTCCAAAAATGGAGGAGGTAGAATTTTATTTATTATAACAAATAGAACCCGTGACTTCGCTAATGTTAAACCTAGGGATGAACGAAGCGAAAAAAACCAAGCGAAAGGATACACTGATATATAATAAAATTTTGACTTACTTAAATCTGTACATTGAATATATTTAAAAAATCTTATTGAAATAGTCATTATTAATGATACATTGGTAGAATCTTTAGTTTTTAGAATTTTTGTCTGGCTCCGTCTATCTGTCACCATATTAAGAGTTAACTACTGGATATATTTTGATGAAATTAAATATGATGATAGCTGGTTCTACTTTCTACTGGAGTAAAATATCTCAGCGTAGAAATATATACAAACTTACATAGTTAAATATAAATGGACCTAGTTATGCAGAAAGCAGCCATGTGCGAAAAAGTACAAACGGAGATATAAGCATTTTACTGTTGATAGTTGCACTTTTGTTACGTTTCGTTTTTCTGGTTATTTCGAAATTGAAAAATATATGTATAAATAAATGTATTGTTTATTTTTTTATCCTATCCAGTATTTTGAACTGTTGCTATTAAAGCAAATAATTACGTTTTAGACGTGGCTGTTTTATACAAAATAGCATATTTTACAGTAATCAAGTAAAGCTTAATCCAGCCACATCCAGTTGGCTGTGTTTTGAGTTATTTTTAAACAGCAAAACAAATATAAAAACAGCCAAAAAACCTGTAGTAAGTAACAAAAATCATAATACAACATATGTAATAAAATAATTATTTTGATATTTTCATATTGTTTTTGAATTGTTATTAGATTTTATAAAATCATGATAGATTTTGAGAGGTTTTTTTCTTCTTACGAGTACATAATGCCATAATAATTTGAATGTAGTCATCACGCATATACCGGGTGTAACATTTAAATCTGTCATACGAAGTCTGACATTACGAATAACTGTTTTTAAATATCATGTCATTGATTTTAGTAACAAGAAAAACTGCATTCATACATTTAAAAAACTTGTACTCAGCTCAGGAATCGAACCCGGACGCTTTAAAAAATAAAACTAACATTATTTCTATGTAAACATAGATGTGTAGTTCTTAAGCAGTAAATATTACTAGTAACACAATCGATGTGATGAGACCTGCACATGTTTCATAGTAACATTTACAGCTTAAGACCTACACAATCGATATCTAAATAGAAATAGTTTTGGTTTTGTTCTTCCATACTTCCGGCTTCGATTTTCGAGCTGAGTACAAGCAGTATTAATGTAGTTTTTCTTGTTACTAAAATCGATCACATAGTATCTCCGAACAGATCTTCATATGTCTTATAGTTTTAGACTTCCCTATACTGACCAATTTGAATGTTACACCCGGTTTTGTTTATTTCAGGCATTACTTTCATCATAAAAGTAATTTTAATATTTTTATTTTGATCAGGGACATTCTTATCTACGTTTTTCAGAAGAGACGATCCCACCTCTTGTGCACCATGTCCAGCCTGATCCTTTATCCATGTATAACAGCTTTGGATATATTTAGCACTGTGCGCTCTCAAGTAATAAAGCCAGATTTGTATTTTGTAAAATATTACATTTGTTTGAATATGGGGTAATGCTAGTGTCTTTTGCATATCAAATGTAGGACATTCAATGTTTTCTTGATTTTTAGCTAGGTTTATATCTATTTGTAATTGAGATCTTGCTCTTTCAGCCTGATGAAGATGTAAATTGTGTTTTTCTCTTACAGAGTTAACATCCCCACCGCTTTTTCCTGCATTTTATAATTCGATGCGAAAGGTATCGCAGACATTGCACGTGTCTTTTGCTTAGTGTTTTAGTGTTTTAACTTTGATGTTATAGTATCTGTATCTCTCTATCAATGAATTCTTTTATATTTTATTGTTTACGCACACTAGGCATCCTATTTTCTCCTCTTTTTATAGAGCCAAAGAGGCTAAGTCTAATAAAGGTTTTTGGGAACTAATTTTGTCCATGAGATTTTAGTTGAACATTTTGAGAGTTTTACAGAATATAACACGGAAAACATCATACTGTGGTTGAATTTTATATTTGCGCAAAAACTTTTTTTTTCTAATGGGTAAACAAAAATATAATAACCTATTTGCTGCGCACGCAAAATCTTATTCGGTAAACAAGTAAGTAGTTATAAGTAGGCGGAAAACGATATAATATATTGTAACAGTCAACAGATAAGTTCCTTTTTACTTGCCCATGTGAATGAAACTAATTATTTACCTAATTAAATTACTTAAACAGATTTTTTTTACTAAATAATAATGAGATCGTGTTATAAAATCAAAAATATTTGAATTCACAAAACAGCCAGGATAATAATAAAAAAAGCCAACTACCACTAATAACAAATATCTATTTTACAGAAAACAGCCATCATAGACTGGCTGCTTCTTACGTAACTGGAACACTGATATCTTCTAACATTTTGAAATTTGTAAAAAACAACCATATCGGTAGGCTGACTTCTGCAATATAAGTATTTTAGTTAGTGTCAAAATTGGCTGCATTTGACACCAACCTGACTGTTTTTTACGAAATGGATTTGTTTGAATGGCTGGATTTGACGGCTTATTATCTCCGAAATTATTAAAGATATCGACATGGGTGTTTCTTTAAAAAATGCGCCGTGTCTAAATTAGCAGGGCTGTTTTTATAACTCATTTTTGGAAAAATTGTGAGATGGCTGTTTTCTGCATAACTACGTCCAAATACCTAGATATAATAGATATTAAATAATAATGCTATTTAGTATTATATAATTTAAATATTCGCCTTACTTCTTCTCTTAATAGTTGGTTAAGATGAAACAAACAGACATACAGATATATTCATTTTTTGAAGGCATTCGTTCAACCCCTAACCAGGGGCCAGGAAGACCCTCATCAAATAAGACTCAACCCAAGCCTTTGCTCGGGCTTTGCCCTGTGACTCCTCCGCAGCAAGCTCTAGTGGTATGTATGTTTAATTTTATCTATTTTATTTCTTTTCCTAGCTTTATTTATTTTAATTCATTTAAACGTTTTCTTCCAAATCAATTAGCACACCTTCATAAGTGATAAATTCAGTGGCTGTGGGCTTTTTAATTTTCTTCAAATAGTGAAAAACTAAACTGTTAAAAACCTTTTTTTATAATCTATACTAATATTATAAAGCTGAAGAGTTTGTTTGTTTGTTTCGTGGAACTACTGGTTCGATATGAAAAATTCTATATTTTATGTCTATTTATATATTATAGCTTAAAAATAATAGGCGTTTTAAAAATAGCGTATTCCTATTACTCTTTATCAATAAATAGCCGTCGCACCCACGTCTACAGTTATAACTCGTTATCAATATATAGCCGTAGCACCCACCTCTACAGTTGTAACTCGTTATCAATATATAGTCGTTGCGCCCACCTCTACAGTTGTAACTCGTTATCAATATATAGCCGTTGCATCCACCTCTACAGTTGTAACTCGTTATCAATATATAGTCGTTGCGCCCACCTCTACAGTTATAACTCGTTATCAATATATAGCCGTTGCGCCCACCTCTACAGTTTTAACTCGTTATCAATATATAGCCGTTGCGCCCACCTCTACAGTTGTAACTCGTTATCAATATATAGCCGTTGCGCCCACCTCTACAGTTGTAACTCGTTATCAATATATAGCCGTTGCGCCCACCTTTACAGTTGTAACTCGTTATCAATATATAGCCGTTGCATCCACCTCTACAGTTGTAACTCGTTATCAATATATAGTCGTTGCGCCCACCTCTACAGTTGTAACTCGTTATCAATATATAGCCGTTGCATCCACCTCTACAGTTGTAACTCGTTATCAATATATAGTCGTTGCGCCCACCTCTACAGTTGTAACTCGTTATCAATATATAGTCGTTGCGCCCACCTCTACAGTTATAACTCGTTATCAATATATAGCCGTTGCGCCCACCTCTACAGTTTTAACTCGTTATCAATATATAGCCGTTGCGCCCACCTCTACAGTTGTAACTCGTTATCAATATATAGCCGTTGCGCCCACCTCTACAGTTGTAACTCGTTATCAATATATAGCCGTTGCGCCCACCTCTACAGTTGTAACTCGTTATCAATATATAGCCGTTGCGCCCACCTCTACAGTTGTAACTCGTTATCAATATATAGCCGTTGCGCCCACCTCTACAGTTATAACTCGTTATCAATATATAGCCGTTGCGCCTACCTCTGTTTTTCTAATATTGTATATATAATAATGTAATAATTTTCATATTTTGATTACAGCCAACAAGCACTCCGTCTTCGGTGACTGCGAGCATGGCAGTGGCATACCGTGTTTCCGGTTGTAGCGCCATAGATGTGGCAGCCCACCTCCGTCTGCTGGGGGAGAGCCTGGCCATCATTGGGGAGAGGCTGAAGGAACATGAGGTCTGTACATGATGTACTTCACCAGTCACTTACCCATGCCTTGTTCGGGTTCGGTCAGAGTCAAAAAAAAAAGTGCGTGTGTACAAAGTACACATGTCAGAAGTAAAACTTCTTTTGCAAACTAATTTTTAAATCTCGTTTATTTTTATTTTTATTTATTATTTATACTAAATAACCCCGTCTAAGCTCGTTGAGAGAGGGAGATGGCGTTACGGTCACACCCACGAGTTAGACAGAGTTAGAAATGTCACTGACTCGCGGTGGGCGAGATCTAACTAAGGCTAACTCTTCCCCGTCTCTGAACGCCTGGCACTATGGACTTATTTTTTCGTTTCATTGAGTTTGAAGTCACAACGGTTCTAAAGATTCACTTCAAAAATTTTTGCAAAGAACAGTACTGCAGTTACTGTAATGTAAAGGAGGTTCTTTGGGTCTCGCACCTCTGATATTTTCATGTGCGAATTTTGTGTTACGGTGAAGGAAAACATCGTGAGGAAACCTGCATGTCTGAGAGAACCTAGCAAGTTTTAGAAAGACTCAGCAGATTTCACTCTTATAGAAATGAAGGTCTGAATACTGGGCAATATTGGGACTTTAATAAGGGTTGATTTAGTACTTTCTTAGATTTACGCGAATACTTGACATCAAAATTTGAATATTTGTAAATTGTGGGTAGGCACTGTCTGTAACAAGTACATAACCCCCTGAGACGTCTAATACCTTAGTCTCTCCCGTGACCATGGTTGCTGTAAAGCAGTCGAAACGTCGGGAACCAAAACTCATAATAACTCCGCGACAAAATCCGAAAAGATAGTTTCATTTATAAGGGTTGTTTTAGTAGAATCTGTATATTGAATATTTTTGGATAAATATATGTAATTGAAATATTCGTTATTAATGATAAAAAGGCTAAATCTATAATTTTTAAAAGTCTGTCTGTGCGCATTACGAGAAAACCACTAGATTTTGATTAAATGTTTTTGAGAATATGAAACTTTTCATTGCAGGAAAATATCTAAATTATGAGAAATCTATACTAATGTGGAAGTGCTAGTATAATATATTTATTAGGGATTCCGTTGGATTTAATAGGTATTACAATGTCGCGATGTTCGTCCGCCATGGTCAATGTGCTCGCGTGGCACAGTCGAGTGTTTTTTGACTCACTGTATTACATTTGTGTCGAACACTATTGTCAAGTACCGTCTTTTAACTACTCTCAGTGAATTATAAAATATCACACATGGCAACACAAGTAATTTTAAGCTATTGCATAGCTTTTGTCGCGGGATTTGAGCGCCACGACCGAATCAAGAAATTCCGTAACGAAAATAAAACCTAACACCCTCCACTCCGCCTATAATGTAGCTCGGCCGAGCGTTCGCTTAACGTGTATGTATATGGTACGACTGTACGAAGCTCGCATGGATAGAGACGAGCTGCTCCGAAATCGGACGAATACGTATATGTTTCTTATTTCAGTTACCATAAACCTATAGTTTCAATGATAAAAAATCCTGAATAACCTACATGCATTGTAAAATAATAAAAATATTTTAAACGATATTAACTTATCATTTATTTAATAAAAGAAAAATAAAAATTTCTTGTCACCACGCTCAAAAAGTGTAACTTGAATTAATATAAAAAAAATTGAATTATTATCAAAAAAAAAAATTATGATAATTACATAAGTTGATAAAAATGCTATGCAATAGCTTTACCACGGCAGTCTCCGAGTGCCACATTTAATTTTTTTTTATTAATTATTCTCTATCATATAAAAGTGATGTCGTGCGTGTTGCAGGGACAGATAGCAGTATCAGGATCAGTGTCAGTGTTGCTAGACACTTTGCTATGTGCGCTAGCTCCATTACTAGCAGTGGCTCGAGCTGTTCCCGCCATCGCACCGCCGCAACGTATCGTGCAAGATACACTACATAATATTGCCTACGTCATGCCCGGTCTGTAAGATCAGATCCGCTTTGGAAAATTGTACCCGTGTGTGATCGACATAATGTTTGAGTTTCTATAAAATTGTACTCGTGTGTAAGCGACATAATATCGGCTAATGAGGACTATCGTTTTTTGGCTCACCAGGTGGCGCTACTGTAGAGTGAGGTCCTAAAGTACGGCTGTTAAACTTAGTTTTTACGGGCGCCAAAAGAATAATTTACATTTAAATCATATTTAATACAAAAGAACCGTAGAGTAAACGTATTGTTCATGCTACAGTGTAGCGCAGTCCCGTTTTGCTCGGAAAAAAAGCGAACATAAGTTTCCGAAAGCTAAAACTGTCTCAAAGTAGTGGTAAGTAGCGATTCGCATCTTCTATTTGCCATCATTAATGTAACGTATTGCTAAATATTCGTAACAGTAGTCTTAATAGAAATAAACCGCGTAGCCAACCGGCAAACAGTGACATTTGACATTTCGGAGACCTCACGCTACACAAGCGCCCCTAGCGGCAAATTCATACGCGTTAGCCCTCATTCTAAGCTGTTAACTCCATTTTTAGCTAAACTGACTTTTTGGTATCAAATAAAAGTGAAAAATAAAAACTATACAATGATATTATAATAGGTACTAGTACAAAATCTATTAACTGGAATTTAGATATTGCAATCGTTTCGTAGTTATTATTTTAAATAGTTTTACTTAATTTTTAATACGTTTTTCTGACAAGTAGTTAAGAATAGAAGTTAATATTAAATTTAATGTTGCGATACAATAATGTTGTCTTTTTTTGTATAAGGTGTACAGTTAAGTAGGACATTTCAGAAACCCACTATGGCGAATGGCGATAGCTTAGAATGCGGGTATAAATAAATATATTGTGACAATTTTACACACAGCGCCAGCTGCGTGGTAAGCTACGAGGCTTGTGTTACGGATACCAGATAGTTAGATAGATACTACACATGTACAACTTTTAATATATATTATAAATATCGTAAATAACTAATCTTTCTGACAGACAAGTTTTTATACACTGATAGTACTTCTTACCTCTATACTTTAGTGCATTGCGGTTGTGTGTAACCGCCATATTTCTGTAGTGGTTTTGTGTAATTGTTAAATATATGATTTGTGTCACAAGTTGCTTTTTTATTTCTTTTTTTATAGGTAATATACTAGCAAACACGTCACATCTCTGGACTTATACATGAATTAAACGTTTTGTATAATTTTCCAATGTAAGTTACTCCTTATAACATTAGCTATCTGCGAGTAAAAGTTCCGTCAAAATCGGTGGCGTTTCAGAGATTAGCCGAAAAAGACAAACAAAAAATAATATTTTGATGTAAGTATACTTTCATATGCATTTAGTGAAAAGCTGTTAATTTAAAATTAAAACCTTAAAACCAGTAATTAAATCTTCGCTTTAAATATTATAGAGATGATATTTGCATGTAAACATTGATATCATTAATTTATTTAATTTTTTTTAATGATTTACTATAACTACAGACTATAGACAGTGGTAGCCCAGCGGTAACGCGTCGCTTGGATAACCGAGTGATGCGGGTTCAAATCCGGGTCTCGCACCTCTGATATTTTCATGTGCGAATCATTTCTATCATGATTACCACTTGTCTTACGGTGAAGGAAAACATCGTGAGGAAACCTGCATGTCTGAGAAAACTTAACAAGTTTTCGAAAGGCATGTGAAGTCCGCCAACTCGCACTAGGCCAGCGCGGTGGACTATGGCCTGATCCCCCTCGTACTGAGGGAGGCCCACCCCCAGCAGTGGGACGTTAAAAAGGGCTGATGATGATGATGATGATGATAACTACACCGCATGCTCTGAATCCTGAATCTTACTTCTGAAGGGTTTCTGAAAGATATTTCTTAAGAGCTAAGATATCCTTAATCAACATTATGTTACTTTATTTTGTTTTTATATTAAATCATCATAAATATTTTCTGGTGCTAACTAAATAAAATATTGCAATGATTATCATAATAACAACTTTATAATATGTAACTCTTAACTACATATTTCACTCAGTTTGTAGGGATGAGTGTACTTGGTTGTGCCAGTCATGGTTTGAATCCGGCCAGAAACTAGCCAATTCTAACCACTAAAACCCAAGCACCCATCGTCTGTCTTAATTGTTAAAATCACTTGCATATCGATACCTTAATTCGCAAATCGGCTAACTCCGTTAACGTGAACTTTTTAAGGGGCCACTAAAATCGTTATTATTTCAATAATAAGTGTTACAAACTCGTACAACATGATTTTTTTAGATTAATTAAGAATATTACGTTAATTATAAACAAAGTATTGTTCCGAATTTATAATAAGTATTATTGTATTTCTTTATGTTGGTAGCCTTTGAAAAAAATATTGAAAAGGAGTTAACCGATTTGCGAACTAAGGTATCGATATTCAAACACGAAGCCCCGACAGCCCGACAGGTTGCCACATACCCGGAAAATTCGGGATTCAGGGCCAAGTAAAATTCGATGAGGATTCACACAGTTTTATTATTTCATATATTAATTATTAGTTTCACATCACTATATAGTTACTATTCAGATTTCAGAATAATTCAGAGTAACGACCAAAGAGAATGTAAGTAACGAGCATAGAGAAAAGTAATATTATTGGTAACGAGTAACGACTAACGGCTGTAACGACATTACGTAAAATCCGTGTAACTTAAGAAAAACTCAAATAAATATTTTATATCAGAAAGGGCAACTTTTGCATTTAAATAATTATTTATAATTATCATACACATAAATCCTATTGTCATATTATGTATTGTAATTTATATTAATTTTATGGTGTAACACTTGCCGAATAGGCTTGCCACATAGCCGGAAAATCCGGGATTGTCCCGAAATTTTGTGTCTTGTCCCATGTCCAGTAATTAGACCATATTGTCCCGGATTGCGAAAACCTACTCGTTTCGTAACAAAATAAACTAACAACGAATAACGGCAAAATGTTTAAAATTAAAAAAAAAACAAGATATTTTTACTATGATCGCGACCCGACACCGTTGTCCTAGAATTGTCCCGGATTTGATAAGTTTCTATCTGGCAACTATACTGCTGAAGTAGACTACATAGCCGCGGGGTTCCACTCTGCTTCAGAGAAGTACCAGGAGCAACCAACATGACACAACGCACACTGAAGTAGTACATCTTGTGTTTTCGCGCCTGGCCGGCTTGCCGGACGCTATTGACCTCCCTCACTCACAAGGTGAACGCACGTTGGTTGTCTCGGGTACGTCCCTACATATATAACTTTAACCTTTATTACTAGCATTTTCTGTGCAGTATGATTATCTATAATATATATAAGTAATAATAATCCCTACTATAATATTATAAATAAATAATAAATAAATAAATATGTTGGGACATTTACACACAGCACTATCTAGTTCCACGATAAGGTACTTGTGTTATGGATACTAGATGGTTGATATACTACACATATATATATGTTTAAATACATACATATTATAAATATAAACATCCATGACTGGAGTACAAACATTCGTGCTCAACAAATGTAGCCCCCAGCGGGACTCGAACCCGCGACCGCTGGCGCAGAAAGCAGGGTCACTACCCACTGAGCCAAACGTGTCGTCAAATGTGAATGAAAGTTTGTTTGTTACGCTTTCACGCGAAAACTACTGAACCGATCATCATGAAACTTTGTACACATATTCTTGGAGGTATTAGAAGTAACATAGGATACTTTTTATTAAAAAAATAATTTTTTACGAAAAATTAAAAAAATGTTGGTATTAACAATGGGTTCTGAAATAGCTAGAGAAATTTTGAAGAAACTTTCAGGCATCCTACAGATCAACCCAATTAGGTTGATTAGCAATTAAAAAAATGAACGCGGGCGAAGCCGCGGGTAAAGCTAGTATTGTATATAAGTAAGAAACAAACACATAAATACAAACTATTGTCTTTGTATTCAATCAATAATAATATAATAAAATTAATGCAAACCAGAGGCACCTTACATAAAAGATAACATAAATTTACTCATCGCGTATGCAAATGTCTAAAAACGTGGAGAATTACTCTTAACCAATTTAAATTATGATTTTCTTGTAAAACGTGTTTCTTAGGCACAGTGTACACGATGCGTTTAAAACGCGCGTTTAAACATAATTTAAATAATATGTTTGTAATGATAATAATGTCCTCCCGACGGATTTCGGCCACGGCTGCCAATCTAATTGAGATTTGAGACTAGCCAATTGCAGGAGATATTATAGTGCACAATTGTACGCGCAGACACTAGCGCACTCTTTTCCTGTCACTCTCATACTCCGGTGGGGGGTGTCACTCTCATACTCAATATGATCACGCATTCAACTACGACGCCCCGACGATCCGGCAGGTCTGCCGAAACAGACCACACAGACAAGAGTTTGCTCCACGGCCGACTGCATCAGAAAAGTACCTACTATTAGCAACCAGCATTACACACCGCTAACCAAAATGGGCCATCTCCATGAGCCCTTCCACTAAGATAAGGTAAACGCACGTTGGAGGAGCTAAAAATTAACCTAACCTAACATATTATCATATTGTAATTTGTCACAAGAGACAGACTTAACGCGAACAAAGCCACGAGTTCCACTAGTTATATTCTAAAACCTTCCTCGAGAACTACTCTATCTGTAGTTTTTGAGTTTATCGCGAACAGACGCGGTGGAGGACTTTTTTAATATGTTATAATTTTCACATTGATATAATCGTTTGCCTCTTTTTATACGTTATTTTTATTTTTTAAAGCTTTGACTTAAAAAACGCGCGTTGAAAAAACTGCTAAGTTAATAAAAATACTTGTTTAAATTACATCATATTCAGACACGATTTCGATACTCAGTGTAATTCCGGTAATATTGAGATGAGTCGTGTCGATAAATATTGAAATAATATAATAGTAAAGGAAAATCTGTAGTGTTATTATTTTCAATGATTAATATGCGATTTATTATTTTGTTTGGTGTACTACTAGGTAAGTTAAGTTCGATTTTCATACCGATATAGGTGATTTTTCAAATATAGGTATTTAAGGACTAAAAGTAGACTGTAGGTATATATATTATATAATATAAGTAGGTATATCTGCTTGTTAAAAGATTCCAGCGATTCGATTTTTAATCTAGAATATCATGAGATTTAAAAAATATAATATAAAAAAACGATTGCCTTAAAAGCAAGGTAAAAAGACGGGAAGAGTTGACATAGGAACAGTTTTATGCATTCGGGGATGCACTAGGAGCGTGTACGTAAATCCGAGCGTAGTCAGATTTTACATTTACTTTTATGATTATTGAGTACTTAAAACATATTTATTTTTATTTATCGATTTCTTATCCTAACGTTATCTAGATTCTAGACGAATCGAATTACATTTGAATCATCAAAATCGGTTAAGCCGTTTAGTAGTTACGAAATAAAATAAGACGTACATACATACAAACACACAACCCTCCTTCCGCTGCCACAGTCGGGTAATAGACATTGAAATCCAAAAATTTTAAATAGATTTTGTTTTCTAGATAGAACTAATAACACTTGATAATGTAAAATATGTGTGATTTTATTCATAGTTTTCTCATTCTCAAGGCTCGATAGGAGAGCAAATTGAATACTCTATATAAATATATGTTGGGACATCATTACACACAGCGCCATCTAGTTTCATAGTAAGCTTGTTTTACGGATACCAGATAGTTGATATACTACAAATATAAGTTAAAATACATACATATTATAAATATAAACGCCCATGGCTGGACTACAAACATCCGAGTTTAACAAATGAATGCCCACAGCCGGACTCGAACCCGCGACCGCAAGCGCAAGAGACTCACACTAACTGTGCCAAACGTGTCGTCATATAAGGTCAAGAGCGACTTGATTACTTATGTACTTTAAAGCAAGGCGATGTCAGACACGTTTGTAGCTTCAGATAGGATGCGGTAATCAAGACTATACATACAAAAATATATATCTATAGATAGTTACATCTAATAAACTATCTAATCCCATTGATGTTTGTACTCCAGTCATGGGTGTTTATAATTATATTAATTTTAATATGTATGTATTTAAACTTATATACTATGTAGTATATCAACTATCTATCCGTAACACAAGCTTCGTAGCTTACCACGGAACTAGATGGCACTGTGTGTAATAATGTCCCAACATATGTTTATTGCGAAAATAAGAAAGGGTTGGGTTCTTGGTCGATAGGTTTCTAATTGAAAATCTCATTACCATATTAGTAATATGATATAACATATAACATCTATAGTAACGCCTGTAATTAATTTATTTGTAACATTTAAATAAAAAAAACAATATATAAATTCTCTTTACAGCATCAATTGTCTGCAACTCAAGAAGAACAATATCAAAAAGAAATGCTGAGGTAAACTTAAATTTATTATTAACTAGCGACTCGCCCTCGCTTCGCTTGAGCTTTTTCCTAGATTTAGCACAGGCAAAGCCGCAGGATCCGCTAGTTATGCATATAAACCTTCCTCTTGAATCACTCTATCTATTAAAACCGCATCAAAATCCGTTGTAGTTTTAAAGATTTAAGCGTACAAAGGGATATAGGGACAGAGAAAGAGACTTTGTTTTATACTATGTAGTGAAGACGTCGTAGGTTAAAATAAATTAAAATGGTTATAATTTTCTAATAAAATGAAAGTAGCCTAAGTTACTCCTTATAACATTATCTGTTTACGAGTGAAAGTTCCGGTCAAAATCGGTCCAACCGTTTCAGAGATGAGCCGGAACATATAGACGGACAGACAAAAATTGTAAAAATTGAATTTTTCATGTAAGATACGTTTATAATAATTTCATATGCATTTTGTGAAAGGCTGTTAATTTGAAATTAAAAACAGACACTTCAATTTTATTTACCTATATATACATCTAAATTAAGTATAATGAATGATCTACTTGTTATACCTGTTTCAACATTGACAGTGTCGTAGTTAAAATCTGTATTGCTTTAAAGAATCTCGCTAGCTCTAGCCTTTTTTATCATCCCACTTTTGGGCACAGGCCACGTGGACTTCATATGTCACGAAAACTATAAGTTAGATTCCTTCAGAGTCTCAGCCAAGTGAGTTTCATAGCATCATATTGAAAGTAATTTGCATATAAAGACGTGTAAGACACGGGAATTGAACCCGCTTCAATTGGATATTACGCGCTCGCTTAGGTAACCGAGTGAAGGTTCAAATCCGGTTCTCGCACATCTGATATTTTCATTAGCGAATCATTTCTAACATGATTAGCAATCGTCTTACGGTGAAGGACAACTTCGTGAGAAAACCTGCATGTTTGAGAGAACCTAGCAAATTTTCGAAAGGCATGTGAAGTCTACCAACACGCACTTGTCCAACGTAGACTATGACCTGATCCCGCTTATATTGAAGGCCCGTTCCAAGCAGTGGGGCGTTGAAAAGTACTGAATACGAAGTTTTGTTCTAACAAACAAATAAAAATGTGACAGGGAGTCTTTATGCAAATAAGTAAGATATTCTTAAAATTTTTACTTTCTTGTTTATAGTATGGTGAAAAATGGATATGGAAAGAAGACTCCAACGAGACAGGAGGAATTGAGAATGTACGTACGAGTATAAGTAGTGCAATATTGTTATTAGGTATACGCAACTAAGAACATCTCCTTCGCTTCCCTACATGCATACAATATATATTACTAGGGATGAACCCGAGCGAAGTGAGGGCGAGTCGCTTGTTTAAGATAAACATTTCCATCATACATTACATATGTGTAACTCTAGCAGTTTGGCAGCGCACGCCAGTAAAGCTCGCAGATTTTTTACTACTTACTTGACACTTATGGTCATATTTTGGACAATTTACACAATATAATTTGTAGCCTATGTGTTATTCGGAAATATAAGTTAAATTATTGTAAAGTTTCATTAAAATCTATTCAGTAGTTTTTAATCCATCCATCCATATTTACAAACATTCGCGTTTATAATATTAGTAGGAAGTAGGATTAGTCAAGTCAATCTCGGCTATTAGCAGTAATAGTAACCTATATTTTCATACATAAATTTTGACGACACGCTTACCGCAGTTTGTAATGACCCTACTTTCTGCGCGCCAGCGGTCGCGGGTTAGAGTTAGTACTCCGATGATGGGTGTTTATATCGTATAATATTTATGTATTTAAAGTTATATATACACAAGCCTCGTAGCTTACTACGGAACTAGATGGCGCTGAGCGTAATAATGTCCCAACATATTTTATTTATTAAACTATATATCTGCACTTAATTTTATTTAAATTTGTCCAGTTGTTTTTTTTTCAATATTGGGAACTGTTTGAAAACACCATCTAAAAAGGCAGTACCTATCCTCTAAAACTCAACGGAATCTCTAATGAAATCTGGCTTGTTGAAGTAGACCTTATAAATATAGTTTTATTCCGATGGTATGCTTTGCTATCAGAGGAGTATCAGGATCAACTCGTATGGTTAACCGTCCACCGAGGCGGGCCTCCTAGTTTGTCCTTTGGCTTCCTTTCCGGCTGGATTGCCGGACGATAAGCGCCCTACCACGACAGGGTGAAGAAATAAAAAAAATATAAGTTTTACACTCATATATTGATCATATTTTTTATAGAAATTCAATTCATTTTCGAATGAATCGACTACAGAGAAGAACACAACCAAAAACCCCATCGAGAGAAATTCAATATCCGATTGTTTTGACGACTACACTATTATGCCAGATTTCAAGGCACCCGGGCGAAGGATCAGTGAGACAAGTAAGCATTGTTCTAATTCCAGTATATAGTATTTGACGACACGTTTGGCTCAGTTGGTAGTGACCCTAACTTTCTGCGCCAGCGGTCGCGGGTTTGAGTCCCGCTGGGGGCATTCATTTGTTAAACACGAATGTTTGTACTCCAATCATGGGTGTTTATATTTATAATATGTATGTATTTAAACTTATATATGAAGTATGTCAACTATCTGGTATCCGTAACACAAGCTTCCTTAGCAGCTTACCACGGAACTAGATGGCGCCGTTGTAATAATGTCCAAACATGTACTTTCTTATTATAATTTAGCTGTTTAACAACCCACTGGTGGGCGTGGGCCTCCTTTCAAGATCAAGCAAATATCTACTACACTGGCCATATGCGGGATAGTGGACTTCACATGCTCTACGAAAACTAGTTAAGTTCTATCAGACACTGACACTTAGTTTCAGATGCTTTTGGGATAAATAAGTTATGTTTAAAAAACATAGGCTTTCTTTTATTTTAGATTTGCTGCTTAAAAATGTAATACTAATATCATAGAGCTGAAGAGTTTGTCTGTTTGTTTATTTGTTTTGTTGGTTGAACGCGCTAATCTAATCTCGGGAACTACTGATCCGAATTGGAAAATTCTTTTTGTGTTAGATAGTCCGTTTATCGAGGATGGCTATAGGCTAATTATATCACGCTACGATCGACGATTCGACGCCAGCGAAGCCGCGGGAAAGACTTAACTTATTAGTTATATTATGTACAAATGTTCATTATTAGTGGACAGATTTCAGTCTCGACGAACTAACTTTTTAATATTATTTATTTACTCACTTTCAGAATGCCAAGAATATATTTGGATGAGAAATCACCGATGGGAGAGGCATATTGAAGTCAATGAATGTAAGTACATACCTACTAGATAATAATACTTTGTGACTCAACTTCACCTATTTTAGGCGTCGGGTTTTTTATTAAAGGGGTAAAAAGGGGGCTAATAGATCTTTACTCCTTATAATATCTAATTTCAATGTAACTTAGTGACATAATTTGCTGAAGACTTAATGAGGATCTTCAGTGAAAGAGTAGCCATCATAGTTAAGAATAACTCGTGAGGTCTACTGTTCACAAACTACTAGTCTATTTAAGTGTCTTTAAGAGTATTTAAAAATGACACGACCCAGGACTCAAACTCAGGACCTCCGGATCTGCAGCCGTAAAAACAACCTACTAGACCACCGAGGCAAATAATGCCAATCGGAATCGAAACAGTTACTACGCAATAAGTTAAAGCGAGCAGAGCCACGAAAAACCATAGTTAACAATAACTTCTAATAAAATCAATCAATCAAAATATTATTTATTTTATATATTTCAAATACACTTTCACAAGCTTTTTTAAATCGTCATTTTTGCATTATTAAAATTAAATGTCAGTCTGTAAGTCTGTGAGTAAACTACCACCGGCTCGGAAAGCTGTTCTGCTGAGAAGAACCGGCGAGAAACTCAACAGTTGCTCTTTTCAAAAAATATTATATAATATATTATTGTTTAAATTATAATTTAATACATATTATTTATTAATTTTGTCATTAACAGGTATTCAGAATTTAATTGCTGATAAAAAATTGCCTCATCCACCTCCAGCCACTGTTGGGGGTAGAGATGCTTTTACTGGAGAATTTCCTCACATGGTATGTTGTTTTTTTACCCGACTGCGCCAGAAGGAGGAGATATGTTTTACGAATGTATGTATGTATGTATGTTCGTATGTATGTATGTATGTATGTATGTATGTATGTATGTATGTGTATGTATGTATGTATGTATGTATGTATGTATGTATGTATGTATGTATGTATGTATGTATGTGTATGTATGTATGTATGTATGTATGTATGTATGTATGTATGTATGTGTGTATGTATGTATGTATGTATGTGTGTATGTACGACGTGCGTACGTATGTAGTATGTATAATTGTTTGGCACGCTCTGCGGCCTGAACGTCTCGATGGATTTTAGCTTCAAAGGTGTCTTTAGATTCGCATTAAATGAGAAAACGGAACAAGTAAAAAATCCTATCATCTATTCTATGATTGCGAAAATGACACCGGGTATAAATTTTGAATCATTAGGTTTTTTAATTTCCAAATTACACAGAAATGCAGTCGGTTATTTGTTATTTTTTTAATTACATTGACTACCATCGTCGAGTCTTTTTAAGTTTTAACTGTAGTTATTAAAAAGTATTATTATAGCTTAAGTATTACCCTAGAGCCTAGTATTATCGTTAATGTTGTGCGATATGTGTACATATTTAGAAGTGATAGTGCCATGTTTATTACCTTCGGGTAGCAGCCGAATGGGCCGGCACGCCCCGTATAGTACCACTCTCTCAAGTGGCAGCTATGCTGTCGCGTTTCGTCCGGTGTGTGAGAGTCCGGAAGGCCCACTGTCCTTGCCTTCTCCCTCTCCCTCCCTCTGCCTCCCTCTTCCCTCTCTCCTCCCTCCCTCCCTTCCCTGAAAGGCCGGCAACGCACCTGCAAGCGGCTTGCAGATGTCCATGGGCGGAGGTGATCACTTGTGGTGAGCCTCCTGCCCGTTTGCCCCCTTTGTACCATAAAAAATATGATAAAATTTTGAGTCGAATATGGACATTACGTATTTTTGGAAAACTTTGTTGAAATAGTCGTTATTATCGATACTGAAGGCGAATTTATAAGTTTAAGAATGTTTCTGTCTATCCGTATGTCTGTGACCGCATCAACAGAAAACCACTCGATAGATTTTGATAAGATTTGCTATAATAGAAGCTTGATGCTTTTACTGCGGAAAAATATCTAACTCCTGAGAAATATATAAAACATTATTAGAGTTTACCGGAAGTAATCGAGCTGAGCGAGGGTGAATCCCTAGTTACTGACTTCAAACTCAAACGATCAACTCAAACCATCAATTATTATCACTAGACTTAATTTTTAGGTTTTTCAATCTTTGTCATAAGTGGTGAAATAAAAAATGGGTCCTTACCCTTGATGGCGTCTACTGGTTGGAGGTGGTGATGGTAGTAGCTCCTGGTTCTCAAAATATTTAAGTGGACTATGACAGGATGAAGAGCCTTTTTGCTGTGTGGAACTACCCTACCCCATTATAAAATTCTTGAAAACTTCTTAACCAAATATAATATGTATACAGCTCTTTTTAACGTCCCACTGCTGGGGGTTTGCCTCCCTTAAATACGAGGGGGATCAGGCCATAGTCCACCACGCTGTCCAAGCAGAAAGAAGAAGGAAAAAATTAAAAGTTTTTTATAGCATGTAATGTTTTCAGGGTGGAGTAGGATGGAAAGGCCGGAATGGGACTTGGTTATTTAGGTGTGGATGTTCCCTCATCAGCTCAAAGTTTACTCTCACAGCTGCTCACTGTTCTAAATCACCGCGTGATCCTGACGTAGAAAATACTGTACCGGAAGTTGTTAGACTTGGTGACAAATATATAACGGATTTTGTAAGTCAATAATTACTCTGTCATACTTTGGTCTAGATTATAATTTATAATGTAATATAGAAACTTTTTTTAAATGTTCGTAAATTCATTTAGGCATACTACTTATAGTATCAGATGGTAACTCGGCGGCTTAAAAAAGTCAGTTCTACCCACTAAAACCCATCAACCCTCTAAGAGATCGCTTATGCAATCACTCAAGAATCAGAGAACTACTTGGAGCAACCCACATTGCCCACCGTACACCGAAATGGGTCATTTCCGCTTGCGTTTCTTGGCTTTGCACTCGGCTGGCATTGCGTTCCAAAAAGGGTGTTAACAGACAAACAGACAGAAATTCTTAAGATATTTCATGTCAAATTTTGGTCTATGCAGCAATTTTTAAGATTACATTAATTTTATAAGTAAATTGATATATTTTTCACAATAATAATAATTAATCGAAATTTTCTGACAGGATTCCCATAAATTTGACCCACGAGACGTTAAAATTTTAAGGATAATCGTCCACCCCTCTTATTCTGCTCCCAAAAAGTATTATGACATCGCATTGATGGAGATAGAGGAACATAGTTACTTCTCGAGCAACGTGCAACCGGCGTGTCTCTGGGGGAAGTTCGATACTTCGGAACTTGGTACTTCTGCGACCTTAACTGGTTGGGGAGTGGTGGAAACTGGTAACAATTTTTATTAATAACTAACTTTACAGTCATAACGTTTTAGTTTTTTTGGGCGGGACCCTTATTCTTTTTCTAAATATGTAGTAGACGAGACATTTCGTCTCAATCGGTTCAGCTGCTTCAGAGATTAGGTGAAAAAAAAATTGAAAGAATTGATTTTTTGATGTAAGTATACCGTATATACTTTCACTTGCGTACATCGTATTTTTTATGGCGATATTATCAATTACGTAAAACATCCTTTATTACATAAAAATATACTTTCTTTAATTTTAGCTTGATTTTTTTCACCCATTAACAGTCTTATTGTTTTATACAACTAGCATCGAGAAGAACATCTGTAATACTTCAAGCGGCTGTAGTGGATATTATAAATTCGGAAGAATGCAATCATTTGTTACGGTCCGCCTGCAACCGGCACTGGTGCGGTGTTCAGGAGAACCAGATATGTGCTGGGAAGTTGGCTGGTGGGGTCGATGCTTGCCAGGTGAATAAAAAAATAAAGTGCGTGTGTACAAAGTACACATGTCAGAAGTAAAACTTCTTTAGCAAACTAATTTTTAAATCTCGTTTATATTTATACTAAAAAACCCCGTCTAAGCTCGTCGAGAGAGGGAGATGGCGCTACGGTCACACCCACGAGTTAGACAGAGTTAGAAATGTCACTGACTCGCGGTGGGCGAGATCTAACTAAGGCTAACTCTTCCCCGTCTCTGATTCATTTGTTCAGCACGAATGTTTGCACTCCATTCATGGATGTTACTTATAACTAGCAAATCCGACATGCTTCGATGCGTAAGATAAAATAAATTAAACTGCTTATCTGAGTGAAAGTCCCGTCAAAATCGGTCCAGCCCTTTCAGAGATTTGTCGGAACAAACAGACAGACAGATAGACAAAAATTTTAAAAATTGATTTTTCGATACAAGTACCGTATCTATATACTTTCGTGCGCATTTAGTGAAAAGCTGTTTATTTGAAACCAGCGACTCGCCCTCGCTTCGCTCGGGCTCTTCCCTAGATTTAGCAGAGGCAAAGCCGCGGGATCCGCTAGTTATGCATATAAGCCTTCCTCTTGAATCACTCTATCTATTAAAAAAAACTGCATCAAAATCCGTTGCGTAGTTTTAAAGATTTAAGCGTACATAGGGATATAGGGACAGAAAAAGCGACTTTGTTTTATACTATGTAGTGATTACAAACTGACACTTCAATTATTTTCAAATCAAATCAAATCAAAATATTTTATTCGCCAAAAAAATTGTAACAATTTCTTACTGAACGTCATGAGTCTACCACCAGTTCGGAAAGAAGAAACCTCTGACCTCAGAAGAACTGGCGAAAGAAACTTATTCTTAAAATTTTTAATTCCAGGGTGATTCAGGAGGTCCCCTGCAAGTGAAGATCCCTCTCCCGGATAATGGGGAGGGGTCCATGCATTACATTATAGGAGTGACGTCATTCGGCATCGGTTGTGCTCTCCGCGACCTGCCCGGGGTCTACACAAGGGTCTCTAGTTTTATAGATTGGATTGAAAGCATTGCTTGGCCTGAAAGCTGATAATATATTATTTGAAGTAATGTTTGCCTTTTATTTCTTTATTTGTATACAAGACAACACCGTTTATGAGTAGTTCCAGGAGGAGGCTTGTATTAAGATAGTTGATATACTACAACTAATAAATTCAATTACATACATAATTTTTGTTTTTAATTTCAAATTAACAGCTTTTTACTAAATGCATATGAAAGTATATACGATACTCTGAATCTCTCTCTCTGAAAATCTCTGAAACGGCTGGACCGATTTTGACGGGATTTTCACTCACGGATAAGTAATTTTATAAGTCTTAACTTAGGCTACTTTGTAACAGACTTCACAAAAAGAGGGGGGTAGAAATTTTATTTATTTTAAGTAGCGGGATCCGTGGCTTCGCTGACGCTAAACCTAGGGTCGAACCCGAGCGAAACGAGAGTACAAACATACGTGTTCAATAAATGAATACCCAAGCGGGACTCGAACCCGCGACCGCTGACAACTCAAGTAGAATCACTACATACTGAGCGAAACTTCATTTTCATGAGTCTTCATGTAGAAAGATAGAGCACAAATGCTACTAATATTGTTAATGTAAAAGTTTGTGAGAAAGTATGTTTGTTAGTCAATAACATCAGAACTGCTCTGATATGGATGAAACTTGGCTTTGCGATAAATTATATTCTGGAATAACACATAGGCTTCTTTTTATCCCGGCAAAATGCACGGTCTTTGTAGGATGGTTTCATTTTTATTTTTTTTATTTATTTAGCACTGGTAAATAATAAACACGATTAAAAATTTACATATTTTCATTTATTTTTAATCACAACATTTTTTAATTATAATATAGGTATTGCGAATAATTATAAAACATGATCACCACTTGTTTTACGGTGAAGGAAAACATCGTGAGGAAACCCGCATGTCTGAGAGAACCTAGCAAGTTTTCGAAAGACATGTGAAGTCTGGCAACACTGATCCTGGTAGTGGACTATGTCCTCATCCCCCTATTATTGAAGGGAGGCCCACCCCCAGCAGTGGGACGTTAAAGAGTAGACCACATGTAGTTAGCTTTCTTCACGCATTTTCTTCAACTCTTCCCTAAGCATGGCTGCTTCTTTTTCCATTTCCTCTAAACTTCGCGCAGGCTTCGCTGGATGGCCAGCTTTAATTCTAAAATAAAAATATAAGTAAGAAAACATTTATATAAAACACATTATGAAATCAAATATAACATATACTTATAATTCGCGTCATGTAAAAAGAACGCTGGCTGTCAAGTTGCGCAGACGCGATTTATCCGACAATTTGGTGGTAAGACGCGGGGCGCGGGGGGAGAGGCACGCATCGTATGCTTTCTGGCTCGCTATTGGTCCGTCAGTTCAAAATACCATCGCGCACACAAAAGTTATTAATTACGAAATGATTTTATATAAAAAATAGTGAAAAAATTTTTTTGACGTATATTGTTTTATAAAGAGCGTTAGTAGTAGTTAGTTAATAGGCTTAGGAATTTCGTATGCGAATGAACCGATGCGCAAACACACCCCCCACCACTTTCTTCCAGCGTTCTTTTTACGTGACGCGAACTGTAGTAATTTGTAAAATTAAAGCATTTGTTTGTTTATTTGGATGAACTTTAGTACACTAATAGACTATGATGTTGAGTAAAACGTTTTTTTTATGGTACAAAGGGGGCAAACGGGCAGGAGGCTCACCTGATGGGAAGTGATCACCTCCGCCCATGGACATCTGCAAGCCAGGCTTGCAGATGCGTTGCCGGCCTTTCAGGAAAGGGAGGGAGGGAGGAGGTAGGAAAGGAGGAGGGAAGAGGGAGGGGGGAACGAAGACAGAGGATGAAGGGAAGATGGAGGAAGGGAAAGAGAGTGGGCCTCCCGGACTATTAGTTAATATTATGGCAGCTAAATACTTCTGCTTGAAATTAGGAGATAAACTCGAGCGAAGCGAAAATAAATAAATACAAATTAAAACTCACTGATCATTTTTTGCTAATTCCAAGTAAATCAAATCATTTTCTATGAAATCCCCCTTTTTCCTTGGCATTATATGACAATGTAGATGCTATAAAAATAGAAAAAAAAACTTATTAGTGTTGCCATATTGCTAATTAAAAAGTTTTAGAAATCATTAAAATTCTAAGCTATATAATAATAATAATAATAATTTGTCTCTTTATGCACATATCACGAAAAACAGTCAATGCGACTGCACCTTTGTGGTTCTGGGTTCGAGGCCCGTGTCAGACCAAGTTAGCTATTGAGTCTTTCTGTGTAATAAGCCTCAGTAACAGACCGTAGTTGGGAAATTGGCGGTGAGTCGTGTCATCCCACCGGAGTGTGAGAGTGAATGAATATGTTAGGATATTAACATACAGCGCCATCTAGTTCCGTGGTAAGCTACGAGGCTTGTGCTACGGATACCAGATAGTTGATATACTACATATATATAACTCTAAATACATACATATTATAAATATGATTATAGCAAATACATACATACTATAAATAGTAAATTTATCGTTATTATAGTTATTACCTGAATTGTCTGTCCCGCCTCAGGTCCGTCCTGTATTGTGACAGTGCAGGACTCAGCGCTATGCACTTTCTCCATTAACTGCGAGAAAAAAAATATATGAAATTATTATAAAAATATTAAATTTTAGTTCTATTAGCAGTATAAAGAAAATAGTTATTCTGGTATACATTTTTTATGATTTTTTATCGATAAAAATAAAAATCTAAACATAAAAGACGAAACGAAAATAACTAGCTTGCTTTCTATGAGAGAGAGAGAGAAAGAGACAGACAGAGAAACACACGCACGCCGCACGGCTTACAACTATAGCAAAAAGTGTCGTTACAACTTTTGGTCCTAAATTATTCCGTCTAGCCCCCTTTCGTAACGTGCGATAAGGAACTTCGTTCCAAAAGCCATTTGGAATGGCAACACTCATCCCGATATTATTATAACAATTAAACATATTTTTTGACGATTTTTTTTCTTTATTATCAATAAAAAAGATAAACTTATTTCTAAATAAATACTCTTAAAGTAGAAAAAAATTACTGAGTTGTATATAATGGTATCTAACTACTACTAAGTTCTATGCTGAAAACCTAGCAAGTTTTCGTGCGACATGTGAAGTCCGCCAACTTGCACTAGGCCAGCGCGGTGGACTATGGCCTGATCACCCCCAGCAGTGGGACGTTAAATAAAAAGAGGCTGAAGAAGAAGAATATAATGCTACATTGTATTCTTCCCTTCAATACGAGGGGGATAAAGACATAGTCCACCACCAAGATAAGTGCGGGCGTACTTTACACGTACTTCGAAAACTTGCTAGGTTCTCTCAGACATGCAGGTTTCCTCACGATGTTTTCCTTCACCGTAAGACAAGTAGTAATCATGATATAAAAGGTTCGCACGTGAAAATATCAGAGGTGCGAGACTTGAATTTGAACCTTCACTCGGTTACCTTCACCGTAAGACAAGTGGTAATCATGCCAGAAATGATTCGCACATGAAAATATCAGAGGTGCGAGACCCGGATTTGAACCCGCATCACTCGGTTATCCAAGCGAAAACATCACCACTGGACTACCACTACGTCTAAAAGCATGCAATATATGGGTATTACTGAAAATCAGCGCTGTCTGAGACTCTGGCCTTGGCAGCATCAGCTGAGTTATTACCCTTTGCCATTGAGTTATTTAAGCCACCTAGTATATGTTAAATTCTTTTGACTGTTCTTCATGGCAATAAACGATTTTATTATTATTCAAAATCAAAAAAAAATCAAAATCAAAATATTCTTTATTCAAATACACTTTTACAAGCTCTTTTGAATCGTCATTTTTACATTATCAAAATTAAAAGTCAGTCTGTAAGTCTGTGAGTAAACTACCACCGGCTCGGAAAGCTGTTCTGCTGAGAAGAACCGGCGAGAAACTCAACAGTTGCTCTTTTCAAAAAATATTTGGTAACAATATTGTATTACAATTTATCTATTTATCCTATTATATAACTTACGTTCTGCACCAAACGAATAGTTCTATAGAAATCTTCCGCCTCTTCATCAGTGAGGTCTTTATTTCTTCTTGCCAATCGTATCGGAGCCACCAAAACGTGACCTGGTATGACACATCTGAAAATTATAAATCATCACTAACTGGCACAGTTTGTAGTGATCTTATTTTCTTGCGCCAGCGGTCACGGGTTCGAGTCCCGCTGGGGGCATTCATTTGTTAATGGATGTTTGTACTCTAGTCATGAGTGTTTATATATTTATAACTTTTTTTTATGCTAAAAAGGGGGCAAACGGGCAGAAGGCTCACCTGATGGAAAGTGATCACCTCCGCCCATTGACATCTACAAGCCAGGCTTGCAGATGCGTTGCCGGCCTTTCAGGAAAGGGAGGGAGGGAGGAGGAAGGGGAAAGGCGGAGGAGTGAGGGAAGAGGAAGGTAGGAGGGATGGTGAGTGGGCCTCCCGGACTCTCACTCACCGGACGAAACGCGACAGCATAGCTGCCACTTCACGCCGGTCTTCTGTGAGAGAGTGGTACTAATGAACTATACGGGGCGTGCCGGCCCATTCGGCTGCTACCCGAAGGTAACAAGCATGGCACTGTTTTTAAAGTTATATATGTGTAGTATATCAACTATCTGGTATTCGTAACACAAGCCTCGTAGCTTACCACGGACCTAGATGGCAATGTGTGTAATAATGTACTTATAAAGACATCACTTACCTTAAATTAACAAAAGCGTATGTCAATTTACTTTTATAGAATACACAGGATTCTAGAACTTTCACGTGTCCGAATACATTTGCCGGACCTTCTGTTGAGGACGGGGTTTGATTCTCGGTTGGTGTAATATTCTCTTTGTGATTTGGAAGGAGATCATTCCTTAAACTTAATGTGTAGAGGGAGTAGACATCTGGCCTAAAAAGAAATTCAGACTTACGATTTATGTATAATATTATGTATAAAAATTATATTGATCATTCCATGTCAAATCAACAGGCGCGTCCACACAGAGCGAGCAGCCTCGCGAGGCATTTGCCGCGCGAAGCAGCTCGGTTAGGGCGCTTTTAGTGTCACGCGGATTTGCTCACGCACGCGGGATTGGACCGCATGCGTAGCATCCGCAAAGAACAATTTCATATAGGTATCTATTGTAAAGCGTGATAAACGCACGCGGGACGCGGGGCGCTGTGCGGGGCGTCACCCCGGTGCGGGGTATCCGCATGCGTAAGCGCTGCCTACAACTTCAGTGCCCATTTTAGAGTCGAGCGGGGCGCACGCGCCGTATTGTACTACCGAAATGAAAATCGATACAGAACGAGTAATCATTGAAGTTCATCTGCGGCCCGTTTTGTGGGATAAACGCAATGAATTATACAAAAACAGGGACGCGAGGGAGGCTGCATGGAGAGATATTTTGAAGGAATTGGCACCTAACTACGAAAATTTGAGTAATTTTTAAATTTACGTTCATTATTTTGTAGTTTTCCAAAGCGTGTAACAAACGCCCCAGCAAGAAGCCTATTTTCAAGAAAGGGATCAACATGTACTCTTGTCTTCTTGTTTCGTCGTTTGTAAAGTATGTAAGCGACACATATTCTTCTGACATTGATCATTTTTGAACACGTCTATACCGTTACGCAGCCCGTAGAAAACTGAAACTCATGCTGCGTATGATCCGCAGCGTGAAATTTTACGCATGCGGTCCAATCCCGCGTGCGTGAGCAAATCCGCGTGACACTAAAAGCGCCCTTAGTGTGGACGTGCCTCGGCCGAGGCAAGCGAGCGTCTGAGCGCCCGAGCCATTAAGTGACGGTTTTTTGTTTCGCTAAAAGGCGCCTCAGTCGATTGCCGCGCGCAGTCTGGACGCTCGCGTATATTGTTTGGTGCCTTGCTCGAGTATAATAAGAGTAAAATATGACTTTTTCTGCACTCCATCATTTATCAATTCTTGGTACAGTTCGTTTCCACTATATAATAATCTGTTTTTGTATAAAGTTTGGATCCAATATCGTCCTCGTTTAAGTTTTTCTTGTCTTCTCTTTTTTATAATCCTATTTATAATGATAAAAGCAACAGCTGCCACCGCAACACGTACGTGTGGTGCCATGATGTCTTAATTCTCAACTGAACGAACAAACAGCCTCGCGATGATACCGAGACTGCCGCGCTCGTTTGGGGATAGTTTCCTCGCGCGGCAAATGCCTCGCGAGGCTGCTCAATCTGTGTGGACGCGCCTAACCAATAGTTGGAAACAACTCTTCGATTTGAAGGAATTTGCAACGCATTATTCTAAATTTCGCTATTTTTCCACTTTTTTAAACTTATGTTATAATATCTCAAGAACTATTGTAGATCTATACAAAAATGGTCTATCGTATCCAAGAAAAAATTTTGATATGTCCCGAACTTGTGAATTTTTGAACTTTTCTTTTTTTAAATATTATCAAAATCATGTCTTGATCTCCCTAACAGAATATTTTTTTCTCGAATCGCCCTACCGCAGCGCGCATGTAGCCCCGAGATAGCCCCATCAAGGCGCACAGGAGTTTAGGCAGGAATGTTGAAATAAGTAACATACCATCGAACCAACACATTTGTAGTGACTCCACTAGTACTCGGATTTGACATAAAAACTATTGAAACTGATTGTTGCTGTAAAAGTTTTTTTTCTGCATAAAAATGATTTGTTAATTAAATATTTCGGAAAAAACAGCAGAATCGGCTGTTGCCGAACCTGCAGCCAGCGAATAAAATAATATCGCCGCTCGGTAGGAGATAGCCCCATTGGCGCTAAATAGCCCCATCTGGCAACACTGCCCCCTAATATTAGTCCAGCATCTTCCACTGATTACTTACCGTCTATGCTGAAACACTGGCATGGTCCTTCTAACCTCCACTATCCTATCCGTTATTTCTGCTACCATATAACTTGGAGTCTTATCCTCACAGTCCGCTAGAACTTGTCCCCAAGGATCAATACAGATAGCGTGTCCGTATGAACGACGTTTGCTATTATGCTGACCTGTTTGAGCTGCTGCTATTACATAGCATTGATTCTCTATTGCACGAGCTCTGAAATTTAAGAACTAACATTTTTAAACTTCAGGATAGGAAATAGAAGAGGTTTTAAATTATACTAATATTATAAAGCTGAATAGTTTGTTTGTTTGTTTGGTTGAACGCGCTAATCTGAGGAACTACTGGTTAATTTAAAAAGATTCAGATCACATTTCAGATTAAAACTTAGGCTACCTTTTAATTTAGGGATCAAAGGGATATTTAATTTTTTTGATCTATTATTTTACACTAGTGTTTCCCGCGGCTTCGCACGCGTTCTAAAGGCCGGAAACCAAATTCTTTCGGAGTCGTACGGTATGGTACCACGCAGAACTAACGCCCGCCCTTCCCGTTTTCGCAACATTTTTCATTGATGCTCTGCTTCTATTGGTCGTAGCTTAATGTATACCTATAGCCTATAGCCCTCCTCGATAAACGGACTATACAACACAAAAAGAACTTTTCAATTCGGGCCAGTAGTTACTGAGATAAGCGCGTTCAACCAAACAAACAAACTCTTTAGCTTTTTAATATTAGTATAGATTTGTAAGTCTATGACAATATTAGTAGAATATAAGCACCTTAGTAAAATATGCCAATGTGCATTTCCGGTGGCATAAGTAAAAGCTGACGGATAAGTTATTATATCCGCTCCCATCGTACTTAAAGCAGTGCTAAGTTCTGGGAACCTCACGTCATAGCAGATTGCGAGACCTGGTAAGAAAAAATAAAAAAATATATACGATCGCAAGGAAACCTGCATGTATGAGAGAACTTAGCAAGTTTTCGAAAGACATCATCATCATCAGCCCTATTTTTACCGTCCCACTGCTTGGGGTGGGCCTCCCTCAGTACGAGGGGGATCAGGCCATAGTCCACCGCGCTGGCCTAGTGCGAGTTGACGGACATGTCTTTCGAAAACTTGCTAGGTTTTCTCAGAAATGCAGGTTTCCTCACGATGTTTTTCTTCACCGTAAGACAAGTGGTGATCATGATAGAAATGATTCGCACATGAAAATATCAGAGGTATGTGTACGGGCTGAGACGAAAACCCCTACAGTCTTTGGTTGATAATATATTGATAGGAATTATTGATAGATAATTGATAGGTAAATGATAGTCCAGGCTAAAACTGATTGTATATTAACTAAGCTTATTGATAGAATGATAGTATTGATAGAATGATAGTTTGATAGAACGACCCGTGAGCGCGTACGACGACGACTACCGCGACGAGTGCTACTACGAGTGCTCACGACTACTACCGAATCGAAATATATATGGCGTAAAGTGCTTACGCGACAAATATAACGTATTGGCCCGTACATGCTCCCGGGCCGAAAGATGGGAATGTTGATGAGGTGCACTTAAACTAATAACAACATGATGGGCATTTTCACTTAATTCTATACTTATGATAATTAAATGTAAGTAACAGTTAAATTTTAAAACTAAACCCCGGTGTCAGTTATAGTGAAAACTGACTGAAGCACTGGCGAAGTGCCTCTATTTTGGCGGAATCTACGCTCACTGATAACTTTGTCACTCACTTCACTTTTTACTACATTGCTCTTACACTGCCCTACGTCACTTATCACTTGTAACTTTACACTGTGCACTTCACTGTCTCCCGGCTCTTCTCCTCGAGCGCGAGGCGTTAGTTGGCGACGCGCGCGTCTGACGCGCCGCCATCCATATACCGTTGCGGCCGCGGCGACTACCGCCACAAGTAGGTAGGTCACGGTGTAGTGATGAATATGATGGTATGATACTCCTTCTATAATTGGTTCGCTTCTTTTTATGGTATCCAATTGCTCTTGGATTGCAAGTAGCTGTTTCTGATTGATTACAGTTTCTAAACTAGTACTGGAAGGTGAATCGGGCACCGAAATATTAATTAAATTGTTAATCGGTGCAATTTCTGGTAATATCAAATCGAGTTTTGTGTTCATTTTACTAATATATTGATTTTGAGAATAAAAAGAGAAATCAGCTGATTTTATATGACAGCCCGGATCCACTGTCAGCAGTCCAGTATTATTTAATTGTATAGCGGTAACTTGATTCTTGCATAGTAATCGGATGTGGCATTTATTACAACAGAAATAAAAATATGTATTTAGTTTGTTCGTTTGAGTGAAAATATTTTTGCAGGGACTGATAATAGTTTTACATATATTGGAATTCTCTCTTTTCTCACACAAACTTTGGTCATTCTTCATATGATAAATCGGTTTCTTAACAGAGCACAACACAGTATCAATATCTCGTTCAATACATAAATTTAAATCGTTTTCTGTTAAAGATAAAAACAAATCCTTGTTTAAGTTTAAAGCTAGCATTTCACTTAAAGGTAAAATGCTGATCATGTTGTTTACTTCCTGCTTTGGAATAGATATAACTTTGAATATTTCGAAGGAATCTCTTGTGATTAAGGGAATACGAATTTCAAATATGAGAAACTCCTTTGATAGATGTGCTTTAACTTTTAATATTTTGTATAATTTTGATAGGTCCGCGTGGTCGGTTGGTAAGGATAGATCTCTGGGCAGATTTTTAGATATGACACTTAATTCTTGTTGTAATTGCTCGGGATGGAGAAGGTGTACACTAAATTTTCCGTGGAACACGTCGGTGATAGTGTCCAGGAGATAATCTTGAATGTTTCTAAGATCATGTAGCATATTATTTGTGATCATTGCTGATAAAGTAAAATCTGTTATATAGGAATTATTTTGAAGCTCAGATCTAAGAATATTCACAGATGAATTTAGGTCCATTAGCTTTTTGTTGATTGTTTTATGATACTTGTTCATGATAGATTCAGCCCTTTTGATAAGGTTAAATTCCGCTTCAATGATCGACGTTTGATTTTTCCATAGCTTAATCAGATGTTTCTCATTATCTCTAATTAAACCAATGTCTTGTTCGTATTTATCTGCAAAATTACTATCCAATATTCCAAACAATGAATTTGCTATATTGCCTATACCGTTAATAAGACCTCGGCGTCGCCGGCGCTGACGCGTGTTTACGTCAAATTGCTGATCTAGCCACTTGCTATTGTATTGTTGTAGGTCGGAATACTGGTGATTTAATTGATACATAACACCGTCGCAAGGTGAACGTTCCCTTATCGTTGTGCATATGGTTTGTAGATATTGTATGTATTTATTTGCCGCCTTAGTGCCTTCCCAGTATGGGTTGATATCATAATATACGACCAGCCGCCAATCATCTTGAATTAAATGCATGTTTGCAATTTTATCAAAGAACAGACCGCGATTATTTTGTAAAGACGTGTTATTATATAACCCATAGGCGTTTGTCATTAAAGTCATAAAAAATAATATGATAGAAGTAGCGACTGTAGCAAAATTGATATTTTTCTTAATACATCTCGGATTTCTTTCACGTATACATTTTTTGTCTTCAACTGCGGGTGTTTCTTGTTGTACGGGCAGAATTGATAGTTTTATAACTGGCCTCTTCATAAGTCCACTTTTTGTTTTTAATGTTACTACTCGCACATGACCGTCCTTTCCGGGATGTAACGCCAGTACTCGGCCTAACGCCCATTTTCCCGGGGGAAGATTCGCGTCATTTATGATAACGATGTCATTTAATTTGATATTTTCTTGCGGTTGTCGCCATTTGCTTCGCGCTGATAGGTTGGTGAGGTACTCTTGCTGCCATCTCTTCCAGATGTCCTGGAATATTTTTTGTTGGAGATGCCACCTTGTCCTTAAATCCCATTCAGTTTCATAAATTGATAGTATTGGCCCACTTGATAAAAAATGCGATGGAGTTAAATAATTTAAATCTTCATGGTCCTCAGTGAGCGGGCACAATGGTCTAGAATTTAAGCATGCTTCTAGTTGAGCCAGGAGGGTGGTGAATTCCTCATATGTGAGCTTTTGTTCCCCAACTACTCTCTTGAGATGGAATTTCAGGCTCTTAACAGCTGCTTCACAAAGACCATTTGCTGATGGCCAGGACGGGGCATTGAAATGCCATTCGATTCCCATGTCGGCAACTTCTGAATGGAACTCTGGGGTGAATATCTTCATCAGCTCTTCATACTCCTGTTGTAATAATTTGTTTGCTCCGATAAAATTGGTCCCATTGTCACTGTAAATATGACGCGGGGTCCCACGGCGAGCCGACATTCGCCGTAAGGCTGCTATAAATGCTGTACTTGTCAAGTCCGATACAAGCTCTAGATGCACCGCCTTGGTTGCCATGCATGTAAATACTGCTACATATCCCTTTGTGGTTTTTATACCACGACCTGAATTAGCCTTTAAATATAAGTGACCGGTATAATCTACTGCTACATGATAGAAAGGTCTAGAGGGATTTGTTCTAGCACTAGGCAGGTCTCCCATAATCTGATAGTATTTGCTAGGTTCTTGCTTCCTACACTGAATACAAAGGCGTAGTCTCTTCTTCGTAGCTCTGTTGCCACCTACAACCCAATATTTCCGTCTTAAATATGCTGATGTTAATCGAGGGCCTCCATGATAAGTTAACTTATGTGATTGATCAATTAGTAACTCCGCAATACGATTTTTTCCAGGTATGATAATAGGATTTTTCATATCCGGGTCCAGGTTCGCGTTTCTCAACCTACCTCCCACTCTAAGTATCTCATATTTATCTAGATATGGATTTAACTCACAAATTTTGCTTTTGCTATTTATCTTATTACCGCTTCTTAAATCTGAAATTTCTTGATAATACTCTATTTGTTGAATTTTCTTAATTATTAACAAAGTTGCTTGTTTGAGTTCTTCTACGGACAAAAAACTACCGTATTGTTTTTTCTTGATATAAATAAATCGCCGTACCCATGCTATTATTCGAACTAATTTATTAAATGAACTACAATTTGATAAACATTTTTCTATGATATCGTCGCATTTTTGTGTAACTAAAATAACTTGTTTTGATAATTTAAGTTCTTGGTCCGTTGAATACATAATCTTATTATTATTATCCTCTTCAAAAGCTGCCAGCCAAGTTGGACCCTGCCACCACAAATGATGTTCTCTCAACTGAGTAGCCGTCAAACCACGACTGGCGCAATCAGCAGGGTTTTCTTCTGATTTTACGTAACGCCAGCAGTTCGATGGCATGGTTTGAGTAATTTCACTCACTCTATTGGCCACGAATGTTTTCCATCTGGCCGCACTACCATTAAGCCAACCCAACACCACCGTTGAGTCAACCCAGCCATAAACCTTGATATTATGGCCTTGCAAACATTGTTCGACCTTTTTCATAAGTCGTGATAGGAGTAGTGCTCCGCTCAGTTCTAGCCTGGGTAGTGTCACGGATTTGCTGATAGGAACGAGCCTTGCTTTGCTCGCTAATAACACAATGGTTGATTTGTTATTTCTATTGATACGACAGTATATAACGCATGCATACGCTTTTAAAGACGAGTCACAGAATCCATGTAACTCAATATTATCACTCTCGCGGGTATGTAGCCATCGCTCTAATTTTATGTTATTGATATTATGCATGTCATTTCGAACTTTAATCCATTCCTTACAAATATGATCTGGTACTTGTTCATCCCACTTAATATCTGCCGCCCATACTTGTTGAAAAAGGATTTTTAATTTCGTTGATAGTGGGCATAGCCAACCCAGTGGGTCAAATAACTTTGATATGTCTGATAGAAGGCTTCTTTTCGTAACTTTATTAGTTAAATCTGTTAGTTCTAACCTTGAACAGAATGTGAAAATATCTTCTTGTGGGTTCCAGGCTAACCCCAACGTCTTGATATGCTCCGCGTGCTTGAAGCTAAATGAATCTTGATAGGCTTGGTCTATTTCAACGTCCTGTAATAACTCATGGTTATTTGACTTCCATTTTCTTAGATGAAAACCTCCCGACTTTAATAAATTAATAAGGTCTAGCTGTAACTTTTTTGCTGAGTTGATAGTGTGACACCCGTGGATAAGGTCATCCATGTAAAATGAATTATTTAAAGCATCTATAGCTTGACTATTTCCATAGTTTGTACTCTCATCCTTAGCAAGCTGTTTGAGCGTCATCATAGCTAAGAAAGGAGCCGCTTTAGTACCGTATGTAACCGTACTAAGCTGATATTCTTTGATACGTTCTAATGCTGAGTCGCGCCAAACTATTTTTAATAATTGTTGGTCTTCGGGATGAAGCCAAATTTGCCGAAACATTTTCTCAATATCTGCGGTAAATGCAATTTGATACTGTCTCCACCTTATAATAAGTGATAGTAAATCTTGTTGTAAATTTGGGCCACATTGCATAACGTCATTCAAACTGTTTCCCGATGTCGTTTTACTAGAGGCATTAAATACAACTCTAAACTTAGAATTTATCGAATCATCAGATTGTACACAATGATGCGTGTTGAAACATTCCGGACTCGAGTTACCGCGCGCGGGTATCATATGACCGAGCGCGCGATATTCATTCATAAATAATTTATATTGTTTTGCTATGTTTGTATGTTTGTTCCATCTTTTCTCTAAGGACTTAAACTGTGCTATAGCCTTAGTTTTCGACTCTCCTAGCTTGTCTTGAAAATTTTGCATCATGGGTAAACGAACTTGATATCGCCCATCTTCACGTCGCGTCGTGGTTGACTTATAGTACTCCACACATTGTTGATCTTCGAATGATAAATTTGATTCTAAACTGATATCTTCAATTTCCCAGAATTTTTGTATTTCCTCTAGGTTATTGATAATTACGTTACATTGTAAAGTTTTAACGTTTCCCGTTAATATCCAGCCCAAACGTGTATTTTGTGCTATTGGTATATGATTATCGGCCTTCCGAATTCCTTTTAATAAAATTAATGAATAAATATCCGCTCCTAGAAGTAAATCAATCGGACGACTAACGTAGAACTCGGGGTCTGCTAAAGTAATGTTCTCTAAATAATGCCACGATGGTTTAGAAAATGTATAATTGGGTAAATTCTTGATAAGGCTTTTCATGATATAAACTTCAGTTTCAAATTCAAAATGGCTATTCTTCGATACACATTTAATAGATATGACACCCTTACAGTTGCTCTCCTTTACACCTACCCCTGATATCACCCCCTGACATTTTGATCTAGGTTGACCAAGTATTTGAGCTGCATTTTCGGTAATAAGCGAAGTTTGGGATCCTTGGTCTATAAGAGCTCGCATGTTAACAAAAGTCCCATCATATTTCTGTACTTTAATAACGGCTGTAGCTAAAAGTACTTCAGGCATGCCGCGCTGTAACGACACGTGCGGGTTGCTTTGAATTTGCTGAGAAGACTTTAAATTAAAACTATTTGTTTGACCTGATTGCGCAAATGATTCGTGTAAAATCGTATTATGTGTTTCATTACATTTCATACATCGTTTTTCAGAAATACATGGTTTGCCGTTATGCGAATAAAGACAGTTTTCGCATACATTAAGTTTTGATACAGTTCGGCGTTTTAGTTGCGGTGTCATATTTAAAAATTGGCGACAATAAAATAATGAATGTTCGTTGCTTTTGCATATTCCGCACTTGAAAAATTTCCATGAACTGTTGTTTTTGATATTAGCTTGTTGCGAAATTAACCTACTATGTGCCGGAAATGCTTGCTTGTTAAAACTTTTATTATATTTATTAAATTGTTGCGGCGCATAATTATTTGTCTTATGTATTTTATTCATATTATGATATTCTGGTTTCTTACGAGCTGATTCTAAACTAGTAAATTTATTTTCTAAGAATGACAAAAATTCTTGCAAATTAGGTATCTCCCTTGGATGTTTTATGGCTGATAGGTATTCATGGTATGTTTCTGTATCCAATTTTTGAGAAAGAATGTGAACAAGTAGCGGATCCCAGGATTCCACATCAACACCTAAGTTCTTTATAGCGTTTAATGTCTCTAAAGTTGTATCATGAAGACGCTTAATATGATTTAATGATGTTTGCTGTATTACAGGGATGTTTAATAATATGTCGATGTGCGAACGGAATATTAATCGCTTATTGTTATACCTGTTATTTAAAATATCCCAACTGATTGTGTAGTTATCCGAGGTAATAGGCAAGTGTTGTATGAGCCTTTCTGCTTCGCCCTTTACCTTTGATTTTAAAAATTGCATCTTTTGTGCATTAGATAGTGACGGACTTCTATGGATTGTTTCGGTGAACAAGTCTTTAAACGAACTCCACTGATGATAACTACCACTGAAAGTTGGTATCTCTACGTGCGGCGTCAACTGGTCCCTATGTGATACGGACCACAGCTTCCGGTTGATAGATTTTACAATTTCATTATAAGTTTTTTCGTGTTTAAAAAATAATGATACGTATTCTGGGTTGCTATTCCCTATTTCGCTATCTAATTCCCAGTGTAAAGTGTCAATTAAGGACCAACGCGATTGTACTGCTGCTAATATATGCTCGAATTCCCATTTTTCTGATATAGATTGTAAATCAATATTTGATATAGTGTGCTCAAACGCTTTAAAGTTGCTACTCTGCCTACGTATCATTTCGTCAGTTTTGCTGGTCATCCCCTGAGACTGCGATGACAACTGACGAGACGGACCAGGTATAGTTAATGGACTAATTGATTTTTGTATAGATTTTTCGGGCCTCTCTTCCTTACTCTGATAGTTAGATATTGCTGATACAATATTATCGTACCTTTGTTTAATAAACTCAAATTGATTGCTAGTAAAATAAGGATGTGACTTGGCGTATTCGATTTCGCCTAATCGAAAATGGTTTGATTGCAGTTCCTGCCAGTACTTATCTAAGGTATCCAACCTCCGCCTGATGTAGTCAGGCGTCTTTCGGTCGGCGCTATCCTTTTTAAAATTAGTGTAAATTTGCTCAGTTGCCTCAAATAGTTGTTGTTGATTTGCTAATATATCTTCCATACTCGCCATGCTGATAGTGATGATAGTGATAAGAAAAGGAAAGATCTTACTTGATTGAAGCTGCACACGTTGCGTTGCGTTGCGTTGGCGAGCCCTTTGTACCCTCCAACCAAAGTGATAGGCAATGGTTATAAAATCCAAGCGCCGGAACTGTTGTTAGTTCACGTTATTCGTCTCCTGATACGTATGTCCTCACGTGTGATACACGGCACTAATAAAACTCACTATGAACACACGCGAGGTCCACTCGAAAGATTACAGTCACGTTGCTCGAAGGACCACAAAGATGTACGGGCTGAGACGAAAACCCCTACAGTCTTTGGTTGATAATATATTGATAGGAATTATTGATAGATAATTGATAGGTAAATGATAGTCCAGGCTAAAACTGATTGTATATTAACTAAGCTTATTGATAGAATGATAGTATTGATAGAATGATAGTTTGATAGAACGACCCGTGAGCGCGTACGACGACGACTACCGCGACGAGTGCTACTACGAGTGCTCACGACTACTACCGAATCGAAATATATATGGCGTAAAGTGCTTACGCGACAAATATAACGTATTGGCCCGTACAGTATGATACCCGGATTTGAACCCGCATCACTCGGTTATCCAAGCGAGCGCGTTACCGCTGAGCTACCACTGTCTAAGTTTAAGTTCGAAAGACATGCAGTTCACCAACCTGTACTTGGCAAGCATGGTGGACTATAACCTTAACCTCTTATATTGAAGCCAGCAGTGGGACATAAAAAATGGCCGGACACTTATGTGATTGACATTACTTACCAATTTTCCCAACAGGGCTATCAACGGGTGCAACAATATGGCTGCCTGATGTGCAAAAATCACTTTCTTTTAAACTTATATTCTTTTCTGGTATTTCTACTTCAAACAAATGAAGCTTTCTGTATGTCTGTACTATTTGACCATCATTATTTATTATGATGTGTGTATTAAATACTTTATTTGTCTCTTCATCCTAATGAAAAAAAATAAGTTAAACAAATTAGAATTCAAATGAAACTATCTTTTCGGATTTTGTCGCGGATTTATTGTGATTTTTGGTTCCCGACGTTTCGAATGCTTTACAGCAATCATGGTCACGGGAGAGACTAAGGTATTAGACGTCTCAGGGGGTTATGTACTTGTTACAGACCTAAGAAAGTATTGAATTAGAATTCCTTTGTATATATCTATCTATATAATAAAATACTGAGTGAAACAATCATTATTATTGATACTGAAGCCAAACTTATAGTTTTTAGAATTCCTGTGACTATCTGTCTGTCACCCCATCACAAGAACCTACTAGTATGATTAAAATGAAAGGTATGATGATAGCTGGTTATATATAATACTAACAAAAAATGCATGTGGGGAAGAACTGGAGCAAGGATAAATATCTAGTATATATGTTTGTGATTAATCTTTGATGAAAAAAATGAGTGCTTGCTAATTCACATATAGTAAATTGAAACAAAAGTAATTTTTTGGGAAAAGCCAGGGAGTGTGACTATATTTAAATACTAATAACAACATCCTTTTGTAATTACTAAAGAAAATACAGACAGAAGATTGAGACATAATACTTTGGTTTTATTTTTTATCTGAATTTGAATAATCCTACCAGTTTGCATTTATTTTTTATAGACCTTTTCATGGACTCCACCCATAGACAACCACACATTGTGTTGTGCAGCTAGTTCTCTATACTTTTTCACCGTATTGCCAGTTAATATTGATTCTGCTGAGTTTATTATATCCATTTTGTCGTCACATATAAAATCACAGTCTTCTGGAAAGAAAATCATCTGAAAAATAATAAAAAATCAATATATTATTGTTTTTGGAAGGTCAAATATTTGCATAAAAGTTATCTTAAAATTTGAGCAAAAATTTATCTGTTTCACATATATTATTACCTCTACATTTTCTTTAATAGCATCACTAATTAACTTGTTAACAACATTCATGTTTTTAACTTTATCTGCAACTGAGGTCATTTGGCAAACAGCAATTCTTTTAGATGGCATTGTGTTTATATATCTCTTGACTTTAAAATGGATTATCTTTTTAAAAATGGATACGGTCCAAATCTGGAAAACATACAAATAAAATATAATCAAGATTATATAAAACAGTAACTATTTTATTATTATGGACTTTTAAAAGCACTTTAAAACTTTATATCATATAAATAACATAATATATTATATTACAGTAGTAGTAATAGTAGTAGTTGTATAATATATAAATACAGTAGTATTTTCACTTACTTTGCCACTGTTCTCAGTAACAACTTATAAGACAGTTCCAAGACTTTTGTATTATAAAATAAATAAAGGAAATAATATTTTATTGCAAGAACCTACTGATAAGACAAATTATCTGAGTTTATCTTGTTTATTTACATGACTTAAAACAAATTGAAACGCTACGTACACATGAATATTGCTAGTATAATAGATAATGAATAGTAATAAAAATTATAATATATAGCCTTTTTAGGTAGCAGTTTACAATCGCTTGGCAGGACGATGACAATGGTAGGGAGTGGATTGGTGGGGGAGATGCTCCCTATTATCCCTATACTACTCCCATTACAAGGTAATTCATACTTCATGAGAAAATAAATTTTGAATGTAGCACTCACCGGCCGCCGCCGCGTCACGCTCGCTTCGCTCGCGTGTGTTGTGGTCATATATCTAACCTAACCTAACCTACCTAGAAAGAACGAAAAAAAATTAAGATAAACCTTCTGAACCTATGTTATCCAAGTCGAACAAAAATGTTATTTACGATGAAAGCACTTTCACACATGTCCATAGAAACGCAGACTAAATATGGCGGCGTTAGGATAGTTGACAATGACATTTAAGTAATTCGACATATTTTTGACATAATGATCTTACGTCTTTGTCTCACATATACAAAATCCTATTGTTATCCTTCTCTCTCACATTAAGTTTTTATTAATTTTCTCTAAAAATATGAATTACCTTGTGTCGTGAGTGTTATTATTGTGATCAGTGAATAAACACCTACCATATATATAAGTTTCACCCAATAACTCCTGCCAAGCGATTGTAAACCCAACCCCCTTTTTATATATTACTTCTTACCCGCATAACTAGAGATCAAGCTTAAATGGCAAATGCGTAAATAGACAAAATACCGAAAATATAAAAGATATCGTACTTATTTTTTTTCGTTATAGCTTAGAACTGCGTTAAGTACTAATTTTTATTTCGCTTATTAACAATAAGCTACATGCTACAATCAGCTGTTTTCAGCAAAGAGAATGTTATTTTATTTTCGCTTCAAAATAGTCACAATTGTCACTTGTCAAATGTCACAGTCATGTCCAAGTCATGTCACGATTGCTTTTTTAATGTGTCGTAAAGTATTCTGTGGTCGTTTAAAATTTCGTGCTTGTCTCATAAAATAGTCATTTGGCTATAAAAATGTAGAGACCTTTTTTATAGCCAAATAACTATTTTGTGAGACAAGCACGAATAACCATTCGTGCACTCCTTGGGTAGCTTACTACATTTTGTGTGTTAAAATCCCAATAATGTTATAAAACTATTTTATAATATCGGAACACTCAAATAAAACGTTTATATTTTTAAAGTCCTTTATTTTTTTATTATTGTATGGTAAACATTTTAATCTGAATCATTTTGATTACTGAATAATTTGAAAATTTCTAAACGCTTCTTATCTAGAAAAGTCTCGAACTTGACTTAATATTCCGTTTTGTCAATAATAGGGATGGAAACAGCGCGAAAAAATCGACTTTTGACTTTAGAATCGACTTGGAATTTTTTGATTCTCAAAGTCGATTAATCATTGCTAAAAGTCGACTTTTCGACTCTCAAGTCGACTTTTTAAAAGCACAATAACTATATACTTAACTCATAGTTAAAAGATATTTTACAATTTGTATTTGACATATTTCTTTATTTTTAATAAACAATTTATTTATCATTTGCACTTTTTATTTAAACAACTTACACACAAAGGATTGTTTTTAACATTTTTATAAAAGATACATTCTACATAAAAATTGCACGTAGTATGGCACCGAAAATAAGTTTGTAGTATTTAAATTACGTATTTTTGAAACGTTAAAATCAGTATTTAATATTAATATAAATAAAATTTTTAAATATCAGTTATAAATTGTTAAATAATAGTTTATAAATTTAAATTTAAAGTTTACTATTTAAATTAAGTATCTATGAGACATAAAAATATAAAAAGTATGTAATTTAAGAATCCCACATATCTTCACTAACTGACCTTAGAAATACAAGTTGATTTAAGTGCTGAGGCGATAAACGACTTCTTAATTGATTTGCAATCAGGCCAGCATGAGAAAACAATGTTTCGCAGGGTACAGAAGTTGCTACAATTGATAGAAACTTCCTCGCTACAAATCGATTTTAATCGACTCGAGACAGGTTCAAGTCGATTCTAAAAAGTCGATTATTTTTATGAAAAGATCGATTCTTGACTAAAGTCAGAGTCGACTTTCCTATCCCTAGTCAATAATCTTGAATCATAGAGAAAAGTAATATTAGTCTTGAATAATGAATTCATGAATTGCCATTTGCATCGGGTAAAAATAAACAGCTGTGTTTTACAATTTTCATCTTACGAAAGCTGACCTCAAAATACTACTCTAGATTCGAGAAAGCTAAAGAAAAATGAGTCAAGTCAAAGATTCTCCGCCTTCGGAGGTAAATATACGTTGTTAAAACAAATTTGTTATTTTAATTTTCAACAAAAATCTTAGACCGCTATCTGTCCGAATTGAACTTGTAACCTATTTATAGTAATTTCTTTATCGAAAAATATGTTACCTAGAATTCCTTATAGTGCAAAACTAAGTGTTCACGTTTCATATAATTACAAATATATATATTTTTAAACTGCATAATATATACTGCATACATTACACCTATCATGACCAAGTTGTTTACATTTATTCACATGTAAACAATCATACACATTTACATTTCATTTAAGATATTCTAGTTTTACTTTTTACTACAGAAAAAATCTACTCCTTTAAAAATGTCTGGTTTTAAACACAGCTTTATTCAAAATCTTCTTTTTATTATTATTATTATGATATTATAAATTTAAAATATGACCTAAATGAAAACTGAATCATATTTCATTTATACATACACAATTTATTTATCTGAAATACCTGTTGTACTAAATTTGTTTTTTTATAAAATGTACACAAAATAAACACTTTTTTGGTAATTATTTGGAAAATAATTCCCAAATACTACTCTTTTCCAGCCCACTAAACCTAAAATAAAGCATGACTGGTACCAAACAGATGCACTAGTTGTAGTGACGATTTTGCTCAAAAATGCTCCCAGTGACAAAGTAAAGGTTCACTATGGAGATAAAAGTGTAAGTAATCTAAAATTCTTTATGTACAAGTGAAAGAAATGAAATAAAAAAAATAAGCCTTTATTACTGCATTAATTATATTTCGCAAACATTATTCAGCTTTATTGCAGCTTGTCTCCTGACATAGGCCTTCTCTAAAGAATTTCATTTTCCCCTATCCTTGCTATCCGGATTCATTCTGAGCCAGCTATCTTTTTAACATCATCTTCTCACCGTTTTAACAGTTTTCCTCTCTTTCTCATATCATTCTGTTACTAACCTTGTCCATTTATATTTCTTCTCTCTTGACATGTGGCCTATCCATTTCCATTTTAGTGTTTATGAGACTGTTTGTACATTTTTGAATTTAGTTCTTTTTTTAAATACAAAGAATATCTAAATGCACTAGATACAGAGGTAGAAATAAAATGTTTTTTTTTTATATAAAAAATTTTATTTATTTATATTTAATATCTAATAAGTTAATAAACATTATTAAAAAAAAGTAAACAAAAAAGAATATTAAACATTTAATTTGATAACCATAAAAACATTTTTTGTAGTTCATTCATATTTTTTATTAAACCATGGACACAATTTACAATATTATAGTAGTACTTAAAGCTAGATAACTTGCTATATTAATTCCACTATTAATTATAGTCAGTTACAAATTGCTGTTTTTACATATAAATAAATTGTACGAGCTCTGTTAAGAGGACATTACTGAACAAATGAGTTATGTTTTAGAAAATGGCAGGCTAGAATAGACTGAAGTACAAATTATTTTGAGGTTTATTTTTTGAGAACCATTTTTTTTTTGTAAGCTTTTATATTCATTTTATTATTAGTAAAATCATTTTTAGCTGTCAGTCACAAGCATAATACCAAATTCCGATTCGGAATACAGCTTAGAAATTGAATTAGCTCATGAAATAGTACCGTCAATGTGTACTCATGTTGTGTCACCTTCTAAAATAGAAGTGAAAATGAGAAAGAAAGAGGGACTGAGATGGAATTTATTAGAGGGAGAGGGCAAAGAGGAAAAACTCAAGGCCATACCACAAGGTGAAATTGACTAAATATTCTTGTTATGAGTTAAAACAGTTTGTTCGTTTTTTCTATGGAATGTCATTCTCCAAGGATTTTATTCTTAAATCAAAATTTAAATTCAAATTATTCATATTATAATGATTACAAATTTTTATTGAACACATGATGTCTACTAGTCTACTACCGGTTTGGAAAGAAGAAGCCTCTGACCTGAGAAGAATTAGGAACTCGGCGGGCTTGTATTTTTTTTTCTAATCATTTCTTATTTTAGAAATTAAAACTTGTAACACTTTAATAATTTATTACATAAAAGATAATAAACAGATAGACATACTTTCATATTTATAAAATAAAGAAGACAAACTGTTTGAAAAATAATCATTATGTTACATATATTTCAGCGGTTATTGATGCTTCCGGACCTCAAAAACCACCGAAACTATTCAAAAAAGACTGGGATAAAATAGAAAAAGACATTAAAAAAATGGTAAGTGGTCTTTACATTTTGTTTTCTTCATATCAAAAAACTCGAATTATAAGGATTAAATTAGGCAGAGAGGTAGTTTATGGTTAGTAGACACCCACTAAGAACGTTTTTAACAACATGGTCCGATTAAGGAGGTGTAAGGGGTCTCGCAAGTTTGTATGAAAGTCCCTAATTTTTTGTGCTACAAGCTTTAAATTTGGCAGGTAGCACCTAGAAATCCAATGGCTATCATCGAATAGCAGTCTTAAGAGCCTTTAAAAAGCATTTCAATTGATTAGTGGAGTTAAATTCTTATTTCTCATGTGGAAATATCATTTGTAATGAAAATAACATTTGTACAGGAACTATACTATAAAATTATACTATAGTAACTATATTATAGTTGTAAAAGATATATGGAATCAACCCTACATTGAGTAATAACTTGGAAACAAGATGGAAGAGCAGGATTCAGAGTTAGATTGTCTTTTGTTTTGTGGACCAATAAAAAATTGAAAAAACCGTACGTGTGCGAGTCCGACTCGCACTTTGCCAGTTTTTTTATAATTTTTTTATAGTTTATTTATAATTTTTTTTATTAATTAAAAAAAAATTTTTTTTAATTTAAAAAGATGAAAATGGAAATGCGGCAATTTCCATTTTCATCTTTTTAAAGTGTCTTTATTTTTATTGTTTGTTTTAGGAAGAAGAAGAAAAACCGGAAGGTGACGCAGCTCTCAATGCATTATTCCAAAAAATATATGGCGAAGGTTCGGATGAAGTTAGAAGAGCTATGAATAAAAGCTTTGTAAGTTGATCTGTACATAATTCCTTTTTAAATTTACTGCGACAAAGCAGAGCAAGAACAAGCGTAATTGTTAGACATATAATAATTTTCGCGGTGGTGTAGGTCCTGGGTTCGAGTCCCGGGTCAGGTCAAGTTTAGTTATTGGGACTTTCTGTGTAGTAAGCCTCAGTAACAGCCCGGAGTTGGGAAGTTGGGTTATTTATATGTACTTATTTGTATGATTTTTTGATATTTATTCTGTTTCTGTACCTAAATAAGTTAAATGAATAATAATATTTGCAGTTGGAGTCCGGAGGCACAGTGCTAAGTACTAACTGGAAAGAAGTGGCCAAAGATAAAGTTGATGTGAAACCACCAGATGGCTTAGAATTTAAGAAGTGGGATTAATTTTATAATTGAATGCTAAATGTTGTGCTTATGATTTCTGTACATTTATAACTACCTTCTTAAAATATATGTCTTAAATGTTTTGTTTTTTTTTATTTAGTGTCCTCTAGTAGGCCTCACTAATAGCAGGCCTGCTTTCAAGTTATTTTTTAAATAAAGTTACTAAAGTTATTCATTCTTAATAAAAAATAATTCTTATAGAAATAATAACTATTATTACCTACTTGGGTTTGTTTCTAGATTCGTTTCAACGAATTTCTCAGAAATGACATATTATGTATTTTCCTTTAAGTAAAAATTAAAAAGTATCTTTTATATTAACCCAAATAACCATCATCATAGCAAACTTCATCAAAATCTTTTCAGTGGTCTTCTCATAGAGAAAAGTAATATTATCATATTAGTATCACAGACAGATAAAATATATTATAAAGAATATTATTTTAATAAGAATATTCAAATGAAACTATATTTTCGGATTTTGTCGCGGATTTATTATGATTTTTGGTTCCCGACGTTTCGAATGCTTTACAGCAATCATGGTCACGGGAGAGACTAAGGTATTAGACGTCTCAGGGGGTTATATACTTGTTACAGACAGTGCCTACTGCCTACCCACAATTTTTTACAAATATTCAAAATGATAGACTATAAAATTATACATTTCAATTCTATACTTTTAAGATTTTAAAATTTTAAATTATATTATAAATATGGCAATATTATTAACTTATTTTTAGCTACTATAATTATAATTATTATAATTTTCTAATATTTGTTAAAATAATATTAAGTAGTGTTGCTATTATTAAAATATGTATAATGTGTTATATTAAAATATAAATTATTAAAGCAATATTAAACTTTCATATATTATAAATTAAAGATTAATAGTTAAAAACAACTTGAGTTTTGATAATTATTTTAAGTTAATTATTAAGCAACACCACTGCAAACTAAATCATTTTTAAATTTGATAATATAATATTAAACAAATCTAACTATGCTCAATCCACATAGACCTCTTTAAGTTCTTTTGAATTATAACTTTTAAACTATAAAATGAGTTAATGTCATTTAGTATGTCAGTTGGTATGTCCGTCTGAAGTTATTATAGGGATTAGAGACTATATTAAAGAGTTAAATTGTTGTCAGTCTGAAGCTACTACCGGTTCGGAATGCAACTGATACTGAGAAGAACCGGCAAGAAACTCAGCTCTTGCTTTTTTCAAAATAATATGTTTACAATTTCAATATTATCAATATCAAAAATATATAAGTTTACCTAAGTTTACAATATTGCAATACAATAATTAATATATATAATTAATCCTCACTACTATCATTAAGATCTACACAGTATGAGCTAACTACATCTGGCTGTCTATTATGACTAATTTTATTAGATGATTTTATTATATTAATGACAGGATCCCAAGATGATGGTAGTACCCAGCCGTCCTCTCTATTAAAGTTAGGATGTTTTTTAATTTCAATTGCTTCGCGAATCATTCTTGGTCTATAACGAGTTTCTTTATGAGTATGTAGATGACACTTTCACAATATTACCAACTGACAAAATAACTGTATTCTTAGAACACCTTAATTCTATAAATCCTAAAATACAATTTACAATGGAATTAGAATCGAACAATACATTAGCTTTCTTAGATGTTTTAATTAAACGTAAACTAGATAACACCTTGAGTCATACTGTGTATAGAAAGAAGACCCATACTGATAGGTACCTGAATGGTGAATCTCACCACCACCCTTCACAGTTAGCTACCGTGGGAAAATCTTTGTTTCAGAGGGCACAAGGGATCTGTGACGAGCAACACCTAGCGGGAGAACTGCAACATGTCAAGCAGGTTCTGCGAGACAACAAGCTGCAAGTGCCACGCCTGCGTCACAGTGAACGAGTGAAACCAGCCACAGTCGAGCGCGTACCTGCAGTTCTGCCTTACATGAGAGGTGTCACTGACAAGATTGGCTACATCCTAAAGCGTGCTTCTATCAAAACATACTTCAAGCCGCCCAAGAAAATTAGTCAATTCTTACCATCAGTCAAGTGCCATATACCCCTCCAAGATGCAGGAGTATACAAGCTTGATTGTGACTGTGGACTCTCTTATATCGGCCAAACAAAGAGATCCATTAGAACCAGGATCAAAGAACACATAGCTGATGTGAAACACCGTCGCAATGCAACATCTGCTGTCTGTAAACATAGTCAGGATCGCCCCAACCACTATATTCGCTTTGATAATCCTCAAATACTCGCGAAAGAAACTCGTTATAGACCAAGAATGATTCGCGAAGCAATTGAAATTAAAAAACATCCTAACTTTAATAGAGAGGACGGCTGGGTACTACCATCATCTTGGGATCCTGTCATTAATATAATAAAATCATCTAATAAAATTAGTCATAATAGACAGCCAGATGTAGTTAGCTCATACTGTGTAGATCTTAATGATAGTAGTGAGGATTAATTATATATATTAATTATTGTATTGCAATATTGTAAACTTAGGTAAACTTATATATTTTTGATATTGATAATATTGAAATTGTAAACATATTATTTTGAAAAAAGCAAGAGCTGAGTTTCTTGCCGGTTCTTCTCAGTATCAGTTGCATTCCGAACCGGTAGTAGCTTCAGACTGACAACAATTTAACTCTTTAATATAGTCTCAAATCCCTATAATAACTTCAGACGGACATACCAACTGACATACTAAATGACATTAACTCATTTTATAGTTTAAAAGTTATAATTCAAAAGAACTTAAAGAGGTCTATGTGGATTGAGCATAGTTAGATTTGTTTAATATTATATTATCAAATTTAAAAATGATTTAGTTTGCAGTGGTGTTGCTTAATAATTAACTTAAAATAATTATCAAAACTCAAGTTGTTTTTAACTATTAATCTTTAATTTATAATATATGAAAGTTTAATATTGCTTTAATAATTTATATTTTAATATAACACATTATACATATTTTAATAATAGCAACACTACTTAATATTATTTTAACAAATATTAGAAAATTATAATAATTATAATTATAGTAGCTAAAAATAAGTTAATAATATTGCCATATTTATAATATAATTTAAAATTTTAAAATCTTAAAAGTATAGAATTGAAATGTATAATTTTATAGTCTATCATTTTGAATATTTGTAAAAAATTGTGGGTAGGCACTGTCTGTAACAAGTATATAACCCCCTGAGACGTCTAATACCTTAGTCTCTGCCGTGACCATGATTGCTGTAAAGCATTCGAAACGTCGGGAACCAAAAATCATAATAAATCCGCGACAAAATCCGAAAATATAGTTTCATTTATAATGTCAAACATTCGCGTAAACCTAAGAAAGTATTATAAGAATATTCAAATAATAATAATGAATCTGAATAAGTCAGAATTTTATTATACATAAGTATAGATTACATTTTTTGTTTGAAGTTATGTTGAAAAGTATACAAATAAGACTATGTATTAAAATTAATTAATTTTATTGCTTTGACTAGGAAATATCACTCACAATGTGTCTTAAATCTAAAGCTGAGTTAAACTTACTCTCTAAATCAAGAAATCGCATATAAATTACACTAATAAATGGAGATTTCCCGACGCTTATCAGCCGTGTAGATAAATAAAATTGATTTGTTTGATTTGCCAAAATAAGTACTTTTTACTAAATTTAATGTGGTTCTAAAAGAAAAAATACAATTTTTAATTTTTTGTCTGTCTGTCTGTTCATCCCATATTGCAATGTTTAAAGCTTTGATATATTTATCTCTTTCTTTCTTTTTTATTAAGAATAATAACGACTCAATAATTAAGTTGGTTTCTTGAACAATTTATCTTGAGATTTTGAGGTATAGGATCTTTCAGAAAACAATTTTTCTCATAGAAAGAGAATAAAAATGTATATTAGTGTATATATTAATCTAAATATTATTTAGATTGTTATTAATCGTTACAAGTGCGTTACTAATGTAATTTATATATGATTTCTTCAAATAGACATTATTTACAAATTAATATCTAAAACATTTAAAAACTGGAAGTAATACAGCAGCTAAAAGATTAATTTTTATGACATTGACAATTGACAACCGAAAAAGTTTGAAATAACGTTCAAAATTCAATTTAAAAAAAAAAACAGATTATTTTTACATTGATCACACTCTCGGCTAACATCAAACTAAATTAAATATGTATAGTTTTTAAATACTACGTCTAAATCACAGACCCTAGTAGTTATATGTCTGTGGTCTAAATAAAATTATATATTTTATCACACAAAAATTTATATTTTAACTAATTTATTTAGCAAAAAAGTAATAGAAATTAAATACTTACATTTAACTCTACACTAAACATAAATGTACTTAAAATTAACACCTACATAGTAATATCCCATATTAAATAAATGAGCAAGACACGATACTTTTAATCTGCAATCGGACAAAACCTGCAATATTCGAAGATATTATAAGTGATAAAGTTTACCCATTTATAATTTCGCAGACCTTATAAAATTAAAGTTCCCTGCTTGAAATTATTTTTTATCTACTTATATTTAGGCGCACGCTTGGATAACCGAGTGATGCGGGTTCACATTCGGATCTCGCACCTCTGATAATATTTTCATGTGCGAATCATTTCTATCATGATTACTTGTCTTTCGGCGAAGGAATACAATGTGAAGAGACTTCCATATTTGAGAAAATCTAGTTAAAAACCTAAAAAAACCTAGTTTTCGAATAACTTGTAAAGATCGCCAACAGGCACTAGGCCAGCGCAGTGGACTATACCTTGACCCTCTCTTACTGAGGGAGGTCCACCCCAGCAGTGGGACGTTAAAATGGGCTGACAAAATTATTAAGGCAGTTGCCATTGTATATTAAAATTGGAATGGCTAGCTTTATCGTACATAACAATAATAGTATTTCAGAGATTATGAAACTTTTAACCAATTTTCAAAATTACGTTTCTTGGTATTGCATAATATCCACAATCCACAAAAATAATATTTAATACAATGAAGTCATTTACAATTTTACAAAATAAAAAAAAAAAAAATTGTATTAAATTCAATTTATCACAAAATGTTTTTTTTAATTTAGTTATCCAAACAGAACTTGGCCGTATAAAAGTACAAACTTAGTAAACCTTTTATTTATTTTTCCATTATTTTATTATTCATCCCCGAGTAGGCACAGTAAATATATCAACTGGTGCTCTCACATAACTTTTTTCACGCCCTTCGTGTATCGTGCTCATTTCTCCTGAACCAGACTGCAAAGTCCGAAGTGATGTTTTACGCCCGTTTGTTTGTATTTCCGCTGTTTCTGTTAGAATAAAGAAAATGATTATATTATAATATAGTAAGAAAATGTATAATTCCTAAATAGATCGCCCAGAAAACTTTAATAAAATACCCGTCTATGAGAGGTGCGAAAAGGTTTTTTGGTTACCTACTGTTTAAAAGTTATATTCTCAACGAATATATCTTTAATGGCCAATTTACACTATTTTATGTACTTCTTTTTTAAGAATCCAGGTTAAGGAAGAAAAATATCCTACTCATTCACTTTTTCACAGCTTTTAAATATACTATTTTCTTGTATTACATTAATTATAACATTAAAGTTTTTTATTGAATAAAAATATTTGGCATACCTCCTTCAATAGTCATCGACTTTTTTAATTGCATCGCAACTACACACGGCCCTTTTGCCAGAGACCACATGGGCACATCTCTATTTAATGGCTCTAAAATGTTCCTTTTTGACCTTAAGACTTCTGGTAAATTCATTCCGTTCTCAATATTATCTGTATTTGGTAATTTTTCATCATCTGGCAACCCGTTTGACATTGACATATCGTTTTCCCGCGTTTTCGGTGCAATTTTAGGTTCCACGGTAAATATATCTTTCTCTTCCATTATCGACGGGTTTATGTCTTCAGATGTGTTTGTTTCTGTACTTACTTGTGGTATCAAACTTGCTTTTGATTTAACTGAATCTATTCTTTTCGGTATGCCATTTAATTTTGGCGTTTCGTTTTCTAGTGAAAGTGGAGATGTTGCCATGTATTGATTGTACATGTTACCTATTAGTTCTTCTGTCCGTCTGTGAAATTATTGGAAAAAAGTTACAAGGGAAATAATGATAATGTAAGATTAATAATTGCACATCACTGAAAAGATAACTAATTATATTACCTATATTATACAGAACCAAAAATAAATAAAATTGACTTTTCAATTTGATATAATATATTACCTTGTAAGTGGTATAATAACAGTTTGAGAAGCCCTTTCATTGGGATGATATGCTGTGGGACCAAATCTATCAAGACTTGAACCTCCATTTACCTAAATTAAAAAATATATCTTATAATATCTTGTTACTAATTTTATATTTTTAGAAACTTTAAAATATAGTATAAATATCTTTCAATGAATTGAAAGTTAATTTAATACTTTAATGTTTTAATATGGCAACATTTTATTTAAGGGGAACTTACCTCCATTACACCAATTTGAGTTGTCCGAACATGGTATGGAAAATTTTTGTTTGCAAATACTGGTAATGTCAGTAGCTAAAAAAATACGAAATTTAAGTAAATAAAAATACAAATTTAATATTTCATGTTAATTTAAAATATTATTATTGTGAACTTAAAAAAATCTATATTAAAAAATATAATTATATGGATATGTTTTATTAATATATAAAATGCAACGATAAACTTCGCTTACCAGAAACATAACGTGTCCACTAAATGTTATAAAAAGCAAAACGGCCGTGACTACACTTTCTCGAACCCATTTATCTGTAAACACAATAAAGAATTATTTAAAAAAAATAACAATCCTTTATCTATATCATATAATATTCATATTATATTTACACAAAATTATAGAAATTATCAGTACCTATTGCTTTTTCGTAAATATTTATCTCAATATGGTAACATTTTTGAAGCAAAAGAACACAACACATACCACTAATTAAAGTTTAAAAAAACGTTTAATAGATCAATGTTGCTATCGCATGCATTTATATATACTTCTTATATCCAATAACAGCTGTTATTTAAATTTGAATATCTTATAAATAAATTGTACTGCTATGGAAAAAAAAGTTTTAGTATAAATAAAACCTTTATAAGCATAATTCAAAATTAAAAATAATATTTTTTTATTTACTCACCAATATAGGAGTTAGCAGTCAATATAAATAACGGTCCTGCATAAAACCATAACGTGCCACAGATGAAAAAAGGGCAGTAGAACATATTCTAGAATCAAAAAAATATTAAAAAAAATTAAATATTTCTTCTTATTATTCACTAATTTACACTGCAACGCTGCAACAAATTTAGTCTGGAGGCTGGATTATCACATAAGCTACTGTTAGATTAGAGTCGGTAATGGCAGCCCAATGGTAACGCGCTCGTTTGGAAAACCGAGTGAAGCGGGTTCAAATCTGGGTCTCGCACCTCTGATATTAATTTCATGTGCGAATCATTTCCAATATGAACATACCTTGTCTTACGGTGAAGGAAAACATTGTGAGGAAACCTGCGTTTCTGAGAGAATCTAAAAAAATTTTCAACTTGTCCAACGTGGTAGACTAGGGCCTGATTTTTCTTATAGAAAGGATGCCCATGGCCAGCAGAAGGATGATATAAAGGCCTATATATAAGTAATTTATATTACTATTAAAGTTGCTAGTTATCATAAAATATATACTTCACCTTTTCAGGATACTTCTTAACAGTGAAAAATGTGGAGTACGCAAAAGCACACCACGCCGTGATCCGTAACATAATAAGTCCATATCCCGCGGGGCTCTCGTATAGGTATAATACTTCACCGGGATCGAATGCCTTTAATAGATTTGCATAAATTAGCTCTGTTTTTAATGATGATAATAAGATAGATGTAGCACTTATTGTGATGAAAATTTAATTGAAGTTTGTATTAAATATATTTTGACAGATGTGCATATAACATACGCATACTATAGGTATATTTTTTTCTAATTATTTTGTAAATTGGGTTTGTACCTTTATAAATAAATAAATAAAGATTATTATAAGAGCGGGATTTAAGCTGAGTAAACTTAATTCTTTGGAAATGATATAATATTCGATGATCGATTGATATTATAATAGTTATTTCTATATGTTTTCGGCTTAGTATTAGCGATAATAATAACTTCAGGGGAGGTCAAGATGGGATAATTTGAATTTACTCAAGCGCGAATATTTTGATCGTCTGTCCTATACAGAGGAATTATATGGTAAAGGCACTCAACAGATTGCAAGCATTCTGTTGAGTGTTTCATCACATTCGGAAGCAGTTAATTTAAATTATAAACATTATCATGTAAAAAAATATTTTATAAAAATGATAATACTTACTCTAGCTTGATAAACAAACAAGCCCACATAAGCCAGTACGTAACAACACATAAATATCGTCAATTTTACTGTGAAGCCCACTTTGAGTCTCCCTCGGGTGATGGTGTAGCCTTTCGCCATTAAGATGAGAAGGAGAAGAAATGTCATTTCGGAAATGCCGCAGAAGAATTGACCTTAAATATATAATATTAATTGGCATAGCTGGGCATTAACTCGTTAATCCGTTAATCGTTAATTAACGAAGTTAACATTTTGATTAACGATTAACTTTTAAGTTAACTTAATAAAATGTTAACGAACTCGTTAACTTCCGTTACATTTTCTCAAGTCCGTTAATCGTTAATCCAGTACCTACTATTTACCAAGACCGCGCTGCGCCATACCGCCGCGGACGTGTAAAACACTGGCATGTAAGTTCGGGAAAGTCGGGTAAGTATTGTCGGTGCGTGTTAGTGAGAAAAAACCAAAGCCTACGTGCTGGATGCCCAAGAAGCATCTAAATGACGCCAGTCTGAAAGTAATAACGCCGTGTGGGCCTCTTGACCCAGTGAAACACGTACGTAAACAGCTAGATGCCTAACCCCAGCGACTGGACGTTCCCTTCGCTCACGCTCACTCCCCCGAAACTGGTAGGTACTCGAGAATCTCCCTCCAGAAACGTGGCCATCATAAAGGACTCCGTAAGTCATCTCCGTATCACCCTCACTCCCAGGACCCATTGCCCACAAGTAGACGTTTCGGGATGCCTTACGTGGGCCATGGAAAAGGGGGCCTCCGTTTTAAAGATGTAGACACTCTGACCCAGCATACAAACCCGGTTGACGACCAGATTTGTGCCGACTGTGGCTAATCGTAAAGCGTGCGCGCACTTACCTACGCCGATGACACCCAGCCTGGGAAGAAGCGGATATCACCAGAGCCAGACATAACCAAGGTTCCATAGAACCGGGCATAAAACCGCCGTCGACCGATATTGAGACAGTAAGCCACCAATACCCGCCGGAGATAGCGAAGTGCCTCTCGAAGAGTCCCAAATGGCAGGGTATTGAAGGCATTGAACTGAGCCTCTAAAAAGCCCTGCCTCACTACCTCGAAAAGCTAAGTAACTTTAAGTTCCAGAACCCAAACCAACTGATTTTATAAGTAAATATAAAAATTAGCGCAATGATATAAAAATTGCAATTTTAATCACGTGTTAACGGATTAACTATTAACGTTAACTTGCGTTAAATCTTCCCAAATGTAACGCTTTAACGTTTAACGAAGTTAACTTTTATAAGTAACGGATTAGCGATTAACGAGTTAATTATTTGTTTAACGGTGCCCAGCTATGTTAATTGGTCTCATATAACTATTAATGTTCTTGGTTTTTCTTTATAGGCCGGTCTAATTTGCCTGTGATTTTATAGAAGTTGAGTAATCCTTTGGTGATATTGTATATTCTATAAGGCGTCTAAGTAAATTATAGCAACTATCGCATCTCCAATATTATATTGATAATACTACGCCAGAAATGAGTTCAGCAAACTTTCAATGCAATCTGGTGAATGGACTGAGTATACTGCAACGCTACAAACACAAAAGTAATGTTTCTAGGATCATAAATTATCTTTAGCCTGCAACTTCACTCTCGTATTTGTTTTATATAGTTCTTAGCTCTTTAATGATATAACTCCTTAATTATATATGTATAATCATATAGCGCGATGAGACATAGCCCATACGCTCCAAAATCGTAGGGTATAAAATTGAAAATTATTTGGAAGCGATCTGACATTTTGGGACCGAAATTTCTTCAAACAAACAAGCATTACGTCTTTTATTAATATAGCACACATACCTGTCACCCTCATACTAGGGTTGCCCACACCATTAGATGCGTATCGAATCCCAGCGAGACTTTGCAACATGACTCCCATATGTTGCGCTACAAGCGACATTAGAAACAATTTGTACGTAGAATGTAGGAGATGCCGGGATTTGAGCTCTACACTGCACATCACTACTGCGACCAACACTATTACGTAGGCGAAAGTATATGCTAGAACGATTGGTAATACATCTGAAATGCAATTATTTTATGAAGTAATGGCGTTAATGAGAAATACGTTGATTCAAGGGGGATATGAACTATGGAGTACAATACGCAACTTTTCAGTTTGGTATTCTTCGAATTATAGTTTAATTACGAACTTTTCCATTCCTTTAAGACAAGTGGTAGTCATGACAGCAAAAATGTTTCACACATAAAATTATTAAAGATGAAAGACCTGGGGTTCAAACCTTTTAGATAAATTACATTCGAAAATCATAGGAATCGGTTGGAAATTATTTCTAATTTTTTTTAACATGTAATTATAACGTACTATAATTTTTAATAGGAATAGAAAATTAAATAAATTGCTAATCCTTACTCATCGTGACAATATAGCTTATAAATTATAATATAGTTTAATTACATTGGCACCCAATGTGGGACCATTATAATTTATGTTATTTATAAATTTTTTTTGAAGTTAGAAGTAAATAATTAAATTTGAAACTCACAAAATTCATCAGCTGAGAAGTGTTCATGCCAAAAGTCTCCGTTAGGTCCATTAGTCATTAGGAATTTATATCGGACATCCAAACCCTGTAAAATTGTTAGACTACTGTAAAACATGGCGAACATCATTCACTATCTACCTATGTAGAAGTAATATAGCTCTAATAATAAATCTTTGAAATAAATATGTGACACGCGAACAGACGAACATGACAAAGTTTAGGGAATAAAAGTTACGGAATGAAGTGATTATCTATTGTATAAAACGTAAGTTATAACGATATTTATAAAAATCTATTGAAAGAAATATAGATTAAAACAAATAAAAGATATGTCAAAATAAATGAAAGATACCTTGGGGCTATCGCAGTTACTGATGGCTATAAACCACCATCTCTCTCTCGCTGATCGGAACCTTCTAGAATTGTGGCATGTCACAACAAATCTAACTTTCTCACTATTAGGGCTTTCCCCACTTTGCTTGGACTCAGAATAAAGTCTTCGGCGATGGTAGCGCTCTAACAATTCAAATGTTGAGCGTTTTATTTTATGCTAAAAGATTTTTAAGATCAAATTAGGTATAATTAAATCAAAATCAAATTAAATATTATAACTTTTGAGATTGTAAAATTTATTGAAATTAAATACCATATTTATCACCAAGATATAAATTGAAAAACAAATATATTAAGAACCTACCCCACTTCCATTGTAATTTTGAAATAATAATTCAACGTCCTTTAAATTTTCCCGTTTACTGAAATTTTTTTCAGGCCCAATATTTTCCCATAGTTCATCATCTGGTAACACTGTAGTGCTAGAATTCCAATAATCAGTTGGCAATAATTCGTACCATGTGGTAGAACTTGTATCAAAAATGGTAGTTATTGGTTTCAGTGTGGTAGTTTTTAGGAATTGATCATAATATGCCGGATCTGAGGGTAGATCTAATTTTGTTATATTTGAAACATTTTTCGGTTTCGTTGTTACATTTGTTTTTGAAGATTTTGGTGCAGCAGTTGTACTGAAAAGAAATTCAAGTGTAAATTCACATCGAAATCAAGTTTTGAAACTAGATTGGCATATTTTTTTACGAGGAATGTCTGTTAGAGGGCTAAGAGAAACAGAGGCTACTCATACTAGTATTATACTACTTATGCTTTATATGTTGGGACATGATTACACACAGTGCCATCCAGTTCCGTGTTAAGCTACGAAGCTTGTGTTACAGATACCAGATAGTTGATATACTACATATATAAGTTTTAAATACATACATAATATAAATATAAACACCCATGACTGGAGTACAAACATTCGAGTTTAACGAACGAATGAATGCCCCCAGTGGGAATCGAACCCGCGACCGCTGGCGCAAGAAAGTAGGATCACTACAAACTGCGCTAAAACGTGTCGTCATTTATACTGTGGAAGATTATCCTATTCTCACGGAAAATCTATTTCATACAAACCGTTACATATTTTACCAATATGAACCTAATTATTAATTTGTCTACCTTTTTGCTGCTGGCAACTTCTTATTTGCTTGAGAAAGAACGCAGCCAGAATATTCAGTATCCGGATACCAGTGAGACAGTTTTATCATTTGGTTTTGCCCTTTATTTAACACCGCTTCACGTTCCTTGCAAGTCTGAAAAATGAAAAATAATGGTTTAATTGTTAAAATTATGTTTGCTTATTATAACTATAATTAAAAATTATTTAGTAGTTTAATTTGATCTATCTTAGGAAGACCGTAAACATGAACATAATTTAGTAGCGTACATAGTACCTACTTATATATGAACTGCCAACTGGGCAGTCTATCCAAATCTAATCATAGGGTCACCCTTAAAGAAGCAAGGGAAAAAGGTACAGGTAGGTCTTTTTTTGCCTTTCCAAGTCTTATTTGGACAAACTAACACATTATTAGGACAGCAGATGCAGGTGCGATTGTGTTTTAGAGGATAGTACTGGTTTTTTAACTGTTGAGTGTAATGAATTTTCCAATCGAAAAATAAAACACAATCGATTACCCGGGTGTCATTAAAACTAGCAACACCATTGCGGGTGTCGACTCTAGCAAGATTCACAGTTACTACTTACTGACTAACTAACTTATTTCTGAAGAAACTAAGTATACCTTACTACTGTGGTACACAGCCGGCCACTGGCTGTCGTCGTCGTAGTACAACAACAAGTTGGGTGTGCCAATATCTCTCTCGAATTCTATTAAATATTCGAACTGGCCTTCCAGCGACAGAAAACAGAAACGAGCTAAAAACGCCCAATTCTGGAAAAGTAAATGCACTTCAGATTAATGCCCGTATTTTAACCAACTTCAAACATTTATAGGTTTCGCCATCAAGTTTGTACTTACAAAAACAAAAAATAATAATAATAACGTTTGACTACATAATATCTATTATTTATAATCTATAAAATAATTTCTTTAATCGTCTCTTCTAAATCTTTGATTTTCTTTATTTGCAAATCAATGTTTCTCAAAATTACAGCAATAGATAAATATTATTAAGCATATTATTGCGTCATACAAAAATTAAACTATCGTGATTTTACTTCTAAATTAACAATAATTATAATAAAAAAAAATTGTATGCCGAAACCCGGGATTGAACCGGGGACCTTTAGATCTTCAGTCTAACGCTCTCCCAACTGAGCTATTTCGGCTATGACCAAGTTGACATACCATACATACATAGCCTACCACAATATAAAAAAAATAATTAAGCTTTAAATTTATCACTTATTTGTTTTGGTTTTTCTCCACAGAAATATCTGATAAGATAGCTTATTTAAAACTAAGTGTTTTATTATATACAACGAGATGTGTGAGTGAGATTTAATCACGCTATTAGTAATTCTCAATTCAACAGTTACTACTGTGACCCCGATTCGCATGAACGTCTAAAAAGGGTTCCGTACCTACGTGACAAGGGTTACAGGGTTTTAAAGTTTTATTAGAAAATATTATTTATTATACTGTAGCTCTGAGAAAAGTGTCTAGATTTTAAATCAAAGCACAAAATACTCGTATATAAAACATAGGGCCGTGCCCTGTCTGTCGGTCTGTCTGTCCACGATAAACTCAAAAACTACAAAATGTATCTTTATACAGTTTTTGCTAATAGATCGAGTGATTTATAAGAAAGTTTTGGGTGTTAATAAGGGTTTTGTATTAATTCACTGAAATATGAAGATGCCGGAAAACATCATGTCGACATTAACTAATAAAGTTATATGAAGTATAAAGAAACAATGTATTATGTGTCACAAAATTATTATTCCTCTTCAAAATATCTTCATACTAAACTGTAGCTACGTTATATATACATGTACCTCATTACAACGTTATAAGTATACAACAGTCACACCCGAGTGAAACGTGGGTAAGCCACTAGTACCTAAATAATAAATATACGTATATTAACTATAGCGCCTCAATCTCGCTTCGCTCGGGTCCGTCCCTAGGTAACTCATCCCATTCAAATTTTCATCCCCTATTTTAACCACTTACAGCCCTTTTTCGCCTTGAAAAGTTCAGTAGTTTTCGCGTGAAAGCGCGACAGACAGAAAGACAGATAGAGTTATTTTAGCATTTATAATATAAATATTAGTAAGGATGTTTTAGTCTTACCTCTTTCGTATCTACCCTCCCTTCTACCCACTTCCCCTGTACGCTTGTTGCCATCACAATGAGAATCAAAACCGTTGTTAGGACCATATTGATACAACATTTTATTGTTAGGGACGCTTTTGATGCTAGAAATAAAAATATCTATATGTACCTATAGTAAGTATTATGTGAAAGAAAAAGAAATATGAGTTCCTAGCTAAAAATAATATTTTTTTTCGAATGAGTCGTAAAGTATATTATATATTGTGTTAATTGAATTAATAAATTGTCACTATTTCAAACGGCCAAACGATGTTAAATTTTTATTAGAAGAATCACGTAAATCAGATTATTAATCTCAGAATAATCGGTGTACATACATAAAAAATACCAATCGAATTAAGAACCTCCTCCTTTTTGAAGTCGGTTAAACATAAGACAACAATATTTGAAAGAACAGCCTTTGACTGTTTCCTAACACACGTTCAATTATTCGTTAACTTTATGGAATCTGATGATGAAGCCAATACCCATGGACTATGGTGGTATGGATTTATAGTGGAACTCTTTCTTGTGAATATCTTTAAGTTTAGACTCATTTAATTGATATAGACGAGCTCCATGTACATGACATTCGGTCAAGTTTAACAGTCACTTTTATTGATCAAGTTAAAATAATGCTTAAGTAAAACAGCTATAATATTTTATGATTTTTATTTTTTCCACATAAAAATATTGTATATTTAAACTTTGCTTTTAAAGAGAAGATCAGGTCATAAAATAAGACTTAAAAAATATTGTGTTTGTCTATAATAAAAGTAATAAAGAAACTAAACAAAATAACAAACGAATTGAGAACCTCCTTTTTGAAGTCGGTTAAAAATATATATTTAAAACTAAATGTAGTGTCTATATACAAACTCTTAAAAGTGCTACGTGCTAAAAGGACCAAATTCCAAAACTAATTGGTCTAGCATTGATTTAGTCGGATGGAACAAAATAACCTTTCGATATAATATATATACATAATATTAAATAGCAAATTATTTTAATTCCATTGAATGACAACATAATTAAACAACACACGCTCAAGTATTAAATTAAAAGTATAAAATTTAATTTATTAAATTAATTTTCGTTTAATCCTAGATTTATTTTACTTTAAGTATTAAATAAAGTTAAAAACTTACCTATTTCATTTTAAATATACTTTATACAAAATATTATTAGTAATATCAACGCTTATAGAGACTCTTGTTTTGAAGAGCTTGTTGTGATATTCGTTTCCATGGTAACGCGTCATATATGCGTTTTTATAATTTATTTACCGGGTGTAAAGATATAATTATAATCAATAAACTATGTAACTTAATTTTAATAAATATATTTTAGGAGTAAATAATACGTTAGAATCGTATAACTACATAGTATAACACAAAGTCGCTTCCCGCTGTCTGTCTGTCCCTATGTATGCTTAGATCTTTAAAACTACGCAAATTTTGATGCGGTTTTTTTATTAGATAGTGATTTAAGGGGAAGGTTTATATGTATAATTTGACGACTCGTTTGGCTCAGTTGGCAGTGACCCTACTTTCTGCGCCAGCGGTCGCGGGTTCGAGTCCCGCTGGGGGCATTCATTTCTTGAGCACGAATGTTTGTTCTTTAGTCATGGGTGTTAATATTTATATTATGTATGTATTTAAAGTTTATATGTGTATACTACACATCTGCTATCTGGTATCCGTAACACAAGCCTCGTAGCTTACCACGGAACTAGATGGCGCGATGCTGCCACAGACAGTCAGACAAACCAAAACTTTACGAATAATAGATTCGGCCTCAGTATCGATAGTTTTAAATATAATTCAAAGTCAAATTCAAACTAGTTTATTCAGCATAAAATTATTAAAATGTCTTGAGTCTACTATCAGTTCCAAAGGAAGAAGGCTCTAGACTAATATTTTTTTTTATCTATTCTTTTTACATTTCATAAAAAATATCTAATACATAGATTCGACTAATCATTTTAATATAATATGTATAGATTAGTCTCCTCAGGGTAGCCTAATTCCCTAGAGGACGCGTCCCCAGGTGGCGGATAGGGGAAAGCTCTTTGGAGGGTCAAACTTCCATAGGGTAGGAGGGAAATAAAATACCTCCCGCGGACCACAAGGCCGGAGAAGGATACTCCGTCATCAAACCCCTGCCCCGTGCTTCTCAGACATATTCAGAGTAGAGGACGTGGGCAGTGCTGCGGGTCTAGACTGGGGCTCGCAGAAGAGTTGGCGGCGGATGAGCTCCTAGTGGGTCAACGGCGGCACTTGCACCCTGAGGATAGGTGACAGTCTTGGCGTCAGGTGGCAACCGGCCGTAAAAATAACAGCCAAAACACAATCTCCTGATACAAATATGAAAGTACAAGACAAAAGGAAAGAGACAAATACTAGGGCGTCCCCCGGAAGCGACGGTCAGAGCTCCTATACGAAACATGTGATAGGTCGCCCGCCAACAACCTGGACTAGAACCATTTCCAAAGATATGACGATGCTCGGCCTAACGCCAGAAATGACTCAAGACCGTAGAATGTGGAAATCGTGTATCAGGAGGGCCGACCCCAAATAGGGAAAGTGCCAGGGGAATGATGATGTATAGATTAGTCCTTTGGATAAATCTCTAAGAGTAGAAAATTATGATAAATAATAAATGATAGAAATAAAACAATAATATATTTACAATAATAATTCGTATATTCACATTTACAATAGTACCAAATAACTCTCCTTCTCGCTCTCGCATAGCCGAAACAAGTGAATAAAACACTAATTGGAATTGTTATAATAAAACTTACTGCTATTTGAATAAAACATTATAGTAATTTTTTATACACAAATCATGTATAATAAAAAAAAACAAACATTACATTTTTATGACATTTTTTACCTAAAATTAATAACATAGAACTAACTCAACTTAATGTCTAAGTTGCACCAAAATATGAACATCTCTTTATATGAATATTCTTATTATTTAACAACTACAAAATTATCATGTGTTCTGAAACAATGATAGCGGTTCCCAAACTTTAATAAAATAAAACAAAAGCAAACCAAAATAAAAAAAAACCTTTTATATAACAAAACTATTTAATCTCAATTAAGTCATTTCCATTCTATAATATAAAAAAGTTATAATTATCAAACCAAAGTTTATTGAATTAATTTAATAATTTAATTAGAGATGCTAAAGTTTTAAGGTTAAGAACCGCTGCTTTAATGTAAATATAGTCTATATTTTACACATGCTATTAATATTATTATATAAAATTCAATAAAAGGATAACCAGTTCAAACCCGGGCAAGCACCACGGAGTTTTAAATTAAAATACATAAAATAAATGTAAAAATAAAGTAATTATATTTATATATGTTTAAAACAAGGACGCTTTGAAAGAATTACTAAACTACCAGATAAAATCTATTTCCATACATTTACCTATTTTTTAAATTATTTTTTAATAAAGATCTATCAATATTAAAGATGTTTTTTAATCAAAGAAAAATTTAAATCAGAACTTAATATTATACTAAAATTAAGCAGTCTGTGCAACTGAAAAAAAACTACATTTACGAAAATAAAAAAAATCAGTACATGACATAATAAAAATCTCTAGGTTGTACACCAACACATATTCTAAATTCTTAAACTCAGCTTATACAACGCGACAAAGTGCATTGAAATTGATTCAGTACAGTTCTCGAGGCATAAGCTCAGCTTTGTATTTGTGTGAGTGCAGTGTACGGATAGGCGTTGCGAGATTGGTTTAAACCTGTTTTAACTGGTTTTTGATGCGCGGCTATTGGCTTTTAGGTATCACTCACACAAATGCAAAGCTGAGCTTATGCCTCGAGAACTGTACTTACAAATTAAAGTAATAATGGAATTTCAAAGAAAATCTAAATACCATTTTGGCTAGTATTTATTTTATAATATTATTATTTATTGACACTCCCGGAGTGCTTGCAAAGATTTCCTGAACAGCTCTTGCTGTGTACGCGCATGCTTTATCTCCAGTTCAGCCAAATCTATTAAACTGAAATAAAATTGGTAAAAAATATTAAAATATTGGTAAAATTTCAAAAGAAAACAATGAATAAAATTCGAAGAATACTTTTATTTGACGATTATAATTTCAGATTTAGGCCATGGCGGCTAATCTCATTGAGACTGGCCAACTGCAGTAGATATTATAGTGAAGGGCAGACACAAGTGCACTCTCTGTTCCTGTACCAATAACTAAACTTGGCCTGACTCGAACCCAGGACTTTAAGATGTATAACCATACTAAACTTTCACCCATTTAAGGCATGATTTTCAGGATAAAAAGCTATCCTGTGATTTGTCTAGAGTCTCAAACTATTTCCATATTAAATTTCATTAAAAACAGAATAACGAATGATCCATGAAGACATACAGGTAAGACAGATAGATAGACAAAGTTGTTTCACATAAATTATATATAGATGTCAAATCTATACTAATATTATAAAGCTGAAGAGTTTGTTTGCTTGTTTGTTTGTTTGTTTGGTTGAACGCACTAATCTCATCTCTCTCTTTTAAAGTGGTAGTGCCATGCTTGTTACCTTCGGGTAGCAGCCAAATGGGCCGGCACGCCCCGTATAGTTCATTAGTACCACTCTCTCACAGAAGACCGGCGTGAAGTGGCAGCTATGCTGTCGCGTTTCGTCCGGTGAGTGAGAGTCCGGGAGGGCCACTCCCCTTCCCTCCTCCATCTCCCTCCCTCTTCCCATTACCCTCCGTTTTCGTTCCCCTCTCCCTCTTCCCTTCCCCTACCCTCCCTCCTCCCTCCCTCCCCTTCCTGAAAGGCCCCCAACGCATCTGCAAGCCAGGCTTGCAGATGTCCATGGGCGGAGGTGATCACTTCCCATCAGGTGAGCCTCCTGCCCGTTTGCCCCTTTTTTCCATAAAAAAAATCTCAGGAACTACTGGTCTGAATTGAAAAATTTCTTTTTGTGTTGGATAGTCCATTTCTGGAGGAAGGCTCTAGGCTATATCACATCACGCTACGACCAATAGGAGCGGAGTATCAATGAAAAAAGTTGCAAATTCGGGAGGTATCCGGTTTCCAGCCTTTACAACGCGCGCGAAGCCGCGGGAAAGGCTTGTATTAACATAAATCTAAATAAACATTATCTATTTATAGTAAAATTTCGAATCATATCTGTACATTAGTTACATTGAATCGTATTTCGATATTGTCACAGTCACAGACACAGGTGACTGTATCACGAGAAAACCACTGGAGAGATTTTGATCAAATTCGGTTTGGTGATAGATGTTAATCCAGGTCAACACATAGAATACTTTTTACCGCTGGAAAATACATCATTTCCGGGGATAATACCTTTTTCTAAAAGCGGCTACGCGTCTAGTGCGGAAGTCCAATAGTTCCTCCCTCGCACGCGCCGACAGCTGTTCGAAACGAGCGCAAGCATCCGACTGCGCTTGTTCAGCCTAGATAAAAAATATACCAATTATAAATAAAAAAAAGTGCTTGTGTACAAAGTACACATGTCAGAAGTAAAACTTCTTTGGCAAACTAATTTTTAAATCTCGTTTATATTTATACTAAATAACCCCGTCTGAGCTCGTCGAGAGAGGGAGATGGCGCTACGGTCACACCCACGAGTTAGACAGAGTTAGAAATGTCACTGACTCGCGGTGGGCGAGATCTAACTAAGGCTAACTCTTCCCCGTCTCTGAGCGCCTGGTACTATGGACTTTCGAGTTTGAAATCACAACGATTCTAAAGAAGTTTCACTTCATAAATAATCTGTGACATTTTTTATTTTTTATTACGAAATTTACGGCGCACTATTAAATAAGTAATAGGTATAAAAACTGCTTTGATAAATAATAATATATAAGTAAAATAATGTTTAATAATAACTTAACGTTTCTGAGATATTTAAATTAAAAACGATGATACAGCTGAAAATAAAATAAAATAATTTGCAAATATAATATTGCCTTAGAGTTAGACCTGTCACCGTAAAACTGTAAATACCGTTAGATTATATACACTACTATACTATTTAATCTCGCGAGATTGTAAACTGTCGAAAAATTGTGTACCGTAACATACTGAATACAATTTAACGCATTTTTTTCTGTAAATTATAATCTAGTGACAGTTCACAATGCTTTGTTTAAATTTTTATGTAAATATAATATTAAGAATAATAGATTTAAATTATAGACTAACATCTGCTAACTAATTTTTTTCATCTTTCTAATTAAGGTGTTTCTGTAAATGCTAACTGTGCTGTCTTTTGTTGTAGATTTAATAAGGATTTACTTCCCTTATACTTTCATATTTTGAATAAACTTATTGACTCTATGTTACCGACCAATCTCCTTCGTGTCTTCTCCATTCTACGTGACATTGGCGAAATAATCTGTGCTCAACTGGCACGCTTTGAAGCCATTAACAAGAGAATTGAATTGAATTGTAAACCAACTATATTTACAATTTTACGGTGACATATCCAAAAAATAGTTTCCTTACCTCTCATATGACCTTATTAACAGTAACTAAAACGTGAAGCTTCACAGCATAATTTTACTGAATTTAAAAAATTATAAGTAGGTCTTTTACGCGCCAGTATTTAAATTTATTAACTAACAATATGTAAGCAATGCATATATACAGGACGAATTTTTTAACAAAAATCTAGTCACAAAAAATACAAAAAAAAAAAACTCGAGGCCGAGTGAGAAAATAACAAATACAATAAAAACCTTTTTATTAAAAATACTACAGAGGCCGAATCAAAATATAAAACAATTTTTTGTTTGTTATAATAATGTTAGAAAAATTCAACCTGTATATATATTTATATATATATATATATATGTATATATATTTTTATATATATATTTATTATATATATTAATATGTCAGTGCAAATTCTTTAAGCGTGCATTACCTCTTTAACTTCCATCGGCTGGGTGGATTAAATAAAATGGTGATTATTTTATGACATTCATTTGAAAATTTAAAATAAAAAACAACAACAAAAGCTAGACTTACAACAATTTCACAACATTTTATTGTTTTTTTTATTTTTGAATTATATGTAAGTGCTTTGACATGAAGTGTACAATTTCACAATATTTCGTTGTTTTCGTGAACATTTTATTTAGAATATTGTAAAAGTGTTAATAAGTGCTTTGACATGAAGTGTAATTTCAGAACATTCTGTTGTTTTTTGATTTTTTTATTTTGAATTTTATACTAGTTTTAATAAGTGCTTAGATATAAAGTCTACAATATCACAACATTCTGTTGTTTCAGTGTTTTTTTTAATGTTATACAGTATACTAGTTAAAGTGCTTTGTTACATGAAGTGTGTTAATGTGTTGAAAGATTTATTTATAAAATAAACATTATTATATAAAAGTAAGTATATATTATGTTATATACAATACACATACTTTATTATCAACATTTTTATTTTTTTTATATAAATTTTGATCAAATAAAAATGAATTTTTTTGGACATAATTTATTTACAATCTGTGAAATATTGTGACTGTATTTCAAAATTTCGAAACATAGTGAGTTAGTGAGTTTTAGTGATAGTTGTGCTGGAACGTTTATATTGTGTTGAATATTAAAAATGAACATGTTGAAATTCAAAAATTTAAACATTTATGTATTGTCACAAAAACACAGACACACACACACACACACACACATTTTTTTTCTCTTTATTTCTTTGTTTGTTTAGTTGAAACATATTTTTAATACATTGAATACAAATTGTTAGATATGGGAAGGTACAGCCCTAGCTCCTGAAATACAGGGCCTCAAGTCTGCTATTGCAATGGTGTCACAGTTGTCTATCAATGACATCGTAATTGCAACTTTTTGCAATTTTGGTCGTCTACTAATTCAATGGTTTTCCGATGGTGTTTAACTGACACTCCAATGACACATTTGCAAATAATTGGTAGTCCCGTACATAATGACAAGTCAATGTCAATTGGACAGTTACAGATGAAACTCATTTATTTTTGACGTTTTATTTTTTAGATTGCCCTTAAAATTTATCTTTTTGGCCTTTTATGATCATTTTACATAATGCTTAGTCTTTAAAACATAAATAAATAATAATGGCAATACCGATTCCCTTTCAAATGACAAATGACAAGACAATGAAATGTAATGACAAAACATTGTCAATTTAGTAGACTACGAAATTTTGGACCAAAGGTAATTGAATTAAAATTGCATTGTTCTATATTGACAATTCATATAAAATAACAGACTTGAGGCCCAAGTTTCTAGTTCAGGGGCTAGAGCTGTGTGCGATTGTACCAAGGTGTTTGTTTTTAATATGGTTTTTATGGTCCTTTTTTATACTTACGGCGTGAACATCCTTGTTTTTAGAGCGAGATCGTTCCAAATTCCTGTTAGCTGCCTCGTACGCGGCGAGGCACCTGGAAAGAATATATTGTATCAACTTTCAGACATGAAAATAATATAGATAGTGTCACTAAACTAAATATATTTTTAAAATAACATATAATGCTTTAGAACAAATATGAATATTAATAGAATATGGATTGCTATAATAAGTAAACGAAGTTAAAAAAAAAAATAAACACTATTTTGATGAAACTTTACAATTATATAGCTAATATATCAGAATATATAGGCTATAATTTATCAAAGTAAATGTATACTAATATTATAAAGCAGAAGAGTTTGTTTGTTTGTTTGGTTGGTTGAATGTGCTAATCTCAGAAACTACTGGTCCGAATTGAAAAATTCTTTTTGTGTTGGATAGTCCGTTTACCGAGGAAGGCTATAGGCTATTACATTACGCTACGACCAATAGGAGCGGAGTAAAAATGAAAAATGTTGCAACGAGTACGTCAACAACTGCGTTAGTTCTGCGAGGTACCGATAAAGCGCGCGTCTCAGAAAGAATTTGGTTTCCGGTCTTTAGAACGCGAGCGAAGCCGCGGGAAAGGCTAGTTAATTAATTATGAGCATACCTCAGTCGGCGCACCAGTACTGCTTTGGCGGCGTGCGCATCACGCATGTAATACCGCAGGGTATCAGCTAACTTCAAATCTTGGTCTGATGCCATACGACCTTCGATTTTCTGGAAAAAAAAACAACATTTGCCAATTTAATAAAAAAATATTCACATAAACAAGTTATAATCTAAAATATTTCCAAACTTTATGGGAATTTCTGAAAATAATATTACTTTAATATAAGACAAATATAAAATACTAGCGATCCTAGATTTAGCGCGAGCGAAGCCGCGGGATCCGTTAGTTATACATATAAACCTTCCTCTTGAATCACTCTATCTATTAAAAAAACCGCATCAAAATCCGTTGCGTAGTTTTAAAGATCTAAGCATACATAAGGACAGACAGCGGGAAGCGACTTACACATATAGGGATAGACAGACAGTGGGAAGCGACTTTGTTTTATACTACAAGTGTCATATTGAATATATTAGGGTGTGGGTATTTTAATAATAAATCAGTTGGCAACTAGCTCGAGTCGTTTTACTACATGGTGACAGCGGTGGGATATTTAATAAAAGATTTCTTAGGTACAGAAGTTATAAAAACAGTTAAGTAAACGATAAACGTGATAAAAAGAAGATTTAGTATCAAAACAAATAATGGAACACGCTCGGCCGGCAACGGAGTTGCAGATAGAAGGCAGTCTCGCCGCCAGCTCGGGCACAGTAGGCAAAGTGTAGTGCATCCGCTTTATTGCATTATTTAACGGTCGCGGATCTAAGCACACACGTATATCACCGTTTTTTTTCGCTACTAAAACGATAGCATTGACCCATTCAGTCGGATGGTGAACTTTACAAATTACCTCTAGATTTTCCATACGCTTTAATTCATGAAATAACTTATCCCTAAACCCATGAGGTATTTTTCGTTTTACTACAACAAGTATGTATTAAAGACAACTTACTCTACATTTATCAAACGTCTCCGCAGCTCGAACCAAGAACCTCTCAGTGGGCGGTGCCTCCCTCGAAGCGAGTTGAGTGATGCAGGACGATAGCTTTATGTGAGCGTCCGCTACATCTGTATTAAATAATAATGTATATTTGATTATTCTATAAGATATGACATATATATATAATATAAGACTTTTTTGTTATTTAAGTTACGAACTAATATATCCTGGCTAGCACATCCGTGTTAACATATCCGGGCTAGCTTATCCGTGTTAACATATTTGGGCTAGCTTATCCGAGTCAACATATTCGGGCTAGCATATCCGTGCTAACATATCCCGGCTAGCATATCCGTGTTAACATATCCGGGCAAGTATATCCGGGCAAGCATATCCGGGCAAGCATATCCATGAAAAGATATCCGGCTAGCTTATCCATATTAACATATCCGGGCTAGCATATCCGTGTTAACATATCCGGGCTAGCTTATCCGTGTTAACATATTTGGGCTAGCTTATCCGAGTCAACATATTCGGGCTAGCATATCCGTGCTAACATATCCCGGCTAGCATATCCGTGTTAACATATCCGGGCAAGTATATCCGGGCAAGCATATCCGGGCAAGCATATCCATGAAAAGATATCCGGCTAGCTTATCCATATTAACATATCCGGGCTAGCATATCCGTGTTAACATATCCGGGCTAGCTTATCCGTGTTAACATATTTGGGCTAGCATATCCATGTTAACATATCAAGACAAAATTAACTTGTTTGTTAAATTATTTTTTTTATTATTATTTCAAAATAGTGAATATAAAAATATATGTTTGCTATTGGAATGTATGTTATTTAATTTACTTTGATTAATTAATGTAGTAAAATAATTCCAAAACCTAATATATTACCGAAGTACTGAAGCTCTATAGAATTTACGGGAAAGTTATTAATTTTGATTGCAACTGTTTTAGTATAAAAAAAAATTAGAAAAAAACACATTTGCATATTTTTTTTTGTGTTGTTGTTATTTTGCTACTATTACTACCTGTTGTAATTCTTGCATACCCTTATGTTTAGAGGTCATCCTATCCACTTTGGCGACGGCCTCCTTGAGATGTGAATAGTATTCTTGCAAGAAAGCTGTTTCTTGTTCAAAGAAATCGTTCACATCTCTAACCGTTGCACCGAGGTATATCTCATCTGTTGTCGTTGTCATTGAACGGACCTAAAACAATGATTATAGATGAAAACTAGTGTTCATTGGTGATTCAAAAGCTACTACATAAAAAAAATAGGTAAAGCAATCTTTCCCTATTTTTAATATATAATAATAGATGTATAATAATGTTATATAATAATGAATTAATGTTGTTGGCAATAAAGGCTTAATAATAATAATTTTTCTGTTTGACCAAGCATAACTTTATAGTGTAGTTGGATTGAGATTTTAATTTGTATTTCAGCTATTCTTTAAACTTTGATTTAAATTTAAATAAAATACACTCCTAAATTTTCACATACTAAATTATTTAAATACTTTCGATTCCACCTCAAAAAATTTCATTCAGTTTATTTTGACAGTTTTTATATCACGTTTAAAAAGACAGTGGTAGCCCAGCGGTAACACGTCGCTTGGATAACCGAGTGATGCGGGTTCAAATCCGGGTCTCGCACCTCTGATATTTTCATGTGCGAATCATTTATGTCATGATTATCACTTGTCTTACGACGGTGAAGGAAAACATCCTAACAAGTTTTCGAAAGACATGTGAAGTCCGCCAACTCGTACTAGGCCAGCGCGGTGGACTATGGCCTGATCCCCCTCGTACTGAGGGAGGCCCACCTCCAGCAGTGGGACGTTAATAAGGGCTGATGATGATATCACGTTTCAAACTTTATAGTAAAACAAAATCTAGACACATAGGCTACTGTTAACTTCACACTCACCAGTCCACCAATCATTTCCATCTTGCCCCTGGGCTTAGCGCATAGATCCTGGTCGTACTCCAAGAACACTCGCAAGTGAGCATCAGACCTGAACACAGGGTGTGCTGCAAGACGTTGTAGGAACACCTCGTGCATTGCTACTGTCTTCTTGAAAGTGGCCAGATATTCCCTGGTTACAAGAAACATATGTTTAAAATGGTTATAAACATATTTACCAACTGAGCCAAACGACACGTTTGGTAGTGACACTATTTTATGCCAGCGGTCGCGGGTTCGAGTCCCGCGGGGGGCATTCATTTGTTGAGCACGAATGTTTGTTCTCTAGTCATGGGTGTTAATATTTATATTATGTATGTATTTAAAAATTTATATGTGTACTATATCAACTATCTAGTGTCCGTAATACAAGCCTCGTAGCTTACCACGGAACTAGATGGCGCTGTTGTAAAAAATGTCCCAACATATTTATTTATTATTTATTATTATTTATTTTTGGCATCTGATTGCTTAAAGCACGAAATGAAATTGGTGCTGAGGCAAATCTCAATAAATAAAGCTTACTTGGCCTGGCCTAGAAATCGAACCAACAACCTAAAGAGATGCTTACAACTACCTAATAAAGTAACACAGAGTAATGAAACAAAAATATTAAAAAGATAAAAGATAAAGGAGCCCAACAATTTTTTACCGAGCTTTTGGGTGTTAATATAAAAAAGTATAAAGTAAAAAAAAGAAAATAATAACAAGCTATTACATTAAAAATGAAACTATCTTTTATTTTATTACAGTTTAGGGGTACTTTTATATACATCATCAACAATGATGTTTGTCAGAACATGTCATTTTAGTTCAAGAAGTAGAACGGAGAAAGTACTTACTCTTCCAGTTCTTCCTTCATCTTCAGAAACTCTTCTTTAGTTAAAGCACCCTCTCCTTCCCCAAGTCTTTGTAATTTTTCTCTAGACGCATCAAAATCTGGCCTTGGTGGTCCCGGTGGTATCTACATTAAATTGGGTAGCAATTATTTACAAAAATAGAAATCTATCTATATAAACAAAATGATAGAGGTTTGCAGTTGTGCGCACATCACGGATAAACTACTGGATAGATTTCAATGAAACTTTCTAAGTTTTATTTCTTAGACACTTGGCCTTTATCAAAAAAACAAATGATTGCAATATCTTCATTTAATAAAAAGTCATTAAAGTTTCAAGAAACAACGATTTGTGTATGCACTGCGTGTTCAGTGATGTATGTTTCCTTCTCGCAGAGTAGTGGGGCAAGCGGCTTAGCGCACATGCGGAAAACTTTGTTAATATTTCAAGCAACGCAGACAAAGTCGTGGGTATCAACTAGTATAGTATAAAACATTAATAAACCTAATACTTACAATATAACCTGCATACTCTACATTCTCTTCATATCTATCATGTAGCCACACAAACTCTTCATGCTGCCTTACAACAAAGAATTCAGATTTTTGGAACTCTGGCAATGTTGTTTTAGTGTGGACCGTGAACTTTACTTTTTCTTTTTCACTTAATGCATCTGATATATCAACCTGTAAAATTTTAAAATTTCAAGAAATATAAAGCTTTATTATTTCTTAGTAATCTATACTATCTATACTAATATTATAAAGCTCAGGAACTACTGGTTGCACAAATAAATTTGCTTAAAACAATAAGAGGATAAAATTACTGAATTTATTTACATGTAATTAGAGGTACAAGACTTGAGATAGAAATAAATACATTGTTTTAAAACCATACCAATAAGCTATTATCTGCAAGGCAAATGTTTTCACTGGGTTTTTTCTTATCTACTTTGATTTCTCCGCTTGACGGGGGTGATACGGGTGGTGCAGATAGGGGGTCATGATTGTTGTCTTCTACGCAGTCCTTCATGAGAAAAGAAAATTACACAATATCAATTTATTATAGTGATAGTATGAGATGGGAGTATGAGAGATTAATAGAGAGAACTATAATAATATAATAACTTTATAAACAATAACTGTGTACTCATATCCTAATAATATATTTTTCACAAATATTGCTTTGTAAATTGATGAATCATAAAAAAACCTCTATTGTGTTCTAAACGTTATTGTACTGATATCGAAAACAACCTTTTACTAAGCTAATAAAAAGTAGTTACCACGTCACGATTTTACAAAATTTCTTTGTTTTCTTTACAGGTTTCGCAAACATAATATGTAATATGATATGTTATGGCGCTTATAAATCTAGTAATATTAATGAAAAATATGAAAAATCTTTGTTGATAACATTATAATAAAATAAATCAAATAACTTGGAATCCAATAGGAATTTAGGATACGCCCCCCAGTTTTATATAGAAAAGGCCTTAACGAGCAAATATATTTATATATAATCACTGCTTACCATCATTTTGAGTTGATTATTAGTTTAAAAGATTTGCGTGGAACTTAAAATATTATTTAATTATTATTCTTTTTTAATATGAATCGGCTAGAATACGAAAAACAGAAAACAATAATTGTCAATTGAACTGACAAACGTCAAGTAACAAGTTACGTTTTTAATTTCTTAACAACGGTATTGCATTAACCCAATTTTTTTATAGATGCTTTTATTTTATATTTTATATCTAAAATAATATGTGTAAAATAAATTATATTTAAAAATATTACTGACAAAAAATAAAACGTAACAAATTACTTTTTATATAATATGTATATTTTAATTTTTGCAATAATGTTATAGAAATTCAAAATTCATTTTCTTTCATATATTTATGATAAATATGACCTGTAAAATCTTAATTTTTTTCTAACCTGAGTCCTGAACTATTTTTGTAGAGTAAGTAGTAAGTACTATAAGTAGAAATTTGGTAGAAATCATTAATCAATATCTTTTATTTTTGTAACTTGTAACATTGAAATTTCTTAAAAATCGAACTCGAAGGGCGAATCATGGAATCGCGCAAAATAAATCTTTATAAATTTATTCCCTAAAAATTACACTTCATTCACACAAAATGGGTACTCAAAAACCTGGAGAATGGGCTAATTCACTAATATCTCGTTTTGAAGAACAGGTACAATAAGTACTATTTTTATAAACTGTATGTACTGACCTACCCATTAGCGATTTATTTATTTATGTAAACAATGTTGCACTTTCCTCGCTTGTGATACCTTGATAAATTAAATTGCTGCTATAGATAGTATATTTTCATAACTTATATTGTGCAGTCGAACTCCACCCTTATCCACCTACGCAATTTTTTAAGAAGTATTACAAATTTACAGTTTTATTTAATATATAAGTCTTCTAATTACAGGATAATGAGAAAATTCCATATAACATATGACTAGCTTAAAATAATATATTTTTTACTTAACAAATTATATGTAATTAAAAAAAATGTAAAAGGAAACATGAGAAATTACTGCTATTTTATTTATTTTTAATAAAAAAGTACTATTTAAAAATTAAAATTAATTTAAGTTATTTAAAAGATTTTTTCTAATTTAATAATAATCTCCTCTAACAGCTTCCTTATAGAACTGGAGCCCAAAATCTCCATGCTCGCATCAACGAAGAACAATGCAAAGCCTGTCTGGTTCAGATCAGTCGTCATAGATTTTCCCTAGTTATATCTGGCCTAACAAAGATCTTGCAGAGAGTTAACGAATTAGTAAGTAGAGCATCCTAATAATATACATCAGTACATATAAATAAAATAAAAGTGTCTGTTTTTTTTAATTTCCATTGTCAATAAATTCATATAAAAGTATATGCAGTACTAACATCAAAAATCAATTATTGAAATTTTTGTCTGTCTGTTTGTTCTGGCTGATCTGTGAAACGACTGGACCAGTTTTGATGGGACATTCCCAGATAGCTGACATTATAAGAAGTGACATAGGCTACTTTCATTAACAGAATATAAAAACCGTTTAATTTCATTTAACTTATGCCTAGCAAAGCAGGTCAGGTTTGCTAGTTATAAATGTTATAAAAGTTATAAAAGTTTGTAAGGATGTATGTATGAATGGATAGTGTTATTCTTTCACACTAGAATGACTGAAGGACCTAGGACCACACCCAAAGTAAGCAAGAATGTTTACTGTATTTATGGTAGTTGGGGGATAAAAATTTTTAGTATTTCAAATAGCAATAGTACCTTTAAAGTAATAATAAAAAAAAACACCAAAAGTTTTATTTAATATAGCCTTTCCCACGGCTTCGCGCGCGTTCTAAAAGCTGGAAACCAAATAACCCCTGTTTCCCGTGATGTAATATAGCCTATACCCTTCTTTGATAAACGGACTGTCTTACACAAAAAGATTTTTTCAAATCGGACCGGTCATTCCAGAGATTAGCGCGTTCGACCAAACAAACAAACTCTTCAGCTTTATAATATTAGTATAGATAATGTGTAGTTAATTTCCAGTTTTTTTAAGACCTTAAAAGATTTGTTGGAGGTAAATTAATCTATGTGTATATAATTTACAGTATCAACCAACAATAACGAACTGCGTGAATCGGCCTCAAAATGAGACTGAGAAGGGCTATCATGACAGCCTAGTTATAGTTTTAGATACATTGGAAATATGTTTAAGTTCACAACCAAAAGATACAGCCAAATATGAGGAAGCCATGAACGTTAAGATTTTGTTGCGTGAAGTGTGTCAGTTTATTGGTAAGAAATTCTGTGCTTTAAGTCATTTTTAGAATTTATAAAATTTAAGTTGTAATTCTAAGGGCCAGTTTCACCAGTTTCTGATAAAGTTTCAGTTAGTAATCCGCCACTTAACACTAACTAACAGATAACGGTTGCTGATATATTTTTTCTGTTTCACCATTAAACTACCTGATAAACTAACCAGCAGATACATTACAAGCCACTTGCTAATTTACAGAACGGCAACGTCGCTTTTTTGCGTTTCATTACACAGACGCATATGATCGCTATTTAAAATCTAGTTTGAAAACTAAAATATTTTAATTATTTTTTTATTTAAAATAAGATTTAAAATATGAATTTAAAATAAGACATTTTACTTTTCAATGTTCTTGAATATAATTTTGTTATAATGTGATGAAAAGTAATTAAATCGATGGTAAATGTTATTATGATTACAAGTTTGCGTTCCACTTCCAAATGTAATTAGCGTAAAATGAACCCACGGATGTCATAATTATTTCGACTTTCGCGCTTTTTTGTTGTATGTTATATTTAATAGACGCTTGATTAGAACAAAAAGTTGAAACTGAGCTATTAATTTCACTTGTAGAAAATAAAAAATTTATTATTGAAAATAAAATCGATCAATCGATGACTCCAACGACCCTAGGAAATCTTGCAATTTCATAAAAACCTAGTGATATGTCCTCTGCATTTGTAGGGAATTTCACATACAAAGGTCTCAATTTGGCGATTGCTTTAGAAACCTTGTGTATGATTCTGCAAGCTGACGCTTTGCTTACTCCACCGAAATCACCACATACAATCAAAAACGTTCCCGTTGCAAAATAGAAGCAATCGTTGCATTATTGAAAAAATCAAAAGTCTATTAAATAAGTAAATCATGAAGATCATTGAAAAATATTACCTACTATCTACTTACCAGTCGGTTTTAATCTTTATATCACTTTCTATTAACGTATGAAATTTTGTACAGACCTTTTGGTATATAATATATGGTGGTATTATAAAATAATTTGCTCTAGGGCGGATTACTCTATTCCTTTGAGGTCGCCAAATACGTTCATAATATTCATCAAATTCGTCTTCTAAAAATTCAAACAAATCCATCTTGTGGCTGCAGACTACTTAATAACGAGTATGATATTATTTATTACCAAAAATAAATGACAGATATTTTTATTCGCGCCCTCCATTCGAATCATTTTAGTTATCTACCAGATACCACCTTTAACGGCTACTTGATTCGGCTGATAAATTACCGGCCACTTTAACTGCTAGATACCACTATTCAAGACTTGTGAAACCGAAATTTGTAGTTCATCCGTCAGATAAGTTCCGGATACGCTATCAGGGACTTTATCAGAAACTGGTGAAACTGGCCCTAAATCTTTAATTTGATTTGAATTATGATCTCCAAAATCTTATAAATTTAGATCCAAAATTTTTATAAATTATTTTTAGAAATTAAAGACAAAATGTAACATAATATTGAATATCTAATTATTAAAAAAAATAATTTGTGTTGTACATTTAAGAGGGTAGATGAAAAAAAGACATCTTCTATACAGAGAAATAAAATTGAAGTAGAGAAACAAGTTAAACAGTTTTTTTTTTCAAAATTCATATGAAATTATTTACCATACTAAAAAAACACTATTTTTAACATAGTCCCTGTGGCCTATCTTTTTGTCTGGCTCATAACCAAATCTGTTGTTATATTTTAAAGTTACTTTCTATTACTAAGGTTATTTTTTTTAATTTAATTCTGCACTAATGTGTATTATGAATAGCAGAATCGTTTGCCAGTTAATAGAAGTAACTCCTTTGAGTAACAATAATAATATTATTAATTATTCTTTTTTTACAGATCTCAGAAATGAAACTAATGTCAACAACACTCTGCTACGACAGTTGGCAAGCAAGGTTTTGTTTGCCCTCAGTCTTAACTTTTTCAATGCAGTATTTAATAGGATTAGTGCTAGATTACAGGTTTGTTTTTTTTTTAATTACAAATATTCTTTTATTTGGTTGATATTTTTACAATTTAGCTGAGAAGATATAGAGCTACCCTCTAGCTATTGAAAAAGTGCAGATTTAATCTCTATGTTGCGAATATTTCATACCAATCATGGTGTTTTGAATCTCAAATCATATTCATAACATATTAAAGTTATACATTGGGTTTAAGGAAAAAAGTAATAGCACCAAGTAGGTATTTATAGTCATTAAATAAATAATAATGTTATAAATAATGTTATTGTAATTTAATAATTTGTACTATTTTTATAGCCTATTAAAATAAAAAAAAAAATTGTATAGAATAAAAAAAAAACGTTTTTAGGAAATAGCATCAAGCTCAGAAGAAAACCCCGACTACACCGACATAGAGTTAATACAGTATGTGAATGTCGATATACTCAGACTCATACGGCTGCTTACTGGTAAGTAATTTAATTAAAGGTGCTTTTGTACAAGTAATAAACGCGCAGCCACTTCTGTATTTTTTAAGTGTAGTGTACATATATGGCCGTTTTACATACATATGTATAACAGGAACAAAACACTTCTTTTCAGATAATTTTCAGTGTTTTAATTTTTCTAATACAAAAGTTTTAAAACTATCAAATAAAATTGTTCATGTTTAAAGGGAAATAATACCTTGCATATATTGTCACTGTATCAAAAAATTGGGTCAGGTAAAGGAATTATAAAAGAATTTTCTTACCAACAAAATATCATTTTTTTATTTTCCTAGCACTAAAGATAATGAAAAAAAAACAATAAATTTTATTGGATATTTAACAAAAACATTTATTGCATTTTAAACTGTTAATTTTAAGAACTCGAGTCAAAGCTCAAGTTTTAGGTCAGACCACGTACATTGAGTGGATTTTTAATATCTTCTATCACTGATATTAGTCGTTTATTATACGTAAGAAAGAGTCATCCATAAATGATAAAGTACGCTAATTTCGTTACTTTTAGACCCCAACCCGTCCTTGTCACATTTATGAGATCTCCCTCCCCCTTAAGTGTGAAGTACTTTATAGATGACCCCTAAGTTAGGAGGATTATTGTGACCCCTGTCATAGTCTATTACATTTTACATACTAAGCTAAATCAATCCGTCAAGCAGTTTTGGTGTGCACTAACAGACATACACACATACAAACTAATAGGCAACAACTCATAGATATGGGTACTCAGAAGAACTAAATCAACTAACCGTTCATTTTTCAATCATGAGTTAAATAGCGAAAATTTGAGTTAACAACTAAGACTATCTTTCAAAGTAAAATATCGTTTTGGGAATGATTGTCTCTCTCTCTTGATCTCCGATGCAAAAACGACGGGGTGTTATAAGTTTGACGTGTCTGTCTGTGTCATCGTAGCTCCTAAACGGGTGGACCGATCTTGATTTAATGTGTTTTTTTTGAAAGGTGAATTATTCGTGAGTGTTCCTAGCTATGTTTGATGAAAATCGGCCCAAGATGGCCGCCAAAATGGCGGATTACATATTTTTTCACAACTCCCTCAATATGGCTATCAAATGAAAGGGTTTGATTAGTAGAATACTGTAGAATACTAGACTACACTATATTGAAAGGGAATGAAGGAAAATTTCTAACAAATGGGGTTTTTAACTTTTTTAATTTTGCAGAGTCTATACAAAAATTTAAACTGTTGAGGAAGTCAGCGCATATTGTACTAGTGATGTCCCTAGAAAAGGCTGTTTGGAATTGGATGGACACATACCCCCAGGTTTGATGGTTTTAAATATATAAATAACCGATTTTATAGAAAGAGTTCTCAGTTTCCGTCTGTGTATATATTATAAACTAGCTTTTCCCGCGGCTCCGCTCGCGTTCTAAATCAAAAAAATATTTTTCTCCCGTTTTTGCAACATTTTTCATTGATGCTCCGCTCCTATAGCCATCCTCGATAAACGGACTATCCAACATAAAAAGAATTTTTCAAATCGGAGTAGTTCCTGAGATTAACGCGTTCAACCAAACAAACAAACAAATTCTTCAGCTTTATAATATTCTAGTATAGATATTGATATCTTCTTAAAATGACTAAGTGAACAAATTTTAAGCTTTTTTCTCTAAGTGGTATTTAGAAGAAGAGCACTTTTGAAAATTCAGTCCCTAACCAGGGTTAATAGATGGAAGGGTAACCAGGGTTAATAGAGGGAAATATGGAAATAGATTTTAAAGCTTTGTTTATACTGCCAAAAGAAATTACTGCTAGTATTCAATGAGAGTGTTTTACTAAAAAAGCGTGTTGGACTATGGCTTCACCGAACTCATATTAAAGGGAGGTTCAATCCATTGTGGGACATTAAAAAGAGCTATACACACGCCTAAAAGCCACAGAATAAAGAACATGAAACATGAAAGAGCTATACACTAATATAAATGTATAAATCCAGTAATTTTTTGTCTGTCTTGTATTTGCTGTGCCAAAGGCCATGGGATCGAGCACCGCTGGGGATATTAATTGGTTGAGCACAAATAAACATTTGTACTCTATTCATGGGTGCTTATATGTATAATATGTATTTAAAGTTATATATATGTAGTGTATCAACTATCTGGTCCATGACGCAAGCCTCGTAGCTTACCATGAAACTAGATGGCGCTGTGTGTAATAATGTCATAACATAATATTATTTATTATTTTTCAGGAGTTCGCAGAAGTCCAAAGTCGGCCTAATGATGAACTAAGCAAGTGTTGTGACACTCTGTTTGATATATTGCAAGACAGTTTCTCAGATAACAAGAAGTCCCGAGTGGCAATGTGGCCTATGCAAATTATGTTGCTCGTTTTGAACCCTGTGAGTATAAGAATAGGGTTCATTTTGATCCTAACATCTTGTGGCATTTTTTATTATTTTTGTTTTTATTTCCTATACATTTGTATGAACCTTGTTTATAACGTTATTTGTGTTAGCGGCTCCCAAGTGTTGGTACGGGTCACGTTTGAGTCCTGAAATTCTGGGTTCGAGACTTGGATCAGGTCAAAATAGTTTGTGTTAGATAGTCAGCTATTGATTCCAATTACAAGTAGTTGGATTTCAAAATTTTAGTTAGTAAATGTGAATGAATTTTGGCAAAAAATTCGAGTTTTGCGCTTAGCAACATTTATTTTTATTTATTGAATATTTTTTTTAGAAAGTTTTAGAAGAGATAGTGAATGCAGACAGTGGCGCGCCCTGCAGTCCGCGACACACTAAGAAGAAACACTTCATAGATGCTGTCAAACGAGGGCTTAGTAAGTGGTTTAGAAATATTATTAAATCTAGTGACTTTAAAGTAAATAAATATGTTGGGACATTTTTACAACAACGCCATCTAGTTCCGCAGTAAGCTACGAGACTTGTGTTACGGATACCAGATAGTTGATATACTACACATATATTTTTTTTTAAATACATACGTAATATAAATATTAACACCCATGACTGGAGAACAATCATTTGTGCTCAACAAATGAATGCCCCCAGCGGGACTCGAACTTGCGACCGCTGGTGCAGAAGGTAGGGTCATTACCAACTGAGCCAAACGTGTCGTCAATAATTTTTTACTATTATAATTACTAATGTCTGGGTTTTGATTTGGATTTGGATAGGTTTGGATGATCAATTATCACGGTGTTTTTTCGGAAGAGATGTAAAAATTGAAATTTTGAGAGTGTAATTAGTAAATAACATGGCTCTCATCGCGTATAAGTAAAAATTAGTTCGAATAAATATTAATATAGATAGAGACAATAGATGATGTTGATGATGAATGTTATTAGACTTAAAAAAATTAACACACAAAAAAATGATCAATAAATATAAACATCCATGACTGGAGTACAAACATTCGTGCTCAACAAATGTATGCCCCCAGCGGGAACCAGCGGGCGAACCCGCGACCGCTTGCGCAGCAAGTAGGGTCACTACAAACTGAGTCAAACGTGTCGTCATTGTGTTATACCTACCATCTGTGGTAATAGTGATAATTTTTTTTCAGGTCCACAGAATAACTCAAAGCAAATGACAGAAGCGGCGGTTGTCACTTGTGTGAAGTTATGTAAAGCCTCCACGTATTTGAATATAGCTGATTCTGGAAATGTCACCTTCCTTTTGGTGAAGTCGGTTATAAATGATTTGAAGGTGTGTTAGGATTTTATTTTCACTATTAGTATTAAATTATAAAAATTGTTTACTGAAAGTCATGAGTCTACTACGAGTTCGGAAAGAAGGACCCTCTGACCTGAGAAGAGCTAATTATTCTTGTTTGAGAAAAAAAAGAATAATTGTTAAAATAAGGCAAAATAATTGGGAATGAAAAATTTATCGTCTTTAGGCCAAGGTGTATTATAAATATTAAAGGCTTAATTTGGTATGACATAATTTTAAGTAACTATTTATTTTTAAAGTGAATATATAACTAAATATTCTAGTGCATATTTCAAGCGTCTTTCTGTTGCTGTTATCAATATTGAGCAAAAACGAGTAAAAAAATACGTTTGTTCTTAAATAAATATTTAAATATTTATTTTATTTTATTTTTTAGTATTTGTAGTCAATCATCATCTGAGAAAATTTAGACTGTCTAACTATGTTTCATGAGATACAGTCTGGTGACAGACGGACAGCGGAGCCTTCATAATAGGGTTCCGTTTTACCCTTCAGGTACGGAACCCTAACAAAAATCCCTACTTAATATTATAAATGTGAATGTAAGTTTGTTTATTACGCTTTCACGCTAAAACTACTCAACCGATCATCATGAAACTTTGTACACATATTCTTGGAGGTATTAGAAGTAACATAGGATATTTTATATTAAAAAAAATATATATTTTTTACGAAAAATTAAAAAATTGTTTGTATTAACAATGGGTTCTGAAATAGCTAGAGTAATTTTGAAGAAACTTTCAGGCATCCTACAGATCAACCCAATGAGGTAGATTAGCATTTAAAAAAATGAACGCGGGCGAAGCCGCGGGTAAAGCTAATACTTGGTAAATGTGTGTATGTCCTTCAGTCGTTGCTGTTCAACCCTTGCAAGCCGTGGTCCCGCGGTGCACCAAGCCCCGCCTACTCCGAGCTGGACCTGCTGACGGACTGCTTCGTCTCCCTCTTCCGCATCATGCCCCACTCCAACGACGCGCTCAAAGTCTGCCTCAATCTCAACACCCACATCTCATACCATTATGTCATCGTCAACTCTTTGCTACGGTAAGTTTTATGTACTCTGGTATGTGGGGAAAGTGGGGAGGGAAGGGGTGATGGGGGGGTTGATCGTGGTGGTTCCCTGACTGCAAAATAAATCGGGGCGTCATACTCCGGTATATGGAGAAGGAAGGAGGAAGGGGGGGGGGTTGGCTCTTGGTGGTTCCCTGACTGCAAAATAAATCGGGGCGTCATACTCCGGTATATGGAGAAGGAAGGAGGAGGGGGGGGGGGGTTGGCTCTTGGTGGTTCCCTGACTGCAAAATAAATCGGGGCGTCATACTCCGGTATATGGAGAAGGAAGGAGGAAGGGAGGGGTCATTGCTCTTGGTGGTTCACTGACTGCAAAATAAATCGGGGCGTTATACTTCGGTATGTGGAGAAGGAAGGGGGTGTTTGCTCTTGGTGGTTCTATCCAATTGTATTGTTATTACTATAATTATGTTCATAATGTTCATTTTTAGGATAATTAAGCAACCCAGGCTTCCATGGTGGCCTCAGATCGAGCTGCTGTATCCCAGAGCAGCGGAACTAAGGGCCATGTTTACGGATACACTGAATAAAGCGACACAGGTAATGTATACTTTAAATAAATCTCTAAATAAATCCACTAACAAATCGAAAAGATTGTTTTGATTAATTAAATATTTGATTTTTTTTAAAAATGACATAATGTTTTGTAACTCTGCCTGAATATATAAGACTCTCGGAAGTCTTTGTATTGTACATTTTATTCCACTCTTTCACATAATTTTTAAAAGAAATCGATATTTAAAAAAAAATTCAATTTTAGGTCAAGCGTGAAAATTTTAAGTCTTAAAATACCAACATATTGTTATTTTTTATATTTCTCAATAAATAATAATTTCCATTTCCCAGGGTTATATAGTTCACACTCCGTTAAGAATGATCTCACTCTCACTCAAATCTAAGGAAGTTCAGTCCAAATTCAACAAATCTGAAGAGATGCCAGTCTACAGACACCTTTTGTTGCTGCTTGTGAAACTTATACATGCCGATCCCATGATCATGCTTAGTGTGAGTATAAAAGTTTAGTATTGAGAAAGATAGAGAGAGAGAGAGAGAATGAGAAAGAGAGAAACAAAAAGAGAAAGAAAGAAAGAGAGAGAGTCTATAAAGTTACTGATCCAATTCTGCTAATACTTTTACTTATAGGTAGCTACATCACCACCAAATGATATAAATTATGTTTTATTAAGATAAAAATGTTAGTGTCAGAAATAATAAATTCATGAAATATTTTCTAAATAGAACCCAGGACGTTCCGGTGTAGAAATTCAATCAGCCACCACCGAACTGATCAACGGGCTGGTGTCTCTCGTCCACAACACCGGTATGGGTGAGATCGCGCAAGAGGCAATGGATGCGTTGCTTGCTCTGCATCGCCCTGATAGAGTCCACATGTGGAACCCTGAAGCACCCCTCAACACTTTCTGGGATATCAGGTTTGATGAAAATCCCTAGCACATCTTAACAGCTTTTGGGGTATTACGTAGGAAAAAATAAAGTGATCGGTAATTTAATTAAGCCAGGCTTGGTCCATATGTGGAACCTTGAGGCACTCCTGACCCCTAGCACGTTAAGAACAGGAACATTAAGAATCAAAGCACCACTCAATACCTGGGATCAGGTTTGAAATATTGAAAACTACCTAGCATCTCTTTAACAATTTTCAGAATATTACGTGGGGGAAAATAAAGTGATCGGTAAATCAATTAAGCCTGCAATGGTCCCTATGTACAACCCTGTGACACACCTAAAGAATTTTTGGTGAATAATGTAGATAATAATAGCGAAATACTTTTGTAATTAATTTGTGAGATTTTCATGATAAATAAACAGTTTAAGATATTTCCAACAGATATTTTTAATTAACTAAACTATTTAATGGTATGACGTAGATAGTCAAAGGCGAATAGGGTCATGTATATGCGTGCCAGGGAAGGAACACCTAACTATCAAACTTACTTTAAGGTGCTTCTAAACGGGCAATATTTTTCTGCAATATATGGCTGCAATATAGTGGCCAGCAACATTGCAAGCAATATAAGCAATATTGCAGTACTGTTCCGGCCATATCGGCAATCATGTTTGGTATGGCCGACATTGCCGGATGATCGCTGAGCTATCGATTTTCTGCGATATTGCCCGATCAGTCCTATTGTTGTTTCAGTCGCTCTATATTGTTAGGACATAGTGTATCCTTTTCTACGCGACTGAAGTTTGCTTTGAGTGACCAGAAGCATCCTTAAAGCATAACCATGAGAATTGCTATCTTTTAATAGTGTTTGGATTTGGCGGGCAATTTAGTTAAAATCAAAAGCGATCATCTACAATATATAATTTTTATACTGTTTCACTACAGCGATATTAAAATCTGTCTGTCTATACATACAAAATGTGATTAACATGTACAATTAACAAAATATATGCATATATACGGTATCTTTTAAAGAAAATTTAATATACCTATTAGTTTCTGTTGGATACGCCTGTTCAACCGCCTGTGCCGAACAACGTTGGCTCGTTTGGTCACCAAAGGGTCGACACGTCCATTCACTATGAGAGCTCACACCCGACTTGTGTCACGTGACTTTTCTTATTAAAAAAATGAAATACTTATTAATTATTATCGTCAGTATTTTGTCTATAATGTATGTCTGTCTGTTAACAGCTCGCAGGTCCTCTACAACATCAGCCAAAAGCTAATACAACGGCAGATCGGGAACTACCGAGAAGTGTTGAGATGGCTAAGAGATGTTCTGACCTGTCGTAATGAGTTCTTGGCGAAGCACAAAGAGTACGCGAATGTTGGCTCCCACATACCTATATGCAAGCAGGCCCATATCAAGTTGGAGGTTAGTGGATATTAAACACTTTCTTTTAGTTAGTGGTAGCTCGTTTGGATAACAGAGTGATGCGTATTCAAATTCGAGTCTCGCACCTCTGATATTTTCATGTGCGAATCATTTCTAACGTGATTACCATTTGTTTTACGGTGAAGGAAAACATCGTGAGGAAATCTGCATGTCTGAGAGAACGTAGCAGGTTTTCAAAAGACATATGATGTTGGCCAATCTGCACTTGGCCAGCGTGGTGGCCAACGTTAAAAGCACTAAATACATAACTTGTAATCACTAGCTTGATATTATCAAGATTGTTACGGTTAACTTGAGTTTTATCACGTTTGGATTCCGAAAATTATTTCTTGACTCCCCTTTTTTGAATTGAATTTAGTGCCCTAGTCCCGGATCCGTCGTGTAATATGTACATTGTATGTGTGTGTGTCAGGTGGTGTTCTTCATGTGTCTATGGTCGATCGACACGGAAGCGGTGTTAGTAGCCATGTCGTGCTTCGCGCTGCTCTGCCAGGAAGCGGATACACGGTGTGGCTGCGACGACGTGTCGGCGCACTGCCTGTTGCCCAACTACGCGGTCTTCCAGGAGATAGCCCATACTTCCACAGTGCTCACCACCGGTACGTGCTGTTATACCCCCCCGGACGAGACCTTTTTTAAAAAAGAACTATATTTAACACGAATCTACAATATATTAATTATAGGTTTTGGAGAGCTAGTGTTCTCGACCGACGATACTATCGAACTGGCTTATGGCATATATATATATATAATACTACACTTGGCCCGACCCGGGACTCGAGCGAATATCTTTATTTTTTATATTAAACAATATACAATCAAAATATAGGAAAGGTGTGATTAAAATAAAAAAAATTAAAAATTTTGAACAGTAAAAAAACCTATACAAGTCCTGAACAAGCGCAGTTGGGTCTAACTTCAATACAAGGATCAGATTAGGAGTGAGCGGACTTCCCATGTCTTTCAAAACTTGCATGGTTCTTTGAGACATCTAGTTTCCTCACGATGTTTTCCTTCACCGTAAGACAAGTGGTAATCATTGATTATAAAATGATAATATCAGGATTCGAGAACAGAATTTGAACCCGCATCACTCAATTATCCAAGCGTGCTATCGCTGGACTACCACTGCCCTGATATAATTAATATTTTTTATAACGGGCTTCTAAATGGGCAATATTTTTCTGCCTAAGCAACATTGCTACAGTCATTATACATTGTACAGTCCCGACCATATCGGCAATCATGTTTAGTATGGCCGCGTATGTCCGATATTGCCGGACTATCGCTGAGAGATCGATTTTCTGCGATATTGCCCGGACAGTCCTGTTGTAATGGCAATGGCTCTATTTTAATGACACAGTGTGTTCTTTTCTACGCGACTGAAGTTTGCTGTGAGTGACGCTGTGATTAATTGCTATATTCTCTGCTGTTGTTGTTTTGTCAGTTGTAATGTTGCCTTGACAATAATATATTTGCATCACATTGCCCAGCAACACATTGCTCGGCCATTGTTGCAATATTTTTGTGATTGCCAATATTGCAGCCACAAATTGCATGTTGAATTGCGTATTGTCCGTTTAGAAGCACCCATAAATATATACCTACTACGAGTATTATGTTTTTTCGATGTTAGTTAAAGGGAGTAAAAATTTATTTGAATGTATCTAATTAAATTAAGGACTGTTTAAAACTATTTCTTTTGTATGTCATATATTTTGCAATTCTCTCAAGCAGCTAGTCAGGACATGGTCAGGGGGTGCTTTTACAAGAACATACACAGTGAGTAAACTTCTTTATATTTCTTAATAAAAATGTATACATAATAAAATATTTTTTGGAAATTCTAATAAAAAAGGCAGTATTATCGATACAGATATCGAATCTGTTTGGAATTTTTGTGTGTTTGTCTGTTATTTTTTGTGTTTGAACGCGGTATCTAAAATGTTTATTTTTGGGTGAGTTTATACATTGTCAAATTTCTACATTAAATCTTTGAATTATAATTTAAAATGAAGATAGTACATTATATGATCAGTAGAAAATCAAAAATATCAAACAAAATAATAATCCGAATAAAATAATTTCATTTTAAATATCATAAATTATTTGTATAAATGTAAGATAATATTGAATAAATTATATACTATTTAATTAATTATAAGTAATATTATTATTATATGTGTAGGTTCTGCAGCTCTCCAAAAACGCATAATGGTGTTGCTGAGGAAGATAGAGCACTGCGTGAACGGTGTACAGCCGGTGTGGGAGGAGACCTTCAGATGTTGGTATGTAGTGATGCTTTCTCGTTGTTACGTGGGTTCGTCCCGGATCGGGCTAAAACTAGTTGGACATAGTTATGCAAACCAGAACCAACCCACAATGGTGGTAAAATTGAGTTAAGTACACAGATAGGTCCTAAATTGCGTGATTTATATATGCTAAAAAGATCAAAGCTATCTACATATTCTATAACATTATAAAGGTATTTTTGGGAAAGAGGTTTATATAAACTTTGTATACAGTTTATATGAAAATCGATCATATCAGATCCTAGATTCATTCTGTGAGTTGGTTCTGGTTTGCATAACCATGTCCAGTTATTGAATGTTTCTGTTTAGTAAGCTTCAGTAACAGACCAGATGGGAAGTTGGCGGTGTGACACTCCCGAGCCAAGCTATTTAAAACCGTTGGTCCTTTCCCCGAACTCACTAGTTGTATAGTCGAGTAGACGTCCCACTGTGGAGTATGAGAGTGACAGGGATAGAGAGTTCCCTTTTGTCCGCACTATAATATCTGTTGCGTAGTTGGTTAGTCTCAATGGGATTGAATGGAATCTGTCAAGAGGACATATTTATCACATATGTGCTGTTTTAAGCGTGCGTGCGTTTGTGCATAAGTTAGTTGCTTCAAGTGGCATTTAGAAAGGATATAGGTTAGATACTTGATTTAAATTTTGTTAGCGTATTCGTATATAGCTTTAAGATCAGACGTTGTGTTGGCCAGGTTCAAACACTGTCAATTTCCCTACATCGGTCTATTACTGAGAACATCTTTATAAAAAAAACTCAGAGACAGTGCCGTTCTATAACAAGAATAAGGCATTTATTTATTTATTTATTTATTTAGGCGTTGAGGCCTTTTAGTTAAAAAAAGTTGAATGGTAAACTTTGAAAATAAAATGGTAAACTAGAACATTGAGCTTCTGTTTCCCATTCAAAGGAAAATGTTGACATGGGAACTTAGTACTTTTCGGGGCCCCCTTCAGGTAGGGGGCCTATGGGGGCCTCATCCATATGCCCTTACAATAAAGAAGGAACTGTTCACAGGGACTCAGTATGCAAGTTGCTACAGAAATACCCGAAGGTTGTGGGTGCAGATGATGCCCAAGAGCCTCTCCACCGCGTCGCCGCCAAGAGACGGGTGACGCACCACGTCAGCAGCGAGCATGATATGGAAGTACGTACAATTAATATATATATATATATAAATTACGTGTTGTATTGCTTGTTCGCGATGGACTCCTAAACTACTTAACCGATTTCAATCAAATTTGCACACCGTGTGCAGTTTGATCCAACTTGAAAGATAGGATAGCTTACATCCTAATTTATAATCGCAATGTTATTTTATTTCAAATTAAATGTTTATTATACGACTTTAGTGTATTTATCGTTTAGTTCTATGAAATCCTAATAGATGGCGGTTTGGCATCTTAGTTGCACAGATATCCGGTAGATGGTGCCGTATTTCTATTTCTAGATTATAGATGGCGCGTGGCCAAAATGTAGTAAGGAGTAGTATTTTTATTATATTAAAATATATATAAAAACCGTTTAATTTATTTTAACTTACGCCCAGTGAAGTGGGCCGGGTTTGCTAGTAATATAAATTACTAATGACTTGCTCTGTCGTTTATTCGAGTGCTGTGTAGTGTAGTTTTTACTACGTTGCAAAAAGTTTTTTTTTGGTTTGTCAAAGAAAATTGTATATGTAAAAATATGTTTTTTTCTGTAGTATGTTTTTTTTCATGAATACAGAATATAATAACGTAAGGTAGTTTTTCGGAAAAAGAATATATAATATAATGGTTTATTTTGATTAATTTTTTTAAATTTTGATATTGATTTTGACTGATAAAACTAATGTATGTAGCACTGATACTGCAAGTGGTACTGACATTAACATAGAAGAAGACATTTTTATTTAATTGATTCATTATACTAAATAGATATTATTAATTTATTTAATGTAAGAAATTAGAGAAAATACCTCACTAAAACATTAATAAACTCTGTGAACTTAGTGTTTTAAGTCCAATATTATATCAATCAATAAATTTCTTATTTTCAATTTAGTTGCTATATAAAAAAATAACTTATTTTATTTTAATTCCAAACAGATGCAAATACAAGAGTGGGCGAACATAACGTCGTTTCTGTGCGCCCTCGGGGGAGTGTGTCTACAGAGGAAACCCACCCCTGTGTGGTCCCAAATACACACTCACGGTTAGGTTTTATTAATCACTATCACTACATAGTATAAAACAAAGTCGCTTTCTCTGTCCCTATATCCCTATGTATGCTTAAATCTTTAAAACTACGCAACGGATTTTGATGCGGTTTTTTTATAGATAGAGTGATAGATAAGAAAAGATTAGACTATACTAGAGAAAGATTTATATGTATAATACACTAGCGGAACCCGCGGCTATAATAAAGCTATAATAAACCTCGCTAGCTATAATAAAATTCTAACTTAGTAGAATCTGTACATTGATTATGTTTGGAAAATGTTATTAAAATAGTAATTATTATAGAAACAGAAGCTGAATAGTTTTTAAAATTTGTCTGTCTGTCTGTTTGTGAAGGCATCGTGAGAAAAACACTAGATTTTAGATAGATTTGATGAAATTTGGTATCATAATAGCTGTTTATCAGCATATAGTTTTACGTATACTGCGGAAAATAATTCGTTTCTGATAAGTTTATAATAACCGTGTAAACGCAAGTAATTAACAAATGGTTTACACGTGACTTCGTCTGTTTTTTAACAACTCACAGAAGTTTCATTATAATCGAATTAATGTCTCAGGAAGCATATAATAATACAAATGTACAAAGAAATATTTTTTTTTTAATTATTAAAATAGAATATAGATGATGGCGGAAAATAATAAACCTTAATTATGATGTTTTCATGAGGCTTGAATTTTTTTTTAATTTTTTGCTCCAATTATTTAATTTCAGATTCTCGAAAGTATAATGTCCTCGCAAATAGTTCTCAAGAGGTGCAATACTGTCCTGTTACACAGTAAGAATTTCTACTTACATATCGCTTATTGGCTTTTTAGTTCGATATCTAATGTTAATTATCATTGCTTTAAATTATATGTAATAGGATTATGCATTTAAGAATAAAAGGCAATGAATGGAAGGATTTTAAGAATAGAATGCGTGAGAAGTATAAAAGGAAGAAAGGAGGATGTCTTGTCATTATGGCAAAACGACGTAACGCGATAATGTTGTATCTTATATTTTAAAATATAAATATTCTGTGAGATCTAACAAAGTCTTTATTTATCATTTTTACGATCCTACATAACTATGTACTGGAACTACGGATGCAATATAGCTAGTTTGTATGGCACTACTTGTTGTGTCAGAGGTCGCAAGTTCCCGTCCCGCTGGAGACTTTTAGATGAGCACAAATGTTTGTACTCCAGTCATGAGTGTTTATATTTATATTTATAATATGTATGTATATAAAGTTATATGTAGTGTATCAACTATCTGGTATCCGTAACACAAGCCTCGTGCTTAATCATGGAACTAGATGGTGGTGTGAGTTAATGTCCCAATATTTAATTTAATTATTATTTATTTCATGCCATTTTATAATTTAGCATCTTAACTGTAACTGTAACAAATAACTAGAAAATTTAATTAGTTATGCTATTTTGGACTTCATAGCCACAAAATGGAGTCTTGACTTTATTTTTTTTTAATTTTTAGATTCATCGGCCAACTCTTAAGACTATTGTTATACAGCAACGAAAGATTCGGCATACAAATACAAAATCATGTGAAGGAAGTGGTCGGGAACGAAATGTCGCCTGCGCTATATCCGATACTGTTTGATCAGATAAAGGCTATTGTCGATAAGTTCTTCGATCAACAACAGCAAGTAGGTATTTTCTAATGAAGTGTGAATTCTGAATGTATATAGACATGTATGTGTGTATGTTTGTATGGATTTCAAAATGGCTGGAGCGATTTTGATGAAATTTTCAGACAATATATACATTAACCTAGTGAAATAGTCCAGTCCACATGTGCTTTTTTGTTCAACTTTCAAAGTTTCAGCAGAATTGGAAAAATTTTGAATGTAGATGTTTTTTGGAAAAATTTGCAGAAAATATTAACTATTAATTAAAAGAGGGATTTAATAATTTTTTGTGAATATCATAAAAACTAATTGAGATTTTTCAAACCTATAAGCCCCAGATTTTTATTATTTCGTAAAATTTTGTGCTTATTATTTTTATTACATAAATTTTATTGTATTCAAAGTGGTCGTGGCTTACGCAAGCCAGATCACCCGTTAACATCCGTATTTTCATCCCTCTGGGAATATTATAAATTAGTTGGGGAGTTGGGACTTTCTTTTAAGAAATCTTCCCTTTTGATTTGTTTTAGATTTAATCGGAAATTTCAATGTAGTCAAAAGCGGTTACAGGTAGTTTCAAAGGGAATTATTTTCACCAAAATGCCCAAAAATTATATAATTATCAAAAAAGTCGAGTAAGTCTAAGAAAGTACAATGTTTCCAGGTAATGCTGACAGATATAAACACTCAGTTCGTTGAACACACAATATTTATTATGAAAAGTATTCTCGACAATACGAAAAACGACCAGCCGTGCGAGCATCTCAGTACCACCTCCATCGAGTCGTTAATGCTGTCCATAGTTAGGTTGGTATTTTAATTTAATTTAATCTATAAAGAAAGTAGTAGCGGGTTCAAATCCATACAGTTCTCGAACCTCTGATTTTCATATTCGAAGCCTTTTCAATATGATTAATGATTATACTGAAAGAACCTAGCAATTCTACCCTGATAATCTGAAAAGGGCAAACTCAATTATAATAAGTTTTGTAATTTTTTATATTCATTGTTGCTGTTATTGAAGAAAAAGTTGAAATGTAAGAAAACTTAGATAGTGCTATTTGACTGCAACCATTATGTAAATTTTAAAACTGTCTCTGTGGTGTAGTGGCTAGCATTTACGGTCTAGAGGTCCTGGGTTCGAGTCCCGGGTCGGACCAAGTTTAGTTATTGAGTCTTTCTGTTTAATAAGCCTCAGTAATAGCTCGGATTTGGTACGTTAGCGGTGTGTCACGCCCGTGTCTCATTGAGCACGTATCGCGTCGGTCCTGCGCCTTAACTCTCATTGGTCGTGTCTCATGTCGTCTCACCGGAGTATGAGAGTGATAGGAACAGAGAGTGCACTTGTGTCTGCACTATAATATAATTTCTCCTGCGCAGTTGGCCAGTCTCATTGAGATTGGCCGCCATGGCCAGAATCGGTCGGAGAACATTATTATTTTTATGTGCAAAATTATTCTTTCTAAAAAAAATAAAAGGGCGTATTTCAGCGATTCCAGAGAAATACATGCCCAACAGTGGAGAATATACTAATAATATTATAATTTTAACATACCAGGTACGTCCGCCATCTCGATATGACGGTGCTTTCAGTACATATAAAGACAAAGTTGTGTCAAGTCGTCGACGCCATGATGAGGAGACGAGATGACCTGGCGTTTAGACAGGTACCGTGAACTTATTTTTCGTTGTCGAAAATTGATTTCAATGTAATTTTATTTAAACCTATGTCAATTGTAAAACAAAAAAATATTCCGTGCATTTTTTGGGAAAAAACCTGTGCTTTTCCAGTCTATAATGTATGTTTGTACCAAAATTTATCCAGATTCGTTTAGACGCTCTGGTGTGATTGAGTAACGAATCCATCACAATAACGTCCATCCGGTCTAATTTTCGCATTTATTATGATTATGGTATTTGATCATTTGGAATCCATGACATATGTTACGATGCTAACATACAAACAACTCAGATTGTCATTCAACGAAGCAGGAGTTGCAGTGAAAAATGTTGAGATATCTTTAATACAAGCATAGCTTAAACTATAAAGCTTAAATACAATCATTGTTTAGAAAAAAAATGGCGTTGTCTATTGAGAGTTATTTTTCTACAGGAAATGAAATTCCGCAACAAAATGGTGGAGTACGTGACCGACTGGGTGTTGGGAACCTCCCACCAAATAGCGCCGCCGCTGCGTGGGGATGCCTCTACTATCACCAGGTAGTAAAACGCCATGTATGTGTGTATGTGTTCACGTCTGTATGTGCGTGTGAGTGTGTGTGTGTGTGCGTGTGAGTGTGTGTGTTTGTGTGCGCGCGCGCGCGTGTGTGTGTGTGTGTGTGTGTTCATATTCATATACTAATGAGTAATGGATTATATAAGAAATATACGACGATGACGACGAATCCGCGGGCTTTAAGTACTATAGAAATAAAACGATCATTATTATTAGTCCAATTCGTATTTAATAATATTGTCGATAAATTGTGTATAGATCGGAAGGTTTAGGAGAAGAAAGAAATTCGGATTAAAGCTTTTCAAAGAGATAATTTTTTCCAACAAAGCATAGCGTCGTATGCGTATGCTAGACATTTCGCACTGGATTGCTTTACTTTATACTAGTAATAGGTCAAACTATTATCTACCGATATCGAAGTTTTTTAAAGTAACCCTTTTGGAATCCCTAGAGAATCAATCATCACTTAGTTGTCACAGCTAGCGAAGCTTACCTCTCCCCCCGCCGTAAATGAATGACTTTGAGCTAAAACAAAACTATGCCGATGCTCTCTCCATTAGTTTTATCGTCCATGACTGAGCCCCACCGCCATGACAAGGTGAAGTTGGGGTAACAAACAGAGCATACGTCAACATTGCGATAGGTGTTACATGTACAGGGAGCTGGACCAGGCGTGCATGGAGGCGGTGGCGGCGCTGCTGAAGGGTCTGCCGCTGCAGCCGGAAGAGTCTGACCGAGGAGACCTGATGGAAGCCAAGAGTCAGATGTTCTTGAAGTGAGTCCTTGCTCTTTCTCTCACTTTCTCTTATTAGAGAGTTACTATTACTAAGACTCCGCTGTCTGTCCGTCAGTAAGTATCTCATGAACCGTGACATTTAGGCAGTTGAAATTTCCACAGATGATGTATTTCTGTTGCCGCTATAACAACGAATAGTAAAAAGCGGAATAAAATAAATATTTAAGGGCCTCCCATACAATAAATATGATTTTTGGCCGTTTTTATAGTCCGGCTTTTCCGGTTCCGACTTGGCCGGTTTTTTTTTATAATAATATGCTTGTATCGTTGTAAATGTAAGGATAAATATTTTTTATAGATTTGATATGGTAATTCTAAAGTCACCTCTTTGTGACATTTTGTGGGTCAGATCACTAAAAAAACCAGTACTTTTGGGTTTGCCAAAATTTCTAGATTTTAATGTTTGTTAATTTTCTTCAAAGAAAGAAGCCTAAGTTACTCATTATATCTTACCTTAAAAATCAGACCAGCTGATTTGAAGATTATACAGTACAAATCGACAAACATGCAGCCAGACAGTCAAAAATTGAAATTGTCGTTATTTTCTGCTAAGTACATTATTCGCTTTTATATTATGAATTTAATAAAATGCTTTTATTTTGACATTACACACATACATTTTAATTTTATTTCTATGTACATATAGATAATTTCTTAATACGATAAATTACAAATTACAAGAATTTTATAATAAAATACTTTTTACAGATATTTCACGCTCTTTATGAATCTTCTGAACGATTGTAATGAGGTGGAAATATCAGAGGGGCCGGGTCGCTTGGAGACGTTGAGAAACGCGACCATACAGGCCATGTCTAACTTGCTGTCTGCTAACATTGATTCAGGACTTATGCATAGTATCGGTAAGTGACATTACATATTAAACATGGTGTTTAGGCTTTATGGGGGTGGACTTCCCTTAAATAAAAGGGGGATGAGGCCATAGACTACCACTTTGGACAACTGAGGGCGCAGAGCATGTCTTTCTTAGATTTCATCACGATGTTTTCCAACACTATAAGACAAGAGCTAAACCTGCTGATTGGCACATGAAAATATCAATAAAGCAAGACCCAGGAATTGAACCCGTTTCCCTCGGTTCCTGTTAAATGCACACATTCAATAATATTGTGTCTTTAAACCAATCTTAAGGACAGTCGAAAAGGATATATAATAATAAAATTATTTATGCTAACTTTACTTATCATCATCATCGTCATCAGCCCTTTTTAACGTCCCACAGCTGGGCACGGGCCTCCCTCAGTACGAGGGGGATCAGGCCATAGTCCACCGCGCTGGCCTAGTGCGAGTTGGCGGACTTCACATGCCTTTCGAAAACTTGCTACGTTTTGCTCAGATATGCAGATTTGCTCACGACGTTTTCCTTCACCGTAAGACAAGTGGTGATAATGATAGAACTGATTCGCTCAGAACCCGCATCACTCGGTTATCCAAGCGACTGCGATACCGCTGGGCTACCACTTTACTTATAATCTTGTTCAATCAGATTTGGGCTATCACCGCGATCTCCAAACGCGTGCAGCCTTCATGGAAGTATTGACGAAGATACTGCAGCAGGGTACGGAGTTCGACACCCTGGCTGAGACAGTTCTGGCTGATAGATTTGAACAACTCGTCCAACTCGTTACCATGATATCTGACAAGGTATTTATAGAGTTTATTTAGTTATTTTTATTAGACAAATTTTGATGAAATTAAGAGATTATAGCTGATTATGCAGGTAATATAGGATACTACCTGCATAATCAGCTATAATCTCTTCAGGATTATAGGATACTTTTTAATTGTGAAAACGTATCTAGGGATGAATCTGCGCGAAGTTAGCACTAAATATAATCTGCAACTTATGTATCGAAAATGTTTTTTGAAGTGAAACTTCTTTAGACGTTGTGATTTCAAACTCGATGAAACGAAAAAATAAGTCCATAGTACCAGGCGCTCAGAGACGGGGAAGAGTTAGCCTTAGTTAGAACCACCGCCCACCGCGAGTCAGTGACATTTCTAACTCTGTCTAACTCGTGGGTGTGACCGTAGCGCCATCTCCCTCCGTCGACGAGCTCAGACGGGGTTATTTAGTATAAATATAAAGGAGATTTAAAAATTAGTTTGCCAAAGAAGTTTTACTTCTGACATGTGTACTTTGTACACACGCACTTTTTATTTTTTTTAATTGCACACATGTTCAGGGAGAGCTGCCAATAGCCATGGCTCTAGCCAACGTGGTCGGTTCCGCCCAGATGGATGAACTGGCTCGAGTGCTGGTCTCCCTGTTCGATGCCAAGCATTTGCTGGCGCCATTGCTATGGAACATCTTCTATAGGGAAGTGGAAGTTTGTGCGGTGAGTTGCCGTATAGTTCTACTGAAATTCAGTAATTTTATTTTTTTATTTTTATTTATTTAATAAGGCTTACTATCTAGAGAAATATACACAAACTTAATAACTAAAACATTGAAAAAATAATCTTTTTTGTATATACCTCTAACTTAAAGGTATGCACAACATTATTATTATATTAAATTAAATTACAATTATTATTTTCAACGTCCCACTGCTGGGCGTGGGTCTCCCTCAATGTGAGGTGATAGTCCATCACGTTGGACAAGTGTGGGCGGGCTAAGGGTCTTTCGGAAACTTTGTAGATTCTGTCTGATGATTTCCTCACCGTGTGGAGTTAGTTAGTTAGTTTTTAATTTAATTTAATTTTTCACTCTAATAAAGTAATGAAAACTATTTTAATTACAAGATACAGGATGGGTATTGATGGAGTTGATTTTGTTAATGTATACTAATATTATAAAGCTGAAGAGTTTGTTTGTTTGTTTGGTTGAACACGCTAATCTCAGGAGCTACTGGTCCGAATCGAGAAATTCTTTTTGTGTTGGATAGCCCGTATCGAGGAATGCTATATTACATCACGCTACGACCAATATGAGCGGAGCATCAATGAAAAATGTTACTAAACGGGAAGGGCGCTCGCCCTTCCCGTTTTGCTAGTTAGTTTGTTTTGTTAGTTCTTCGAGGTACCATAACTGTGCGACACAGAAAGTTTGGTTTCCGGCCTTTAGAACGCGTGCAAAGCCACCAGAAATGCTAGTAGTTAAATAATTAAGTAATTACTCAAAAAACTTACATATTCAATAATGTGTTGTTAATGTATTTGTTTCTAAACTCACGTCTAAATCTAGTGGGTAGCATGTACAGCTGGAGATCCCGTAGTCTAGGTTTGAGTCTCGGAATGGCTTATATATAGTGATGCTACTGTTACTAAGATATGCCGATTGAAGTAAACGGAAGAAAAGAGAATTAAACTCGTCACAATCTAAGAAGTCGGATTTGACACTTTTAACGAAATTTAACAACTTGCCTTGTAACGGCGGGCACAAAATAATATTTATTTCTTCGAAGTTAGAGCTCCACAATTGCTTAATTTTTTTTCAATAACATCTACATATTTATTGTAATAATTACCAAAGAAAGCAATTTTATGACTTACTTTCATACATTTAGCAGATGTCAAATCCGACTTCTTATATATATTTTTTTTATATCTTGGGACATTTACACACAGCACTATCTAGTTCCACGGTAAGGTACGAGCCTTGTGTTATGGATACTAGATGGTTGATATACTACACATATATAAGTTTAAATACATACATATTATAAATATAAACACTCATGACTGGAGTACAAACATTCGTGCTCAACAAATGTATGCCCCCAGCGGGACTCGAACCCGCGACCGCTGAAGCAGCAAGTAGGGTCACTACAAACTGCGCCACGCGTTGTGACGAGTATAATAGTATTTCTTTTATTTCCAGGTCTCAGACTGCATGCAGACATTATTCCGAGGCAACTCATTAGGCAGCAAAATAATGGCGTTCTGCTTCAAAATATACGGATTTGGATATCTCCATGATTTGCTTGAGCCATTGATCACCGCTCTACTAAATCAGGCCGAGTCAAACCCTAATCTAAGCTTTGAAGTGGACCCTGCTAGGTGAGACAGATATTCGTCTAACTCCGCATCAGTAATTTTTTCTAAGGCCTAAACTATAACTAATTTAATAATATTTATCATGAATTCGAACAAAAAAACAATAAATGCTCTATTATAAATTAAAATACGAGCTTTTCTGATTTGGTTAGTTTTGCGGATTTATTTAGATTTTTGGTTTCCGACGTTTCGAATGCTTTAAAGCAATCATGGTCACGGGAGAGACTAAGGTTTTGCGTGTGTGCGGATTTTGCGAACATAATATTTTACTTTAGAAAATATTTAATCTTTATCTGTGGTAATAAAGCTTTGTTGTGTTTTGTTTGTCTATTGTGAAGTATAACAAGTATTGGAGCTAGAACAAATATGTACTAAGGGTATCTGCTTTAAAACGTAAAGTAAAATAAAAATTATTTAAAAATAATGTAATAGTTTGGATACATGTTTGTTGCAAAATCAAGAACGGTATAATGGATATGGATGAAATTTAGCTTAAAGATAGATTAT